>CM062808.1:653037552-653637552 GCA_031772625.1 Pinus tabuliformis | reverse complement strand
GGGGAATAAGCAATTGGATCATTTGTCAGCTGGCTCAAATCGGCTAATTCCAAAGTTGCTACAAAAGGAAACTGTTGATTTATGTTAGGTGAAGCATACCCAGGATAAGATGGAATTTCCTGAGCAGTAGGTCTTTGCATACCAGAATAATGTATCTGATGCTGGTAACTTTGATAAGGTTGTTGGACATAACCATTATAGTAGGGTTGTTGATAACCGTTTTGAAAATGCAGTTGTCCATTACCTACAAAGCCTTGTTGCTCAGGTCCTCGGTAGGTTTGCTGGAATTGCGGTTGTTGGTATTGTACCATCCATGGTTGTTGGACCATTTGCGGTTGCCCAATACTGGAATATTGACCAAGATGCGGAGCAATCATACCCATTTGGGCCTGAGTTGTTCCAAGTAAGGAAGCACTAACCTAAGGTTGTGATTGAGCCATAGATACAAGAGACTATTGTATTGAAACCTGAGAGACTTGAGGTTAACACACAACAGGCAATGCCTGCACTTGCGACATAGTTATAATAGCAGGTGTAGTGGGAATATTCGACACAGGTTGGGTTGGTTGCATTGAATATACAACCCTTGGTTGTTGAGGCAGTATTGGTACCCAACACCTGGATGTAATTCCAGTTTGACCTGAATTTTGTTGTAAACTTTCATATGGTTGTTCTACAAGAGAGAACAATGAAAAGGCATACTTCCCTCCATAAGGCGGTAGTTTAGTATTCAAAGGATATATCGATCCTTGAAGACTGGACTGCAGAAATTGATATTGGCATGCAAGATCAACTTGTTGAGTTTCAACATAAGAAATACCAGATGGGACTGCGGATGAACAAATAGGAACAGACCATGTTGTCGAAACAACCCCTAAATGGACTCCAGCTAGTGATTGGTAACTAGACGAGACAAATGGTATACCAGAAAAAATTGTAGGAATGGTAGCAGGAAGCTCTGCTGTAGCTATATCAGATGATACAGTCCTAGATGTTGATGGTTGTTCAGACATATTTAGTCTATCCAAAATATTTTCTAGCGATTCGACGGGAACTTGCGATGAAGGATGATTAAAAGACCTAACTTCAAGATTAGAAGGATATAAGTGAATCGCAGTTTCAAAATGCAATGGGGTACTGGATGGAAGATCCTCTACTATCTGTTCTATTGCAATCAATCCAAGTGGAAGTGTTAGACCGCCAGGTCCGTAAAATACTTCTGGAGCTGAAGAAGGTATTGCTTTTGTAGTGGTAGATACTGGAGGGGTGACACTTTCTGAATTCTGGAATTCAACTTCCAGATGTTCAGGTAAGTGAACTTCATTCTCTGGATCATCTCTATCTTGAGCTATTTTAGGTATTGAAGTGTCTACTATTACACTAGGATTAGTTCTAATGTCCTGTTGCAACTGCAAAATTCCTTCTGTAAAGGCAGATGTACCAGAAATGATCGGAGTAACTGTAGTCTCTGATGATGTTGAAACACAAGTTTCAAATAAATCAGGTGAATTGGACTCAGTTAAATGAGACCATTTTTCCCAGAATGGTTTCGTTTCTGGAGTCAAAGACGGTTGACTTGCTAGTCTCTGCGAACGACGGGGTTTTGATTAGCTTTCATCCACGATTGCGGATTACTTGACCAACTCAAAATTAAGGGGAAAAATGTTATTTTGAATTTAAATAACTTTTAATGATGCTTTGACACAACTTTGATTTTTCAATTTTTAAAAGTTGAGAAAAAGCTAAAGATGACTCTAGTCCCCTTCAATTTTTAATGAGCCTGAAGTGACAAGTGCTTAGATGGACCTTTTCTTTTAAGGAGTCGAAAAGGAACGAAAGTGACTTCTTTGAAGATCTAGACAGAGGGATTACCAAACCAATCAGAGAACTGCAAAATACAGCTTGGTGATAAATTAAAGAGAACTTACCAAGGACTTATGTACGGTAGTCAATCTTCCCAAATGTTGTGTTCAGTGCATTGTGATCAATAGGGCAGCAAACACGGCTTCCTATGGATAAAGGATATCAGCATATTGCGGTTTCCTAATATATACTCGATAGTAGGGGAGCACAAGTCTGTGCTAGCACTTGTTGTATCAAAGGGAAGGAATCACCTAACCTTCAATGAAGATGATAGTTACTAGATTTTACAACACTAGAACATGTCTCTAGCCTAGACTTTTAGATGTGTTGTGTTAGGTTCCAAAGCATTGTTAAGTTCATTGAAATTTATTTTAGAGTTGATCTTGTTTAGAATTTTGTCTTTCAAGGTTCTCCATGTGATGTAGATGTAAAATTCCTAAATACGCAATCTAAAATGATAAACAATCATTGTTTATTTTTAGTAATGAAAATCCTAGCTAGTAAGGAAAGAAGATTATGATTCTTTCAAACAAAGAGCAAAGAGCACACACTAGATGCACTTTTCCTAAATCATTTTTCGCACACAGTGTAAATGCAAATGCAAATGCATGTATTTGTTTTTTGTTCCCTTTAATGTGAAAAATGCCAAAAAGGAAAACTAAGTATAGATTTGAAATATCTTCTTCAAAGTGACACTTCGACAATATCTCTTCAAAATTAAAGGAAGACTAAATGAAAATTTTTGATTTCGAATAGAGAATTCTTTCGACACTTCAAAATATCAACAAATCAAATCAAATACATGACAAAAAGTTCAATCAACTATCCAAGGAAGGAAGACTCAATGACACTTGCCTTTTTGATACAAAACAATAGTTACGACACTTTTTTGCACCAAAATGACCTTTCAATTTAAGCAACTTTTAGACAACAGATTGCAAATGATGGAAAAATACATAAAACCATTTTCTAATCCTAATCAATGGGGGCTAAACTATGTAAATCAAGGAGGCTTCAACAATGAGATACTGTTCATAAGCAGCAAAAAAATTGAACAGAGCTGAAAACAAGGACCAAAAAACCCAAATTTCAAGGAGAGAAATAGGACTACTCAGTCATCGCACCTGTGCTTCACAGAAACATGGATGCCTCCCACCTGCTACACTCGGGAAGTGCGATGCATACTGGCTCCCAGTGACAGATAGTGTGATGGGCCAGGGAGCACAACTGAGGTGGTTTTTGGCTCAAATTTGCAGCTAAATTCAGTTAGTTAAGCTAAGCTATTATGGACAGTAAAGAACAAAGTACAGGGGTATGATCTTGGAAGGTTATTGAACTACCAACAGGGCATCTAGAATGTTTGTAATTCATATGTTCAAATCATAAACTAAACTGGAGATTGACTGAAGTAGCATTCATCTACTTTGCAGTTGCAGAGCAAGAGCAGTTCAAAGGCTATTTGGCTAACTTCAGGCTCTATCTATAGTTTATAAAACAAGCAATCAACAATGAACAAACAAATTGTTTGAACCCCAGTGGAGTTGCCATTTTTCTTCCGGGAAAACTAGTGTCTTTTCGATCTACTAATCCCACTAAGATTGGTAGCTATCCCAGAAACAAACAATCAAAGCAATTTGTGATTTCCTTTATGTATGATAGATAAGAGAGAAGCAAGGGGACCAACCTGGATCTTCCGCTTGACTCCTTGCTTGATTTCTCTCTCCCTTGATAGAGCTTGCGCCTCTTCTCCTACTTATCCCGCTCAGTGAATACCTGTAGAGACAAAGTAACAAAGCACCATCAAAGCATCTCGATCTATTATATCATAAAGAATGAATAATCAGAAATACGTTGAACATACAATGGCATTCACAAATAACAAAATTTAAAAATACACGATTGTATGGAGAAAAACTCAAAGAACTTTATTAATAATAGAAGGGAGAATTACAACCCAGCTGTCTGATCCAGCATCATCCTCCCAACATCAAAGCCCTCTTCACCTCATGAAAAGCAAGATCACCCAACAATACAATGCCTTTTCTCAAAGACAAACTATCAATGATTTCTTGCAAATTACCCCTTTCCAGCCTCTAGATCTCTCAGATGAGGGATCCATTTATAGACGTCTGCAAGGGTGTGAGTCACCTCTGGGTTTCTGATTAGTTTCACTCCACTTGTTTTTCTTGGTTACACTTGGAGATTTTTGGATCTCTTACTCATCCCTGGGCGAATTCAGAGAGGCAAGTGTCATAAGAGAAGTTTCTGGAAGATTCCATGAGCATCCTCTTAGCAAACTGTCTCAGACATTTGTCCATCCTCGCTCATCGCACCCCATAGAAGGCCTCTTCAGTATGCATCGCACCTGGCTAATGTAGAAGTCAGTATGCATCACACCTTGAAAGTGGAGCAATCAGTATGGTGCAGTTTTGGCCAATTTTGAGTGGTTTTTCAGGTGAAGCTTTTGGGCAATGATGTAATCAGTTGACCATGATCCTTTAGGGTATGAAAGAACACTTTTAGGGGTTAAAGAACCCTTGGTTTATTGACATATAAGATTGGGGTTGCAGTGCCCAAATATGTCTATAACACCAAGACTTAGGACACACGATAATTTGCAATAGCATTAGGTCATACAAGGTCGATCCATAGGTGTGTTGGGTAAGGGAGCCATATGTAGTTATATCCGAGCCGGCCACAGGAAGGTCTTCCATCAATGTCAAAGAGCCATTATTAACAGGTGTTTATAAAGGCCACACAATCAGTTCATCAGTCGATCACTTTATCATTCACTCATTGGCAACTGATGGGTACCATAAATTTTATGCATGGTTTTATTTACATATGCTTCGGGAGTGTGGGTCGACTAAAATAGTAAGACCATCGAGGTTCATCTCTGATTGAGGGAATTAGTTTCTGTGATTTATCTAGAGGGGAAAGATGAATCTTTCATTGTGAAGGCTAGAATGACATTGTAATGGTTCACACCAGTCTGCTACAAGTTACAGAGATCATCAATTGGATCCATATCATTTCACTAGAGGATCCATCAGCTTCATATGATTTCACGTACGATCAGGTATATAGAGCGCACATGGGGTCGAGAGTCAGCCACGTTCATCACATACAAGAGCTTAAGATTTAGGGCTCACCACATATGAGTGTGAGGTTATCGTAGTATTCCTACTAATAATACCAAACATGGATCATTGTTAGGTAAGAGAGAGACCAATGGTGGAGGGCCTAGGCTTTATTTAACTCGATGACACATATCTATGTAACATGGGTGTTATCAATTATATATGTAAGTGGAGGGGAAAATAGAAGACTGAGAGGCCTCTTTCGACAATACAAAGGTTTCCAAGCAGTGAGAAGCCATATCCATCAGGGATCTTCATGAGTGAGAAAGGGCCAAGAGGCCGCAGATAAATTAATCTCGCCATCGTGTTTTTTGTTGACATATCAACCAAATCTATTACGTCACTAAGAAAAGGTCAATATTTTACAAAATCGACATCAAATTTAAGGTCGCACATGACCCACTGATTTCTCATAATGGAAATATTATGGAGTCCATGGACACTTGATTTGTTTATTAAGATCTAGATCTCCACATGGAAGGATCAACAGGGAAAAGGATTTCTTTTCCACCTAACCAGATTCTCTACTCAAAAATATTAGTGTGTGGAAATTAAAATGATAAACATGGTTGGGTTATGGGCTTATTTGAATTAGAAAAAATGACTTGGCCAATCATTTAAAGCCATATTTATAGTTTTGAAAATTCTGACAGAGTTTAACATTTGAAAGAGATCTTACACATTGACAAGCAAGTTTTACTCAACAAGTTATTCTTTAACTCCATCATTCCCTCACATTATGGGTGTCATATCATGTGTTTCAGTAATACCCAATTCAATTGCCGCATTAGTTTGAGTCGCGGCTGTGTGGTTGGCAATAATCAGTAAAGAGGAATGACACAATCCGTATGGAACTTGGGGCGGGGGGGGGGGTAAAATTTTGAAATCAAAGGAATTAGTCTTGTGTAGGCATCATAAACCAACATCCATCATTCTAAGATGGAAAATGAACCAGTCAAAGGAATGCAGTCCCATAAATGTGTCTGATTAGATTACCAATAAATTTTAATTGGTAGAAGATGCTTGAAAAGCGGCCAGTGGAAAATGGTTCCTTCTTCAGCGTATGCATGTACATTAAAAAGGTTAAAAATGATCCACAAAACCACATATCCTTTTTGTTTATGAATAATGTGGTTATGTGTAGAAAAATTATGTAATGTGATTCAAGGTGTTGTGGAGATTTATTTTTGGAGAAATATTTTATCATTGTATATTGTAAGAAAAATTTATTGTATTGGGTAAAGGATATAGTACATTTCTCCTAAGGGATATCACATATTCTTTCATGTGGAAAGATGGATATTGGGAAGACCCTAAAGGACATTGAGAGATGGAAACAACAACTTACACATGGTCCTTTAGGAAAATAGAATAGTGGACCATTCTCAAAAGGAGTCCATGCTATCTTTCAGCAAAGGCAATTGAGAAACATACAAAAACAAGAAGTGGGGAAATATCATTTTGCACTTGGATTTTAGTTGCACTGTATGAGGTGAGGAGATTTCCTTCCTAAGTTATAATAATTAGACACCTATATAAATATCCAAGGTGGGCCATCTAGAATGGAAGAAACTTATTTGGGATCTCAAGCAAGCAATGTTTGCATTAATACAATTGAAACTCTGGGAGTATCATTGAGAAGAGGTCGGACTCAGTTTCTTTTTGTCTCAACAATATCATAAATTTAACATCACCAATGTTGCCTTACAATAATGATATCATGAGAGAGATATTGCAGCTGATAGTAGAATCCCTTTATGGGTTGAACAACATCATGCTTCCTACCTTTCAGCAGCGGCGCATAATCATAGAACTCATGGAAGAGTTTATCTTTAGCACATTCATGTTGAATATGGAAATTATGAATTACTCTTCTAGGTGTTCCACAACTTTTACACTCACATCAAATCATCTAGACCATATCAAAACAAGCATGCAAAATATTGTGTCCTTGTTCCTAGAAGGAGATGCCGACATCTGCAAGATACTGAGATCCAAACTATTGACAATTTGAAGGAACTAATTGTATCATCAGCCACCTATGATATAGTGGAGAATTTGGTCATGTAAAACATAAAATTGCTCAGAAGGGTGATGACTAAGAAGGAGCTTAAAAGTATTAATGGAGGAAACAAGAACAAAGGTAGTAAAAGTTGCAGCAAGAATGAACTAAGAAGGAGAAGACTACGCTTATCTACAAGGGACCTTGGTCACTTGACCATTCATGTCTAGGTGATAGGAAAGAGGCAATAGGGAAAAGACAATAAGAGATTCCTTTAAATCATGGGGATTCCTCTATAGTTGGGTCCATTGATTTTTAGGGTGGTGATCAGAATCGTGATATTGTTTAGAAAGACTTGTAGGATGACAAGCATTTGGAACTACATGAGTAAATGATTACTAATGGTATCGACTCCTATACAATTGAGTCCATAGGTCTCTAGGGTAATAAATAATATTAGAATTCAAATGTAGATAATAGTACACAAGTCAATCTATGTTCGACAACTAGAGAAGAAGAACAACATATTGTCTTCATATATGGAGGAGGCCATGAAAACTTGAGTGAGGAGCCAACAATAGCGAACTGATATGATGAGCCTGATCATGTGGGCGACCATGACATACATGGTGTGCAGGATGAACCATTCCCATAGAGTTGGTCAATGGCTCAAGCTAAAGTTATGGTAGTTTTGCATCTGGTGGTGATAGGTACAAAAATATTCAATAGGACACATGAATCTCCATTAGAAGACTTTTAGGGAAAGGTCACACTTTTCAAAACAAATCCTATGATGTTGAAGCAGAGAGTCTAGACAACCCCAGACACTATCTTAGAAGAGAACAAAAAACTGAGGAGGTCATAGGGGTATGTTCTGAGTCAGTGGCTAAGATGGCTAGTGTAGAGGAATGTCTCAAGTCCCTCAGAAGGTAACAAGGCGAGTAAAGTTTGGAGTTTCATAGCATCCCTCTACAAGAATATATAGATAAGTCTTGCGGCACCACCAACCCATTTTTTTACATTAGGGAGTGCAGGATACAATTCTCGAAATGTGTCATGTTGGGTGACTAGGTAGACCAACATGAGCTGATCACAAGGCAACATTAGCATAGTAAACTTAATCCATGTGTAGGGATTCATGCATTAGATCCTTCCCATGCGATGGATTGGCCAACTTTTATGAGTTGAAACATTATTGATGGGATGATTCCTTGGAGGATAACCTTAGCGAAGGGAATATTGCAACTTAGGCCCTCATGCACACGCACTGGTGGAGGGCTGAGATGGTATCATAAGCCATAGGTCCCAGGACTTAGGTGGCATTGGGATCTAGGTGAATCTATTGAGTGTAAGATTGGTTGGAGGATTGTTTGGGACCTAGGTCTCAAAGGATTCGTTCATGATCATTTATCATGGAGGCATGGAATAACACACTAATTTGTATAGGATCAAGGTATCAATATGCAAAATCTTTTGTTGTGGATAAAAGTGGATTGCTTGAGAGAAATAAATCTTTGGTTGGGACAATTTATAATATTTTGTGTTCTTTATATGTTCAAAATAGACAAAATCTACCCATGGTATTTACCATGTTGTTTGCCCATGGTATTTCCCTTCGTTTTTGGAGGGAAAGTAATAAAATGAGGTTTCTAGAGAGTCTATTAATCCTATTAAAGGGGATAAAATCTATACATTTGGATCATGTTGAGTTTATCTATCTTATTGTGTTTTCCTTCACAACTTGGCGTGGTTAGTTACAGTTTTATCCCACAGACCCGTGCGTGTGACTTTTCTTGTGGATCCATCTAAGGTCCAGGATTGTGCTTCAGTATCTTGATTTCTCATTTGATGAGCAGTCGTGTATGCCATTGGAAAGGGTTTCTATGTTATCAATCTGGCATGTATTATTTGTAGTAATTAATTGAAATAAGGGCTTCATTTTCTAGACCCCTTTTGTGTTCAGTGTCTTGTTGAAAGTATTTTTATTAGAACACTTAAATGTACTAGATCTACTAATAATTTTGTTGTTTGAGATCTTACATATTCTACATAACATATCATAGTATATGACTTCACACCATGTTTTAATGATAACAAATATAAGAGGGAGTAGTGTAATGTAAATACGGAGTTAGTGAATGTAATGTGAATATAATCATCTAATAATCTTACTTGGTATTAGGTGAGAAAGAAATAAACAAACAAAAAATACTCATTAAAAAATATAAATACACATCAATATCATTATATGAAATATATTAAAAATTCAATATTGTATATGGTAAAAAATAATAATAAATAATGTAATTATTTTTATCAAAGATAATCAATAATATTAATTATCTTAAAGAAATATATTAGAAATTCAATATTGTATATGGTAAAAAATAATAATAAATAACATAATTATTTTTATAAAAGATAATCGATAATATTAATTACCTTAAAAGTCCTCATATACTAACTTTTATAAAAAAACATTTAAATATTTATAAATTTAAACAACATATTTTTATTATTATCTTTTACCAAAACTTATTATATTACTAATATTATTATAATTATAAAAGATTGTATGTTATATATAATAACAATGATAATATAAATTAAATCTCTTTAATCCTCTATTACATTGTATAGCTATGTGAATTGGAATCCATTTTTAACCCTGACTCTTAGTATTGTTGCATCCTTATTTATATACCAATTTATTTATTTTAAATATCAAACTATAAACCTAAATCCATTTTGGAAGCTATGATGCAAGTGTGAACATGGATGTAGTAGTTTTTAGAAGACTAATCTCAATTTCATTCCTGAGAAGAATAAAACAAAGTTTTCGTTACTATGCATGATCCATGAGGATTTTGTTGGTTCTATTGCACAAGTGTTCAAGTGTCATCATCATTATTCAGTGTCGCCATCAATTCAGTTCAGCTTCGACAGTATTGGTTATGGATCAGGTTGTTTAGGTAATGTTTATGATTTTCATGGTGTTCAGTTGATATGGGTTTGTACCTGGCTGTCGACTTGTGTTCATCGACAATTCTGCCAAGATTGGTTGACGACATGTCTTTTGTCGTTCAACTCACCAGATTTGGTGTCGACATGGTTTTGTCATCCATTGCAGAGGTTTGATATTTTGTCAGGGTTGTCGTTGCCAAGGTATCCGGTGTCGATGATATGTATATGGTTATGTCACATTCTTGACAAGTTCATCATTAGGCGACAAACGTCACTAATGTCACTTGGCGATGATTGATTCCAAATGGGTGATCAATTTCATGTATTAAAACCCTAATCCTACATCTAAAACCTCAAACCGTGCATTAAGGTACCTAAAACCTAGTCTAAGTCTGAAACAAAATACATTTGCATATGTATTAAAGAATAGTTCGAAAACCTAAGTCCTAATGCTAGTACTAAACCAAAACGTACCTCCAAACAACACTAATACTACTCTCACCCAATGTATAAAACATTACATTCAAAACATTGTAATAACACAGGCCCTAACCACCAAGATAATGGTCAGGATAGCTAACCATGTAGGAGACACATGTGATCAGAGCAGTGCTAACCACCGGGTTATAAAACCGCAGTGGAGATTGTAACGTAACCATTACATGTGAATGTTGTAGCGGGATTAGGTGTAACCGCTAGAGTCTTAGACAGAACCGCATCCGTGTCGGAAAAGTCTGGCATGTGAATTGGAAGCTGATAGTTTTGGAGTTCACCGCGTTGGAACCATCAACAGATAAAGGTAACATGTGACCAGGTTTATGGTTAACGTTACAACAACCGCCAGGTTAGCATAGACCGCCAGTTCCAAACTGACAGTGGAACTGTCGGCACTCAAATTGTGGGATATCACACCATTCACATGAAACTGTTCCAACCTTTGCCCGGTTAGCTGATCGTAAACGGTTGCAATCTTATCCTATGGTTTATTAATGGGTTTTGTTGCGTTTTTAGTGCAAAACTAATTCCACCGCCATATGACTAGACGTAGAGGTGTCCCTATGTTACAAGACCGATTCCTAACAATCCAAAATGCATCTAAAAACCAGCCCAAGGAGGTTATCATGTACTTGCAGGCCTTTTTAAGGTGGATTTTCCTTCATTGATTAGAGGAGTGGTTTTTTACTCTTTGTATGTAGATCCTGGAGGACATAGGCAGTTTTGTTTTCATTGTTTTGGGAGCATCTAGAGTCAGAATTGGAATCCATAAGAAGCGTTCAAAAGTTGGTTCAGAGGGCTATATAATGACAGTGATCAGAAGTGTCTCTGTGCACATTCAGAATGATTAAATATCTATTTAATCAACACCTTCTTTTCATTCCTAATAAAAATGGTCACCCATCTTGAAAGCGGACCCAGAGACATAGTCCATCAAGGACGAACTCCATCATCAATCTCGCTATCTCATATCATTATGTTTTTACTATTTAAACTTCTATCATGCATCGTGTTTATGTATAATCAATTGTTGTAAAGTCTTATTCTCAAGAAGTTTTCCTTGATTTCTATGCTTTGAGCTAACATTCAAATCAATAATGGCTAATCAATTCTACATCAGTTTTAATGAATTGTCATTTCAGATCATATAATTTGGTATCAGAGCAGGTTGCGTTTGTAGAATTTTCCATTGAATGTTAACCAAGTCAAATTCGCAACAAGGAGAATTAATCCTTGAGAAGATTGATCCAGAGATTGGAAAGCGATGAGTCGATCATAAATCAACCATGTCAAGACCTGATGTAGGTGAAAAGACTGAAACTAAGATGAGTGAAGAACAATTTCAGCAAGCATTCTTGACTATGCAGCAGATGTTGGGAGAATTGTACAAAGACAAGAAGGCAAGAGATGCTTCTTCTTCAAAGCCAACAAAGAAGGACAAAGGTGAAGGGAAGAATGATAATCCACCTTCACGTCCATCATCTCCATCATCCTCTTCTTCTTCTTTTTCTTCTTCCAGTGTAAAATCTGAAACAAAAAGAAAACCTAAGAAAACATATCTTCTGAAACTTGATGTAAAATTTGAGTTACCTGTTTAAAATGGCGAAATGAATCCTGAAAAGCTAGATAACTGGATTAGGCAGTTATAAGTGTATTGTCTTATTCAAAACATTTCTAGCGATAAAACTAAAATTTAGTTAGCTACACTTAGAATGGGGGGAACAA
The DNA here is from genome assembly GCA_031772625.1 of Pinus tabuliformis. NCBI lineage: Eukaryota > Viridiplantae > Streptophyta > Pinopsida > Pinales > Pinaceae > Pinus > Pinus tabuliformis. The sequence continues at coordinate 653,625,363 of CM062808.1, read as the reverse complement.
CTTTAATCTGGTGGGAAAGTAAAACTCAAATAGATGTAAAGTGTAAAGGAAAATTCATCTCGTCATTGTCTAAGTTTTTAAAACCTCTTAGGAAACAATTCTATCCTTTAGGGTACATGCAGCAAGATGTTATTGATTGGCAGCATCCGAGGCAAGGTAAAGGGGAGAGTGTTCAGGAGTTTACTGAGGAGGTCAGAAAGAAAGCATTGGTGATTGGTATTTAATTGGATACACGTGAAACTTTGTTAAAATACATCGGCAATTTACATTCATATTTGCAGCATACTTTATTGATGTTTAATCCTGATGATTTTGATAAGGTGTGTGTTTAGGCCATACATATTGAATCAGGTGGCAGACCATTCAAGTTTCCACCGCATTCATCCAAAGAGTTGGAAACCAAAGATTCCAATGACAGTAAGGGGAAGAACAACTCGAAGAGAAAGAAATCAACAATCGTTTAGAAGGAAAGGCCTACTTGTTCTCATTTCCAGAGAATCATTCATGATGAATCAAAGTGTTGGTAACTTCATCTAGAAGTTAAGCCTAAAAATTTCCTTAAGGAGAAGGATGAAAATAAGGCCATTCCAGTAGTCCAGCAGGATCTAGGTTCAGATTCAGGTGATGAAAGGAGGATAACTGCAATGGTTATGACAGGTAAAACTTCTGACACTGGTTCAAGTTCGAAAACTATTGCATCTTCATCAAACATAAATGCTTCACCTGAGGATAAAAGAGTTGAATTGTTTAACATAAGGATAAATTCTAAGCACACAAAAATAGATACAATGTTTGACAGTGGATCACAGGCAAATTTAATCTCTAAATATTTAGTTAAAAGTTTGTGTTTGGAAACACGAAATCATCCAAGACCTTACCCATTAGGATGGCTAAATAAATCAACTCAGATAAAAGTCACCAAACAACGTCGATTAATATTTTCCATAACAACTAATTACATCAATGAAGTGGAATTAGATGTGGTTCCAGTAGACATATGTGGAGTTGTCTTAGGAAGTCCTTATCTTTATGATCGTGATGCAATATTTTAGAGGAGAGAACATAAATATCACCTTAAGAAAGGTGGGGTTGAATTTATTGTCAGGGCACATCAAAGTAAAAATCACTTGAATTCAGTTAATGTTAATCAAGTAAAGCGTTTAATAAGTTCAAACAAGAGGTTTGTAATCATGTGTGTAAAGGATCAACATAACAATCAACATGATTCTTGTTATGCAACTCAGCTTAAATATGGATTTTTTAAAGAGATAGAAACTTGTTCAGTTCTATTTAAAACCAAACCTCTTATCCATAAGTAGGGAATACAGCATGAGTTACATTTTCTGCCTAAAGCTCCTCTTTCTAATGTCAGAATGAATCAATTCAGTTTAAGTTTGGAACTTAACAGTTGCAGGGATACATGTCAGTATTGGGGAAAGTGAGTGTTCAATTTCTCTTGTATTGTGTCACCATGTCATGTCTTTAATAGTTTAGAAACCTCTTTTCATGTGGAGAGGAAATCCATTTGTTTTCATATCACAATGTTTCCTAAAGCAGTGTCAAAGAGTCTAATGGGAACTTATGCATCTGGGAAAAGTGCTAATCAATGGAAACATCAATTAGTGAATGAATAAAAAGTGATTCAAACAAATCAACAACTAAATCAATACTTTCATAATAAAACTAAGTTGTAGCAAATTTCACCTTACAGTTGGATAGGTTCATTGCAGCAAGTTCACCTAGTAAACAGGAAGTAGGAAAGTATGTTAATTCAAGTAGCTAGTTTGATGTCAAATGTATCTTTGATTGTCTCTCTCATTCCACAAAATAGATTGTTTATACATGTTGATGGTATTAAACAACATCTAGTAGAGACTGTTTTCAAAGATTATGAATCGCTAACTCATGGTTCTTCGTGGAAAGAATTCAATTTCCATGTAGATAACATGTTGTTTGCCCATCGTCGCAAGTTGTGTATACTGCAGATGGATGAAACAGGTCACTGACTCAAAAAGTGCCATGGTCAGCATCATCAAGGTCATCACTTGTAGGTGATTGATCGAATGTATTGGTACATTGTCAGGTCAAGGTGGAAAGAGAGGGAGTTCTACCCTCATTGACTATTTGTTTAGTCAAACTTTTGTAGTCCAAAAGCTTTCAAGTGGAGAGGAATGATCGAGGAGGATTCCATTGATTCTATTGCACAAGTGTTCAAGTGTCGTCATCATTATCATCAATTAAGTTCATCTTCGACAGTGTTGGTTATGGATCAGGTTGTTTAGGTAATGTTTAAGGTTTTCATGACATTCAGTTGATATGGGTTTGTACCTGGCTGTCGACTTGTGTTAATCAACAGTTCTACCAGGATTGGTCGATGACATTTGTCTTGTCCTTTGACTCACAGGATTTGGTGTCGACATGGTTTTGTCGTCCATTATAGAGGTTTGATATGTCATTAGAGTTGTCTTTGCAAAGGTATCCAGTGTCGACGATATGTATATGGTCATGTCACATTGTCGACAAGTTCGTCATTAGGCGAAAAATGTCGCTAATGTCACTTAGCGACGATTGATTGTAAATGGGTGATCAATTTCATTTATTAAAACCCTAATCCTACATCTAAAACCACAAACCATGCATTAAGGTACCTAAAACCTAATCTAAGTGTAAATCAAAATACATTTGCGTATGTATTAAACACTGGTTTGAAAAGCTAAGTCCTAATGCTAATGCTAAACCAAAACCTAGCTCTAAACAACACTAATACCACCCTTGTCCAATGTATAAAACATTACATTCAAAACATTGTAATAACACAGTCCCTAACCACAATAACCGTCAAGATAGCTAACCATGTCAGAGAGACATGTGATTAGAGAAGTTATAACCGCCATGTTATAAAACTATAGCGGAGATTGTAATGTAACCATTGCATGTGAACGGTGTAGCGGGGTTAGGTGCAACCACCAGAGTCTTAGCCGGAACCGCAACGACGTTAGAAAAGTCTGGCATGTGAATAGGAAGCTGATAGCGTTGGAGTTCACCGTGTCAGAACCATCAGTGGAGACAGGTAACATTTGACTAGGTTTATGGTGAACGTTACAACAACTACCAAGTTAGCATAGACTGCCAGTTCTAAACTGGCAGCGGAACCGCCGGCACTCAAACCACAAGATATAGTGCCAATCAGATGAAACTTTTCCAACCTCCACCTGGTTAGCTAACCGTAAATGGTTTCAGTCTTATCCTATGGTTTATTAATGGGTTTTGTTGCGTTTTTAGTGCAAAACTAATTCCACCACCATATGAGTAGACCTAGAGGTGTCCCTATGTTACAAGACCGATTCCTAACAATCCAAAATGCATCTACAAACCAGCCCAAGGAGATTATCATGTATTTGCAGTCCTTTTTAAGGCGGATTTTCCTTCATTGATGAGAGGAGTGGTTTTTGACTTTTTGTATGCAGATTCTAGAGGACATAGGGAGTTTTGTTTTCAGTGTTTCGGGAGCATCCGAAGTCGGAATTGAAATAAGTAAGAGGTGTTGGAAAGATGGTTCAGAGGGCTATCTGATAACAGTGATTAGAAGTGCCTACGTGCACACTCATACTAATCAAATCTCTATGTAATCAACACCTTCTTTTCATTCCTAATAATAATAGTCGCCCATCTTGAAAGTGGACCCAGAGACATAGTCCATCAAGGACAAACTCAGTCATCAATCTCGTTGTCTGGTATTGCTGTGTTTTTACTGTTTGCACTTTTGTTATGCATCATGTTTATGTTTAATCAGTTGTCATAAAGACTTCTTCTCAAGCAATTTTCCTCTATTTCCATGCTTTGAGCTAACATTCAAATCATTAATGGCTAATCAATTCTACATCAGTTTTAATGAATGATCATTTCAGATCAATACACCATCTTTAGATCCATGCTCTATCTCTCCTTTGTTATGATGTGAAAACCATAGTTCATTTAAACTATTGCTCATGCATCCTATGGTTTGAGTAAAATATATGGAATATATTTGTCCAAGTTAGAGCATAAATATAAACCACAACTAAGTTAAAAAAAAATAATTACACGCATATTTGGTCCTGAAATTAATGCATATAAGCAAATCTGACATTTATGATTTGAAATATAAATTATTATTATCATTTTTGGGTGCCCAAGTGCAATATTAAATAAATGATTTGATTTTGAATGAAATTTACGACTTGAAATATAATTTATTATTTTTTCAAGGTGCCCAAGTGCAATATTAAATAAATGATTTGATTTTGAATGAAATTTACGATTTGAAATATAATTTATTATTTTTTCAAGGTGCCCAAGTGCAATATTAAATAAATGATTTGATTTTGAATGAAATTTACGATTTGAAATATAATTTATTATTTTTTCAAGGTGCCCAAGTGCAATATTAAATAAATGATTTTGTTTGCATGATGTATGTCCTTTTCTTTTTTCCTCCTTTTTCCTTTCCATCTTATAACTAAACCGGATAATATTATTATAAAAAAATGTTGATCTAGTCTGCTGTTAGACCATGAAGATTTCAGACTTAAATTCGGTTTGGTTTTAATGCATTTTATAAAATTTCCAAACAAGTTTAACCAACCGTCAAAGAAAACAAAGTTTAACTATTTTACACTGCATAGCGGCAGTAACCGCTGCAAACTTTGAAAGTACCTTTAGGATTTGGATTCCGATAGATATAATCACTGAATCTAACCCTATATACTTTGTTGGAGCAGATATAATAAGTAAAACACTTAACTAAAAAACACTGATACCCATTTTTATTCATTTAGTTTTGAATTTGATATATATATAAATTTAAAAATAACATTAATACACTCTCTATTATCAACTTTGTAATAATATTTTTAATCCATAATCTAATAAAGATTAATTAAAAAAATTTAAACACTATAAAATAATAATAAATATAATATTTATATAAAATAATATAAATTTATTTTTATAAAATTAATTACATCTATAATTAACTAAATAATTTTAAATATTAAAAAATAATAATAAATATAATATTTATATAAAATAATATAAATTTATTTTTGTCAAACGAATTACGCTGCCACATCTCGTACAATAGCATGACTCGTTCTACCCAGCGGAGAATACAATCAAAATCGAAAAAATTAAAAGCGTGGCTTCGTCTTGAATCTTCTTTATAAAGAAGTAGAGATCTTTTTCCTACAGCTAAACTGTTATCATAAAAATAAATTAAATAATATTATAAAAGTAAATTAAATATCTATTGGAGTTCAGAAGTCAACTGTCCTCTCACATCGATTCATTCCTAATAATGCAACGTATCCCAAAATAAAAACTTACACAAGAATGTTGGTGGGAAAATGTTTATATTGGTAATTAAGTTTTATTACGTTGCTAGAAAATGCTTATATTTGTAATTTAGTTGTGGGAAAATGTTTATGTTAGTAATTAATTTTTATTACGTTGCTAGAAAATGCTTATATTTGTGATTTAGTTTTATGTTTATATTTGTGATTGTTTCTGTTTGTGATTTAGTTGTGGGAAAATGTTTATATTGGTAATTAAGTTTTACCACGTTGCTCGAAAATGCTTATATTTGCGATTTAGTTTTACGTTTATATTTGTGATTTAATTTTATAACGATGTGCTTTCAAATTTGGTTAATGAGATTGTAATATTTTATTATTTAATTTGTAATTTTTTTTTGTTTAAAATGGTTTTCATTGGATTTTCAAAATAGCATAACATATAAAAATGATTCCAAGAGTTTTCATTTTTTTATTTTGACTAGATTTTTTAAGTTTAGGAGCTGGAGAATATCGGGAAAGACAATTTGCATACATTATTTTTGGATGGCACTGTGTTCTTAGCATACTAAGAGTAACACAAAAAGTGACCTAAACTGGTAGAACCATATCAAGGAGGGGGATGGGGTGCTTTACAAGTGGAGAATATAAGGAAAGACAATTCGCATACATTATTTTTGGATGGCACTGTGGCCTTAGCATACTAGGAGTAACACAAAGAGTGACCTAAAACCATATCAAGGAGGGGGATGGGGGGAATTACAAGTGTGTTGAGATTTTCTGTTTCATAAATTAGGCAAAAAATCTCTAATGTGTGACAACAATAGGATTTGTTGCTATATTAGCTCCAGTTAATTGGGAAAGAGTTAATGCATCCTATATTTGTTATGAGAGGATTTATGAGTCAGTTAGATTCTCTTGGCTATAAAATACATGCCCGTACAGATATTGGTTGTGTGAAAGTTTGTGAGGAAAATGATCATTTTGTAATCTCCTCATTAATAATAAGATTGCCGATGCCTATGTTTGGTGGACGTAGCCCAGATTGGTTGGGTGAGCCACGTTAACTTACTGTGTCATTTATGTATGATTGTATTGCTATGTCTGTCTTTGTTTCTCCCTGCGCACTGTTAATTTAACAATTGGTATCAGAGCTGCGCAGCGGAGGAGTGGCGGGCCCAAGTCTGGCATAGACTATTTATGCGCTGGCCGAGTTGGTATGCATTTGCAGAACTGTGCGTTGAACGGTTAATCTGCGTTGCAGAACTGTTGAACTGTTGAAGTGCGTATGCCGTGGTGCGTATGTGACCTGCGTACAGCGGTGGAGTCGTTGATCAGTGAATGCGTTGAATGGTGGTGCATATAATTGTTGCGTGGAAGTATTACCTGTGTGGAGGTATTAAAAACCGAGGATTGTGAAGGTATTCAAACCTGCGTGGAGGTATTACAACAACTGCTGGTTAGTTTTAACATTATATTTCTCAGGTATGTGAACGTACACGGTTTTTTGTTTATAATACCTGCGATGCGAGTCCATATTTGATTTCTCCATGAAACCATGATATGTTTCGACTGCCACAAATTGCAGAATGGGTAACATTTTTCGACTGCCACAAATTGCAGAATGGGTAACATTTTTCGACTGCCACAGGCACAAATTGAAATTGTTTTGTCTTTTGGGTTTTGTTATTGTAATGCGCACAGCGAAAAGTTTTTTGTTTTAAAAGCAAAGGCAGTAAGGTATAGGCGTTTTTGAGATTAACTTCTTTTATTTAAAAGTTGGATTTGGAGATTATTGTTTTTTGGTTGATACAAGATGGCGAAAACTCAGAGTGCCCGGTTTGAAATCGAGAAGTTTAATGGCAAAAATAATTTCGAGATTTGGAAGGTGAAGATGTACGATCTGCTTGTCCAACATGGTGTGGCAAAGGCATTGTTAGGAAAATCCAAACAGCCTTACAACATCACAGATAATGAGTGGGCCGAAATGGATGAAAGAGCAATAAGTGCTATGCGACTGTGTCTGGTGGATGATGTCCTGTTTAATATCGTGTCGGAGACAACAGCTGCTGGTTTGTGGATGAAACTGGAGAAACTGTACATGACCAAATCCTTAACCAATAGGATTCTCCTAAAACGACAGTTGTACAGTTTGCGAATGAAGGAAGGTACATCAATTGCTGATCATTTGAATGCTTTTAATACTCTTTTGGTGAAATTACAAAGTATACAAGTAAAAATTCAATCCGAGGATAAAGCTATTACTTTATTGTGCTCGTTGCCCGAGTCATGGGATCATTTTGTTACTTCTATAAGTCTTAGTTCATCAGAAACCATTGAGTTTGATGATGTAGTTGCATCTTTATTATCGGAAGAAACAAGGAGACGGTCGCATTCAGAAACCTCTACATCAGAAGCTATGATGGTTAGAGGTCGTTCTAAGGAAAGACGCTCTAGTAGGCCGAGCGACTCATGGTCAAAGTCAAAAGGAAAGAAGAGTAAGGTAAAATGTTTGTTTTGTGGCAAATCAAGGCATTTGAAGGACTGCTGGAAGCGACAGCAGCAAACTTCTAAAGAAGGTTCTTCGACAGAGAAGAAGGAGGCAAATACAACAGATATAGGTTCGACATCTGGTTCAGGTATGAGTGATGAAGTGTTATCAGTTAATGTGTCAAATCATGATCAACATTGGTTGTTAGATTCCGGTGCATCAAACCACATGTGTATTCATAAAGAATGGTTTAAGACATATAAATCAATTAATGATGGAGTTGTGTACATGGGTAATGATGTAACATGTAATATTGTGGGGATTGGGAGTATACAACTGCAAATGTTTGATGGGACAACTAAAATATTAATTGATGTGAGGCATGTACCAGATTTAAGGAAAAATTTGATTTCATTAGGAGCACTTGATTCAAATGGATATAAAACTGTAATTCAAGGTGGAGTAATGAAAATTTACAAAGGTATTTTACTAGTTATGAAAGCTAAGAAGGTAGGAAATCTATTTCAGTTAGAAGGAGGTACAGGGTCAGATTATGTGTCTACGGTGTCTGAACATGACAGTAGTTCCATTCACTTATGGCATCAAAGGTTGGGGCATATGAGTGAAAGAGGGTTAAAAATTTTGGCTGATCGCAAGTTACTTCCAAATCTAAAGTCTGGAAAGTTAGATTTCTGTAAGCATTCTCTGTTTGGAAAACAAAGTAAGCAAAAATTTAAAACAGGCAAACATACTAGTAAAGGCATACTTGATTATATCCATTCAGATGTTTGGGGACCAGCCCCTACAACCTCATATGGTGGCTCGTCTTATTTTGTATCGTTTATTGATGACTTTTCTAGGAAAGTGTCGGTCTACATGTTGAAAAGGAAGTCTGATGTTTTTTCAGTTTTCAAGCAGTTTAGAGCATTGGTAGAAAACAACACTGGTAGAACAATAAAATGTTTAAGAACTGACAATGGTGGTGAGTTTACTTCTAAGGAGTTTGACAGCTATTGCAAGGATGCAGGGATTGAGAGACATAAGACCACGGTTTATACTCCTCAACAAAATGGAGTTGCTAAACACATGAATAGGACTCTTCTAGAGAGAGCAAGGAGTATGCTGAGTAACGCCGGGTTGCAAAAGGAGTTATGGACGGAAGCGGTGGCAACAACTTATTATGTGATAAACTGATCTCCATCAATGGCGATAGGCTGCAAGATTCCTCAAGAGGTATGGAAAGGTCACCCTTGTGACTATTCTAAACTCAGAGTGTTTGGTTGTGATGCATATGCTCTAGTGCCTAAACATCAGCGAACTAAATTGGATCCAAAGTCTAAAAGGTATATCTTTGTTGGGTATGGTGTTGGAACAAAGGGATATAGATTATGGGATCCTACTACCCGCAAAATCATCATCAACAAAGATGTAAGTTTAATGAATCCTCTCTTGTATAGTTAGATGTAGATAGTAGATTGAAACAGGATGATGTATCTGACACTCAGCACATTCAGTTTGATAGTATTTCTAATGATAGTCATGATGACCATAGTTCAGATACTAGTCATGAACAGGTTTCAGAATCAGAACATGAACAGGGTTCAGGTATAGATCATGAACAGGTCTCAGATACTGATCGTTAAGAAGTTCCTACAGATGGCAGTCAGCAAATCGAGGAAGCGCTAGAAACATCCTTAAGAAGGTCTACAAGAGTCAAAAGGCCACCGAGAAGGTATGATGATTATGTTACTTCAGTTGCATTTACTGCTAATGACAATGAACCTCTGTGCTATCAGGAAGCAATAGAAGGTTCGAAAAGTGACAAGTGGAAAGCAGCCATGGAGGACGAAATGATGGCCTTAGGTAAGAATGGCACATGGGATTTGGTTGAGCTTCCGAGAGACAGGAAAACTATGGGGTGTAAATGGGTTTTCAAGCTGAAATGGGGTGTGAATGATACGGAAGACAGGTACAAAGCGAGGCTGGTTGCAAAAGGGTTTTCTTAGAAAGCCGGCATTGACTTTCATGAGATTTTTTCACCAGTGGTTAAAATAGTTTCAATTAGAATTGTGTTAGCATTAGTGGCTTTGCTTGATTTAGAGTTGCAGTAGTTAGATGTTAAGACTATATTTCTACATGGAGACTTAGATGAGGAAATTTATATGGAACAACTGGAAGGATTTGTTCAGCATCGCAATGAGAAATTTGTCTGCAGGCTCAAGAAGTCAATATATGGCCTGAAGCAGTCGCCTCGACAGTGGTATAAGAAGTTTGATTCTTTCATGTTGAGTCAGAAATATGTTAGAAGTGAATATGATCATTGTGTTTATTTTAAACAGTTAAATAATGGCATATTCATTATCTTGGTATTGTATGTTGACGATATGCTTTTAGCAAGAAAAAGCATAGAAGAAATCAACAGGTTGAAGGCTCAGATGGCAAGGACATTTGATATGAACGATCTAGGAGCAGCAAGACAGATTTTGGGCATGGAGATTTTCAGAGACAGGAGCAATGGTAAGCTATGGCTATCACAACAAAAGTATATTGAGAAAATACTTTTGAGGTTTTGTATGAATAATGTGAAGCGTGTGTCAGTCCCTTTCGCTTCCCATTTCAAGCTTTCTTCGAGTTTATGTCCTAATTCAGATGAAGAAAAGGAATTTATGTCTCGAATTCCATATGCTAATGTAGTAGGGTGTTTAATGTATGCGATGGTGTGTACGCGACCAGATATTTCACATGCAATTGGGGTTATTAGCAGGTATATGGCAAATCCAGGTAAAGAACACTGGTCGGCAGTGAAATGGGTGCTTCGGTATTTGAGAGGCACAAGTAGTTATTGTATCACTTACAATAAGAGTAGTGAATTTTTTTGTGGGTATGTTGATTCTAATTTTGCAGGTGATTTAGATAAGAGAAGGTCAACTTCAGGGTATGTCTTTACTCTTGCAGGTGGAGCTATTAGCTGGATGTCAAAGCTACAGAACATTGTTGCTTTATCCACTACTGAGGCAGAATACATTGCTGCTTCTCATGCTTGCAAAGAAGTGATTTGGTTGAAAGGTTTGTTTGGTGAATTTGGTAGGTTGCAGGACAACATCAAGTTATTTTGTGATAGTCAAAGTGCAATACATTTGGCTAAGAATCCGGCCTATCATAGTAAATCAAAGCATATACCGATCAAGTACCATTTTGTAAGACAGGTTATCACTGAAAGGGGAGTCTCTCTTGAAAAGGTGCATACAAAGGAGAATTGTGCAGACATGTTCACGAAACCAGTTTTGTTAGAGAAGCTACGTTGGTGTTTGGCTTCTCTTGGCTTGCAGAAAAGATAAAATAATAAACAAACAGGGTATCAGGCTAATTGTTGTCAAGGTGGAGATTGTTGAGATTTTCTGTTTCATAAATTAGGCAAAAATCTCTAATGTGTGACAACAATAGGATTTGTTGCTATATTAGCTCCAGTTAGTTGGGAAAGAGTTAATGCATCCTATATTTGTTATGAGAGGATTTATGAGTCAGTTAGATACTCTTGGCTGTAAAATACATGCTCGTACAGATATTGGTTGTGTGAGAGTTTGTGAGGAAAATGATCATTTTATAATCTCCTGATTAATAATAAGATTGCTGATGCCTATGTTTGGTGGACGTAGCCCAGATTGGTTGGGTGAACCACGTTAACTTACTGTGTCATTTGTGTATGATTGTATTGCTGTGTCTGTCTTTGTTTTTCCCTGCGCACTATTAATTTAACAAAGTGTAGCTGCAAAGTAACCAACACGATCATGAATATGCATGTCAATATGTTCCATCCATGCTTCCAAGCTACGAATTTGGTCATTGATGCAGCGTTGACTGCGCCAGAGGTTATCCAAGTACTCCAAAATTGCATTTTGACTATATTGAATATCAGAAAGACAAGGCTACAATCTCATTACGATATTCATACCTCTGATCCCTAAGAATGTCAATGTCAAGTTGCATGAGTCGTTGCTGCTCTGCAATGGATTCCATGGAAGTAGCGACCACAAGGTGGCTTAGCGAACCAGCTAGAGAAATTGCCTCAGCGTCCTCTGTTTCCTGGCTGGGTAGAGGATGAATGATTACCTCACTCGGGATTCCTAGCTTGGATATGCTAGCCCTCCCACAATGAGGACGACCCTGTTGTCGTGGCATGTTGCAAGTAACGGTGGTTGACTACCGGCTACAAGGGGAGCCCACAGAGAGACCTTTGGTGAACGTGCACAATACACAACAATGCCTAATACCACGAACCCACTACCCTGAAAAATTATGAATCACCAAATTGACACCACAACGAGAGGAGCGAGATGGGCAAGATTCTACCCAAACTAGCTAGTGAAGTGGAGCAATGCCCTTATACAACTCTGAGGCTTCACTCAAACAAAAAACATGACCCAAATTATAGAAGGAGAGACTATTGTTATCTTCGGGCCAAAGTGGAGACCCAAACCCATATTACAATTTACCAAAGACAGGAATGATATCCATGCACCCGTGAAGACCAACAAGAGTCCCCGTGAATGGGAATGGAACCACAAGCTACCACACGAGCAAAGAGGGCTTGTAGTCAGCGAAGGTGTGGAAACAACACCAAACTGTGACTATCTGAGTGCCTCGATCCTAAGGGCAGACCAAGAGACATATCCCAACCCACACCATAAAAATGTAGTCATCTTCTGCACTCGTAACCCAAGGTCGAAACCCTGGTGAGGAGCCATAGACCGAGACCCAGGCACTGCCACTAGCCTTTCAACCCAAATTCATTGCCGAAACAGCCAAACTGAAGCGCACAACTTCCTAGGCTATGAATTTAACCACAGATTGCATGAGGGAGATCATCGCACATGAGGAATGAATGTCGGGATAGCTCATGATGGGAGAGTTAATAGCCACAGGGAGGAGGAGAAAGCCCTCATGGCCTCTCACGAGACACTTGTACGTCGGCATGAGCACCCCCATTGGGGTATTTAACTTGTATTATTGAAATGCATAGATGGACTTAATATTTTGATTTTTATTTTTTTTTAATATTTAGATTAGGTCTAGTTTAAATACATTAAATTTTTATTTTTATTAAATTTAGTAAAATAAAATTTTGAATTCTTAAATCTTTTTAAACATTTTGATTATATAAATTTCACTAGTACAAAATTATAATTCCAGCCAATTTCTATTAATTTTTAAATAAAAGTAAACTTAAAAAAACAAATTACGTTACAATTTTTAGTATTGCAAATACACAACTTCAAATTCTAATTCCAGTAAATATTTTTAAAATTTAAAAAAATATATAAAAATAAAAGCACTAAACTATTTCTAATAACATAGTTTTATCATGTACATCACATTTAAAATATCCCAACAACATAAGACTTAAAAATAAATTTTTGGAGGTTTATAATTAATTAAGAGTTGTATTTTAAGATTAAAATATCCAAACGCCATAAGACTTGAAAATAAGTTTTTGCTGGTTTATAATTAATTAAAAGTTGTGTTTTAAGATTAAAATAAAGTTTCAATTTTGTTGGTCTTAAAGCTAAATAACGGTCAATATCATATTTAAGCCAAAACGGTGCGCTCATCTATATATATATATATGGAATCCATTACATAACACCAAAGACGACCGAGTTATAATTTGTGTTATGGAATTTAATATTTTTCTTTTGACTTGGCTTTAAACTGTGTTTTATAAGAAGTGTAGACCTCCCATTAAAAATATAGAATATATTTTGATATCTAATATTGAATATAGAATATCGCTTAGCCCTTTTTCAACTTCGCCGAGCTTAAAGCCTCTTCTGCCCACAAAGGACTTAACGTTAGAGACCGAGTTGTTCTATCCGGTAGGTCTAAACCTAAAAATATGTTTTTAGGTTACCTAAATGTGTAAGTTACCTCTTCCCTCGATCTCGCAATTCTGCTACCGTATCTAACAAATTAGATTTTGATTATCTACTGCTGCAGCGGCGCATATTATCGGAATCGGGCACTGCAATTCGTTCAGCAACAGACTCTACAACTTCACAGCGAAAGGGGACATGGACCCTTCTCTGGACAAGTCCTACGCAGAGGAGCTCAAAGGTAAGTGCAAAATCTTAGCGGACAACATAACCATAGTGCCAATGGATCCTGCTAGTCCCCTCACCTTCGACAGTGATTATTTCAGCAATCTGAAATCGCACGGAGGACTGTTCCAATCAGATGCTGAGCTTCTTACCAATTATATTTCAAAAATAATCGTTGAGAAACCGTTGAAGGAGAATACCTTTTTTTACAATTTCAAACTACTCGATCGAGAAGAAACTCAATGGCACTTTGGGTTATTTTAGACATATTTTCTTTTTTATGTGAGTGGCATTTTGCGTTGAACACCTTTGTGTTTGAAGTCTGCACTTCCATGAATAAATAAATCCTTTAAATGAAATTGGTTTTCCGTTCGAGAATTTGATGTTGGGTAGACACAATTAGAAAATATCATGTTTTAAATGGGTAAGATGGTTCAAATGAAGAACACGAATACTTTTATTTTTTTTTATGATTCGATATGAAGTAAAAGCTTATTTCTGATTAATATAGATTGCTTTTGAATACCCAAGGCTTAAGAAGATAAGATCTCATTTTTCATATTCATTATTAATCATGTTATCATGACGTAAGTTTAAAGGCTCTTTAAAATCGTATTAAATAAATTTTAACCAGAGCCGCATGCAGCTCTAGTCCTTGCCGGGAATTTGCATGCGGTAATCCTCGCCGGGGACGTGTTTGATAAAGAAGTTCCCAATTTGCATTATTGTCATCACTTCTTTGCTAGAGGTGTGAAAAGTAGGAAAAATGTTTTACTCGCTGGTAATTCAAAACTTACGATATGGTTTCAGGAGATCCAAATTTGATGGCAGATGTTGGCAATTCAAAATTTATGCTATGGTTGCAGTGGGTGTGTAGAAGTTTCTTCAAAACAGAGTCATCTAAAGAGGTGGAGGAATTGTTTGGTCGGTCAAAAGTGGACGGAATCCGGGTAAAAAATTTTCAAAAAATCTTGTAGAGACAGTGTTTGAATCGTGTTTTTGATGGTGGAAATGGATTCAGCGCAATAAAAAACGTCTAGGACACCTAAAATTTTGAAGTTTAACAACTATAACTTGGATTTACAAAAATCCTTACCGGATTTTCTCTAAATATACCCGCAATTTCCATAACTTTCCGGGAAATTCCTCAGTCTAGCTAGACTACGGACTTCAAAACTACGGACTTCAAAACAATTCTAATCACACCAGAAATACATAGGAGTTAGCTCAAAATGGCAAATATCTGAAGATGTCTCTGCGAACAGCATGGCACCTCGTTAATCTTGGGTTGCTCTCAGGAGCCTCGATACTGCTTCTGTCATTGATATTATTGCAGCTTCCCCCACCAAGAGGTGGAACTGGAGCTACTCTTGTCCTCAGTGTTCTTTGCAGCTACTCTTGTCCTCAGTGTTCTTTGCAGTGGGAGGTTGTGGGTTTTTCTTATTAGACCAACAACCCACTGAAGATACCATCTGTTGTTGTTCTTCATCAGACCTATACGAGTAACTCCGGCAAGAATTAGTTCTTATTACGTTTAGACAGGTCAGAGATGCGAGACTCATGGCAGCGAAGAATCAGTTCTTAGTACGTTTAGACAGGTCAGACATGCGAGACTCATGGCAACAAAGAATCAGTTCTTAGTACGTTTAGACAAGCCAGACATGCGAGACTCATGGCAGCAAAGTGTGGAAGTGCCTTCAAATTATGCACAGGGAAATAAGCACACAGACATTTATGATGGAATTAGGCATGTGGAACAATTATTTGCATTTTTAAAAGTACATGAACTCTGGTGCAAACATTGCCCAAATGAACATGGACATGCTAAATTCACACAAAACAATCAGATCCAGTGAGATCCAAAGTAAAACCCAAGAGTTTGAAATGATGAGAATTCTACCACAGGCCTGAAGAAAAGGAATTATTCTGAACCAACTCAGTGAGTCTTGTTTATAGTCATGGAATTTTCAGTGCCCGGTATGTATATTTCATGACTTTTGCTATGCAAAGTTATGGGAAAGACCTTTGATGGGCATTAATGAGGATAGATCTCGTAGAGAAATGCATCAAAAGAAATGATTCCTGTTGAGAATACTGTTAATGACTTTACTCATCTGCCATACCCACATAAATTTATATATAAACATGCTTCAAAATTCCATGATAAAATGAAATCAATTTCCAAAAAACTGCATACATGTACAAGTTGCAAAATGCATAAATAATGGGATTCCTTAATACAATTAGATTATAAATTAGCTTTATTAGTCCCTGCCTTTGACGAACTGCTTTATTCAACATTTTATGCAATGTTTTAACGTAAATATCTGACCATGCAAAATTTTATCCAATGTTTCAGATTCAACTTCTGAAAACAATACGATTTTATTAAAACTTAGGATAATGAGTTTTAAACTTCATTTCAATGTTAATTTAATGCTAGTTTCGATTTAGCATTACTTGAAAAATGTTTAATGTTTTGTTCTTTCCCCTACATTGCATAATCCAAGATAATTCATATCTAAAGCCATAGCCAACACACAGCTTTCTGCATGTGCAATTGATGCCACATGTTTGACAGTTGCTAGCATAAGAATTTCTTTGCATGTAGTATGGTGACTTTCAAAGATTCTTGTTATTCTTCTATTCCTCACCTTGTTATTCTATGCTATTCCTCTAACTACAGAGGATGATAGAGAACGTTATTGCTCTACCTGCAGAGGATGATGGAGAAGCTGTTAATTGTGACAAATAGAGAACACAATGAAACAAAACCTTTTAAAGTGTAAATTTAGCATGGTAGTTTGAAGGTGAATCCATATAGTTCTTTAATTTCCTGTGCCTTAAATTTCATGTGCTTTAAATGCATCGATTTTTATTCTAAATGAAATCAACTGCCAAAAAACTGCATACATGTATAATTTCCAAAATACATAAATAATGGGATTCCTTGAGAGAATTAGATTATAAATGGGCTTTATTCTAAATGTCCTTACATGTGCTTCTGAAATAAATAAATAAAATTACATACGGGCTAGTCATGAGGCATTTGAGGCAGAAATTGTGTACATGGTCAATTGTGTACATGGTCCAGGATACGCTGACTCTGAGAGAAATTGTGTACATGGTCCAGGATACGCTGACTCTGAGAATTTTCCCATGAATGAATAGTTCCAGAATGGCTCTTAGATAACATTGAACTAAATGTCTGATAAGAAAATGGAATTTGAGGCTGAAACTGTGTACATAGATCAAGATATAGTGAATTTGAGAATCCTCTCACGAATGAACAGTTACAGAAAGACTCTGAGTTAAAACTGAACTGAATGTTTAATAAGCAAATATCCTTGAAGGGAGCATTTTGAATGCCTTCTATAAAGCTAACAACATCTCTTGGAGCCTTTGCAAAACCTGTAATGGATGCATAGATGTACCTTTCCAAAAGACACTTGTAGTGCAGGCAGAGATCTCACATACAAAGTAGAAATAAATCACCAAGTTTTACGTCGTGGCCCCCACAAGTTTACCATTTGTCCAACTCTTTGTGCGCACTACCCTACAACTTGTCTCGCATGCGATAGCTCAAACTGCTAGATGGAAAACACAAAGCAGAGGCACTTCGATATTAGGATATAATGCATGTAACCTACCACTATCAAATGAAAAACTTATTGTCACAACAGGTTTGCTCAACAGTTATAATGCGCGTAACCCCACTATCAAATGAAAAACTTATTTTCACAACAAGTTTCTGGTTCATTGATTTGCCTGTTGGGAGCTGCAAAGATTACACATAGATCTCGAGTAACCATCTCTGTAGCAACCAAATGGCACGCATTTGCAAAGATTACACATAGATCTCGAGTAACCATCTCTGTAGCAACCAAATGGCACGCATTTGCTAATTGCACATCCTATGGAGCCTATTATCCTTTGACATAAAATTCATCACCGTCGCCTCTAGTACATGAGGACGATTCTCTGAGTTGTTCAACATATGTTAATTCCGCCAGCAATTTTGAGTCATCTAAATTTTTATCCCAGGATGTTTCAACGACTAACTATTTCCGACATTTGACAACCGTTTGCTATGCCACTCTCAACCTCTTGCCCGCCACTCTTTTTTGGTTTATTGTTTTCTTAAACAGAATGAACGTTTATGGTCATGTTTTTGACAAAAGCACGAACAAGCCATTGAAAGGTCTCAAACATGGGTAGTCACCCCTCTCTCCTCCTCAGGTCCTTGAAGTTTCTATCTGTTTGATTAGGCTCTTGCACGCCTACTGCGCAGTGGAAATCGATCCTTTGGTTAAAGAATAGTTTATCTAGCTAGTTCAAGCATCTCCTTCCCTCCCACTAGAGAGCCTTACATTTTGCAATCCCCCTTCATATTCACAATTGAAAGACAAGAATGGTCAGTCCGAAAGAATAGATTCTAGAACCATATAGAAAGGATGGTACGGAAAGGATGGACTAGAATGTGGATACTTCCCTCCCGCTAGAGAGCCTTACATTATGCAATCCCCCTTCATATTGACAATTGAAATATAAGAAAAGTCAGTCTGAAAGAATAGATTCTAGAACCATATAGAAAGGATGGAATGGAAAGGATGGACTAGAATATGGTTACTAGCTGGTGTTGATCAAGGGATATTGGTATAATGGATGGCGTTGGGGATAAGAGCTATGGTTGTCGTTAGGCGCTCGAACAATGGGAGAGGAAGAAGCCCTACTTAAAGAGTTCTGGTTAAATAAAATCCCTAGTGAAAGAAAAAATGTGAGACGGAAAAGGCTAGAGATGATTAAAAGCAAGACGGAAGTAGTGAAGGGATCTTTGTAGACAAGGTAGCTATAGTCAGATGTGTTTGCAGAACTTCATAGTGAAATTATTTGATGGTTGGGAAAGGAACAAGCTCAAACGAATAACTGTACCCATGGAAAATATACACATGCAACACAAAAACAGGGGATCTCGTGAGCTCGAAGATTAGTCATTATTCCTCTTTTAGGCAGTCATCGAAAAGATCTGATGGATACGACTCTCATGGGTACTTCATGGGTTTTATTCCAATTGGTGCATACAATATCAAAGAAAGCTAGGGCACGCCCGTTATTCGTGAAGGAACGTCTCTCTTCCCTCTATGAAATGTAAGGGAAATAAATGTATTTTTTTAATATAGAATAACATTAGTGAAACCTGAGTCGCCGTCCTACACTTTAAACTTCATAGATGCATTCACTGCATAGGAAATTTACCAAAATTGACCTCTCAACTTCATAGATGCATTCACTGCATAGGAAATTTACCAAAATTGACCTCTCATATATCAATTTGTGTCAAATTCAATATTACTATAAAACATATTAAATTATTCCAAGAATTATTGCATAACAAATTGTGGATAAAGTCTTGTCTCTTGAGCCTTCAAGCCTTCTCCTCTTCCTGCTCAATATCATTAATATCATCTGCAATAAATAGACACAGTTAAAGCACATAAAATAAGCATAGGAAATTAGAGAAAAAAATGGAAAAAAATGACACAGTTAACGCACATAAAATAAGCACAGGAAATTAGAGAACAAAAAGGGAAAAAAATGGATGCATTTTCCATTGAGTTTTTTTAGTAAGGTTTTCATGTTCAGTGTCATTAATATCATCTGCAATAAATAGAGATAGTGATATCACCTGCAATAAATAGAAACAGTGAAAGCACAAAAAATCAATGCATTTAAAGCACAGGAAATTTAAAGAATAGGAAATTAAAAAACTATATGGATTCATTTCTCGTTGATTTTTTTTATTAAAGTTTTGGTAAATTCAGCTTGAAGCTACCATGTTAAATTTACACTTCAAAAGGTTTTGCTTCAATGTGTTCTGTGTCGGTCACAATTAACAGGTTTTCCATCATCCTCTGCAGGTAGAGGAATAGCATAGAATAAAAAGGTGAGGAATAGAAGTATAACAAGAAAGGTGAGGAATAGAAGAATAACCAGAATCTATAAAAGGCACATTACTACATGCAAGTCAATTCTTATGCTAGCAACTGTCAAACATGTGGCATCCATTGCTCATGCAAAAAGCCGTGTGCTGATGATGGCTTTAGATATGAATTAGTTTGGATTATGCAATGTAGGGAGAGAGAACAAAACTTTAAATATTTTTCGAGTAATGCTAAATCAAAACTAGCATTAAATTAGCAATGAAATGAAGTTTAAAACTCATTATCCTAAGTTTTAATAAAATCATACAGTTTTTATTCCAATAAGAGGTTGAACCTGAAACATTAGATAAAATTTTGCATCATCAGATTTAAATAAAGCCGGTCGTCAAAACACATTAATGCTAGGTGAACACCTATCGATCACTATAGTCCGCCAAAAGCAAGGAGTAATAAGCCAAAAATATAAGCTACTCATGGGAAAAAAATGAGATTTAAATTTTATTTGTATTTCGCCGTAAGTATTTCAATCCCTGTAAGCAATGGTGTTGAGTGCTTCAATCCCATAAGCAATATTTTTGACCATCTCTCCCTGACAGTTCCATTGTATGGTGTTATATAATGTGTATTTAGAAACCATGCCTTTGATGGGTAGTCATGCAAATTGGTTCTTATCCTTTAATGCGCAACTTCATTATAAAATTTAAAACTAAACCGAGTTAAATTAGTTTTTAAATTAATATATATATTAATTAATTAATTAATTAATTATAGAGGACTTTGGATTTAGGATTAGACACCCAACATGCTTTCACAAGTTGTATTGATCTAATATAGTAATATAGAGTCGAATTTAACAAGCGGAATTTTTATGTCACTTTGATGTAATATGGTAAAGATGCATATCCTTTAATGCGCAACTTCATTATAAAATTTAAAACTAAACCGAGTTAAATTAGTTTTTAAATTAATATATATATATATATATATATATATATATATATATATATATATTATTAATTAATTAATTAATTATTTATTTATTTATATATATATATATATGACTTTGGATTTAGGATTAGACACCCAACATGCTTTCACAAGTTGTATTGATCTAATATAGTAATATAGAGTCGAATTTAACAAGCGGAATTTTTATGTCACTTTGATGTAATATGGTAAAGATGCATCGTTACCACATGAACAGACATGCTTCAGTATATTATAATATTAAATAAACTATAATGTGCAAACGAGTTAAATATAACAAGTAAATTTTTATTGTATTGTATTCATTGGTGTTCTAACTCGGGAGACATTGCTTGAATTATATTTAAGGAATTTTAATGTTTAAAATGAGGGTTTTCTCAGGAAAATAATATTTATTAATAATAATAATAATAATAAGAATTAAGAATTTTTAAAAGAAAAGGAAGAAAATTATAATTTTTATATTATATTATTGATTTATCGTTTTGTAGATTTACTCAAAACTCAAGTTTGTATAGTGGTTGGATGTGGAATTTTATTTTTCATCCAACAGGAGCCCAATATGCATACTTTTGAGTAGATTGACACTGAGGAAAAATAAAATAGATAAAAATATGTGTTTGGAACACATTTTTCATGTATTTTTAATTTACCTTAGAGTGGAACTGCTCAAAACTATGCATAGTGGACACTCGTTGGATCTAAAAATCAAAGTTCGCATCTAACGACTGTACACATTTTAATTTTGAGCAAACCTACAAAGAAATAAACCAAAATTATGATTAAAGAAATTAGTTTTGTTCTTTTCCCTCCAAAAATATTCTCCCCTTAAGGGGAGCATCATCTTGAATATTATTGGTTCTCTTAAAGTTGGTTTTGTTTATACATTTTTTTACTTTGAGACATTTTTTTGAAATCATGTAGTATTTAAACATCATATATTATTTAAACTTTGTAAATTGTTGCTAGAGAATTTTTACTAGTAATGCATGTTTTGTAGTTTAGTTCTAAACGATAGTCACTAATGGTTTGCAATGACAATATCGTACAACCCATACGAGAATTCTATTTGTATCAAACTCTTTTGACTTGTGTTTGTAACATGTATGCTAAAAAGATTGCATGATCAACATCTGGTGAATGCTTCTATAAACAAAATGAAAATTAGTATGTAGTATTGTGACATTAGCATATGGATATAAAACATATGTATTAGACACTTAAGACAATTGGATAGGTAGATAGCGCAAATCAAAATAATAATAATAATAATAGGAAAAAAATAATGTGGACTATGAATATTTAAGTGTCTTTAAAAAATTAAAAAATGAATCAGTGTCACATGTTGCTAGATGAATATACATACCTATTGTTTCCGTGTTAAGAAAGCATATGAGTTTAGAATAGATTTTATAGCCTAATTGTGAATAGTATTAATGTTTTTTCAAACTTTTTAACATATAATGGTTATCTGTAAAAGTAAATCGTTAGTTATTTTGCTTTGTGATTAATGCAAGCATGTATTTAGCGAATCTACATACATACCTTATCCTCCGCACAATCAAATCTCTGACGTAGTGAAAAATAATAATAATAACAAGTTAACATTAAGAGTATATTTTTCTGAAAATATTACATTCTAACTTCATTGTTACCTAATAATGTTTCGAATATAAAATCTCGGGATAGTAAAAGATTTTCACAATTTAATGATCAAAGTGTTAAGTTGTGGAAAATCAAGATGGAGGATTTGTTCGTGGATAAAGATCAATGGATCGTGGTAGATATGGGTACTAAACCAACGGGAGTGTCCGATGAAGAATGGAAGAAGTTGGATCGGAAGGCAAAGAGCACAAGACGATTATGTGTCTTAGATTCAGTATTGATGAATGTATCAGGGGAAGCTATGGTGAATTATTTGTGGAACAAGTTAGGGACTTTATACCAATCTAAGTCTCTAGTGAATAAACTGTTCATGTGGAAAAAGTTGTATAACCCGAGGATGAAAGATGGAGACTCGGTGACAGAGCATCTAAACACATTTAATAATGTGGTAAGTTAGTTATTATCTGTTGATATTAAAATTTCAGATGAAGATAAGTGCATGAGTTTGTTGTGTTCTCTACCAGATTTGTGGGATAGTCTAGTTATTGCAATAGCTAGCAATGCAACTTCCTTGCAGATTGATGAAATAGTCTCATCCTTGCTGACAGAAGAGATGAGACGGAAAAATATGGAGAGCTAGAATGGTGATGCCTTTTTTGTACGAAGACAGTCCCAAAACAAAAACAAAAATAAGTCATCGAGTGGGAGATCTAAATCTAGAGGGAGATATAAATCTTCAGGAAAACTTGTAAAGGTGGTGTGCTGGAAATGCAAAAATGAAGGGCACTACAAAAGGGACTATAAATCTAAAGCTCTTGACAAAGGAAAGGGATCTAATGATGCTCTTTCTTCAGAGGAAAAAACCACCTCAGATGAAGGTGGGGATCTGTACTTGGCTTCTTCAAGTACACATGTAGATCATGAGGCATGGTTGATTGACTCAGGTGCATCCTTTCACTTCACTCCCCATAGAGAGTGGTTCTACGAGTATGAGAAATATAATGGTGTTGATGTCTTCTTAGGGGATGACAGGAAGGATAGAATCGTTGGTCGCAGAAAAGTAAAGTTGAAGTTACAAGGTGGAAGGGTTAGAACACTTCAGGGTGTTCTACATATTCCTTCATTGTCCAGAAATCTGATTTTCGTAAGCAAGCTGGATGATGCAGGTGTAAAAACAATGTTCGAGAAGGATATTTGCAAGATGGTTTGGGGAGCTTTGGTATTGATGTGGGGAGTTCGGATTGGAACTCTGTACAAGCTACAAGGTAGCACTGTTATTGATGAGTGCAACAATTTTGTGGTTCCTAAAAGTGGAGCAGAAAATCTAGTGGTCTTTGGAGAGAAGACAATGTTGTGGCATCAAAGGGTTGGACATATTGTAGAGAAGGGCCTTCGAATACTTCATGGTAAAGGTATGAGTAATATCTCTCTGGATTTTGATTTCTGTGAAAATTGTGTATATGGGAAGCAAAATCGAGTGAGTTTCCCCTCTGGTGGTAAGAGGGCGAAACGGATATTAGAACTTGTGCACAGTGATATGTTTGGACCTATGAAGGTTCCATCACTGGGTAAGTCTATGTACTATGTATCATTTATATATGACTTCTCAAGGAATACATGGATATATTTCCTTAAGAATAAATCTAAAGTCTTTGATAGTTTAAAGAATTTAAGGCTCTGGTGGAAAACTAGACAGAGAAGAAGATAAAGGTGTTGAGGATAGATAACAGTGGAGAGTTTTGCAGTAAGGAATTTGAAGAATTTTGTATGAAGTGTGGTATAGCACGACAGAAGACTACAACATATACACCTTAGCAAAATGGAGTTGCAGAAAGAATGAACAAGACGTTGATGGAAAGTGAAAGAAGCATGCTTAGTTGTGCTCGGTTAGGACAGGAATTCTGGGTAGAGGTGGTGGAGACAACATGTTACCTTGTCAACGAATCACCTTCATCAGTGTTGGAGGATAAGACTCGACAAGAGGTATGGATTGGTAAGAAACCCTCTCTTTCACATCTGAGGGTATTTGGATGTGATGCATATGTACATGTTCCAAAGGGGAAAGAACCAAGTTGGATGGTAAATATAAAAAGTGCATCCTTATTGGGTATAAGGATGGTTTAAAGGGTTATAAGATTTGGAACCCTTAACAAGGAAGGTTGTGTATAGCCGAGATGTGGTGTTCAAAGAGGTAAAATATGTTATTAAACATGAATTTCAACCAAAGGAACCTGAGAAGATAGAGTTTGAGCTTAAGGAGGAAGAATCAGACTCTACATCAGAAGAGGAATCAGAAGATGAAGAGCCACAAACTCTGGTTGTGACAAGATTAGTTCGAGAAAGAAGGAAACCAGAATGGTATAGTCCATCTACTTTCTATTCAAATTTTTCTTCATCTATCACTGATGATGATCCCAGAACTATGAAGAAAGTGATAGATTCAGAAGATGGAAAACTCCGGAAAGAGGCCATGGTTGATGAAATGGCATCTTTGAAAAAAAATGAGGCTTGGGATTTGGTGGAGTTGTCGGCTGGAAGGAGACCCATTGGCAACAAATGGGTGTTCAAGAAGAAGACAAACACAGAAGAAAATGTTGAGAAATACCAAACTCAAATGGTAGCAAAAGGTTATTCCTAGGTGCCGGGAATTGATTTTGGTGATATTTCTTCTCCTGTTGCCAAGGTAGCTTATGTTAGATTGTTGTTATCTGTTGTTGCTGCTTTTGATTATGAGGTAGAACAGATGGATGTGAAGACAACATTTCTTCATGGGGATCTGGAAGAGATCTACATGAAGCAACCTGAAGGTTTTTCAGTTAAGGGTAAGAAAGAACTGGCATGCAAGTTAAAGAAGTCTTTGTATGGGTTAAAATAGTCACGAAGGATGTGGTATCAAAAATTTGATACATTTATATGGGGACTTGGCTTCACCAGAAGTAAATCAGATCACTATGTGTATTTTAAATTAATTGGTGACTATGTTATTTATTTGGTATTGTATGTGATTGATATGTTGCTGGTTGGAAATGACAAAGAAATTATGAAGGAATTGAAGACCCAATTGTCCTCCAAATTCTACATGAAAGATCTTGGTGCTGCAAACTATATTTTGGGTATGGGAATTAAAAGAGATTGGGCAAAGAGGAAGCTCTGGTTAAACCAGAGGAAGTATGTCAAGACAATATTTAAGAGGTTTAATATACAGGATAATAAACCGGTGAAGGTTCCTATTCTTGTAGGTGTGAAGTTATCTGCTGAATTGTGTCTCAAGACACAAGAAGAGGAAGAGGACATGTCTCGTGTTCCATATGCAAGTGCAGTTGGTAGCTTGATGTATGCAATGGTCTATACTAGACTAGACATTGCACATGCAGTGGGAGTATTGAGCAGTTTTATGTCAAAACCAGGGAAGGGGCATTTGACAGTAGTGAAGCGGGTTTTTGGGTATTTGGGTGGCATTAGTGATTATGGTTTGTGCTACCAAGGAAGACCAGGATTGGACAGAGTGTTGGATATTGGTGGCTTTGTTGATGCAAACTGGGCTGGAGATCTGGATCAGAGAAGATCTACAAGTGGGTATGTGTTTAACCTATTTGGAGGTGAAGTCAATTGGATTAGTAAGAAACAATATGTAGTGGCACTATCAACTACAGATGCAGAATACATGGCAGACACTCATGCAAGCAAGGAAGCGATTTGGTTGCAAAGATTGTGTTCAGGTATGGGGTTAGTATAGGGAGCCATAAGGATAGACTGTGATAGCCAAAGTGAAATTTTCATGGCAAAGAACCCTGCATATCATTCAAAGACAAGACACATTGATGTTCAGTATCACTTTGTGAGGGATATGATAGAAGACAAAAAGGTGTTGCTGGTAAAGATGGACACTTTGAAGAGTACTGTAGATGCATTGACAAAATCTATGAGCTTTGAGAAGTTCTCTTGGCGTAGAGAAACAATGGGCATTGCAGGGATGGATGAATGGCTAAGCTCTCTTGTGGCCCTCTGTGCAAAGAAAACAACAAGTGGGAGAATGTTGGGTTGTGTTATATTCGTTCCATGACTAGCCCATGTAGTTAACTGGGGGTTTAGAAAGGGGGCGGATCCCCCCCTTGTTGCATCGATTGCGTAGCGATGGGAGTCACAGGGGGTTTGAGGGGTGCAGGTAACCCCACTCTATGGGGTCCGGGGTAGTGCCCCAGAAAATTTTGGTTATGGACCCTATGTTAGGTTGGGTGGACCCAGCTATGGTTTTGTGCATGATTTTTGCACATGGTTTTGGACACAATGGTTTTCCGTCCATGGGTTTGAATGCGATGGTTTTCAGTCCATGGTATTGGATGCTTCAACATGTATAAATATGTATTGTAACATTGAAAGGAATATAATAAAAAAAGTCAAGCTGGTAGTCCCAGTTTTGGGATCCAGGGGAAAATTTCTGTGTATATGTGTTATGCTCTTGCATTTTTTATTTTCCGTGTTTTTTAGAATTCATATGCAGGTAATTTATGTACGGGGTTAAAAGTTATAGGAGCTGCACTAGTTTGGTGCGAAGCAAAGACTCAAGAGAAAATGAGAATCCATGGTAAGATATCCATTTCTTGGGTTGCATTTGTTTCTACAATTAAAAGGCAGTGTAATCATTTAGCTTTTGTGGAAAAATCCGTTACGAGTTGGCAAAATTTTAGGCAGCTTAAAGGCTAAACAATCCAAGATTATACAGAGGATTTTAGGAAAAGGGCTTTATTGTTGGGGGTAAACTTGAATTCACAAGACACACTCTTGAAATATATTGGAGGTTTACATTCCTATTTACAGTATGCTATCCTTATGTTTAACCCAAGAAACTTAGATGAAGTATGTGTGCAAGCCGCGCATCTTGAGGCAAGCGGAAAACAAAACATAGAGGAGAAAGGTGAAAGTGAGGGTAAGGAAAAAGAGAAGGGAGGAAAATGGAAGGGAAAGAAGAATGCAAGTATCAAAAGAGAAAAGGAAAAACTCACATGCAAAATTTTTTCAAAGACTGGCCATGATGAAGACCATTGTTGGCAACTTCATCTAGAATTAAAACCAAATAGATTGAAAGCCAAAGAGAAGGGAAAAATTGTTGCTATAGCTAAAAAATATTTAAGGTTAGATTCAGGGGATGAGACAAAAATTATAGCTATGGGTTTGAAAGGTCAACATGTTGACAGTACTAGTTCCTCAAATAGTCACAACAACACTCCAAATGAACACAAAAGGGAAGATTTATTCATTGTCAGAGTAATCTCAAATCATACCAGTATTGATGCACTCTTTGATAGTGGATCACAAGCAAACTTGATTTCAAAAGACTTAGTTAAAGAGCTTAAACTTGAAACTGTACCACATCATAAACCATACCCTTTGGGTTGAATGGTTAAGGATGCCAATTTATAGGTTTCAATGAAATGCATTTTAAGATTTTCTATTACTGCAAACTTTGTTGATGAAGTCGAGTTAGACGTGGTTCCACTTGACATTTCTGGAATTATCTTGGGACATCCATATTTTTATGACAGGAAAGTAGTGTTTCATCGCTATGAGCACAAATATCATTTTCTTAAAGATGCGGTGAAGTATATTGTGAGAGATCATTGCAAGAAACTGAACATTTCTCAGGTTAACCTAGGGCAAATGAAGAGGCTACTGAATGGAAATCAAAACTTGACATTGTTGATGATCAAACAAAGAGATGTTTTGAATCATACTTTTCATAAAGATCCTTATATTTCTAATGAGTTGTTTCAGAATGATGACAGGTTGCCTTTGAAAGAAGGTGAAAAACATTTGCAACAACCAACATTGGTGTTGAGTGGTGTTGAAAACAAGGTTTCGGTGCAAGAAGTTGCAAAGGTCAAATAGAAGACGACAAAGCATATTGGCATATCAGGCATGGGTTTCAAAAATACTCATTGTTGGTTTCCAAAATGCACATTACAATGGCAAAGAAACTTGGGCAAG
Source organism: Pinus tabuliformis (assembly GCA_031772625.1). Classification (NCBI taxonomy): domain Eukaryota; kingdom Viridiplantae; phylum Streptophyta; class Pinopsida; order Pinales; family Pinaceae; genus Pinus; species Pinus tabuliformis. The sequence continues at coordinate 653,596,928 of CM062808.1, read as the reverse complement.
AGTCAACTCAAGTAGAAGGCAAAAGCAGCTAAAAATCGCCATAGAGACAAAGTGCAAGGTGAGAAAGATTCCAAGTTTCCTTTGATTGTTGACCAAGGTAGGAACAAGACGCTTCCTACAATTTTAGATTGTTGTTCTACAAATTTAGAAATATTGCAGCATGACAGTGTCAAAGACAACAATACATGGTCGTCGGAATCAAGGAAAATTTTGACTTTTTATGAAAATCTCCAAATCATGAAATTAGGAAAATTTCAATGGATAAACACTGGAAGGATGAGGTAACAGTCCCCTCATCAACATAATCATTGATCAAGAGAGATTTTTGTGTCCAAAAGGGTTCTAGTGGGGAGGAATGATCAGATGCTCAGTATTTAGCTCAAAATTAAAAGTTCTTAGATTGGATCTAGAACTATATGGCTACGTTCATCTCGTCCAGATGATCACAATGAAATTTGTTTAATTGAAAATGGAGTTTGGATGAAGGAGAAAAAATCTGCTGTGCATTTTCCTAAACAGCTAAAACAATTGCAAGATGGGACAGAATGATGACATGGTAGTCTAGCTAGCAAGGGGAATATTCTTCAGTTTTTGCCCAATGGGGTTGTGATAAATGTCACCTCTGGATTCACTAGTGTGGTTGTGTGAAAGGGAAATTGCCTAATTGGCCTTAAGGTGGAATTTTTTTTTAATATTTAAATATTATATATAATTTTTATTTTATATTATATAGTTTTCAACTATATATTATATTATAATATTATGTATATTTTATATATATAATATATTTAATATTAATTAAATTTAAATCCACATTCAAATTAAAAAAAGTTTGAATTAATGGTATATATGTTAAATATTTAAATGGCATATAATAAAGTTTTGAATGGCACATTTAAAATTTAAATTTGGCAAAATTACATGAGGAGCGGAGGGAGGGGGAATGGAATGCACAACCTACCCCATCCTATTTTTGTACAATACCATCACGCTACAGCAGGGTATGTTGTGTGGAGGGCCGTTGTAGATTTTTAAGCCATCATAGTTAACCGACGAGGAGAGGAAGGAGCTAGTGCCACGGGACCAGTCCCCTCTCCATGCGACCTTAGCAATATGTCCAAGGGCCAATACTAAGCGTTTTTAGCACCCATAATTATAATTAACTTCTAATTAACTCTCTGTTAATTATGGATTAAGTTGGTGGAGATTTTAGACGAGCCACCAAATCCAGAATTACCACCAAACTCGGTGGACTTAACTGGAGTCTCTCCAGATTTAGCAGAGGTTTTCTAGGAAAAAATGGTTTCACCATAACTGAGGTAATTCTCAGCCAAACTTCAAAAATGAATGGTCATTTTTGGCTAATTGGCATGCTAGGAACTCATTGGAGTAGGTTGTGGAGGTAGAAGAGGTCATATATAGGTGTTTTTGGTCGATTGAAGATTTTTGAAGCCGAGGGCCTCCAGGTGTTGGAGGTCATTCTCGGAGCATCTAGTTACCAAATTGAGTAAAAATCTAGTCATTTCTAATAGACTTTAATGTTTTAGATTCATTGGAATAGGTTCCAGGAAAAATGTATGCATGTAACAATAATTTGAGAACTATTGAAGCTAATACAAAGGCCCACACTATGAAGCTGGACCAAGGAGATGTAGCCCAGGAGGGGTGAACTCCTTCAACAAAAAATTGTGTATTGAGGTCTATTATTTATGCTTGTTGTGTTTTTATATGTTGTTTTTCAACCATTTAAATTCATGATTTTAAGTTCATGCAAAACACTAAATTTCACCAAGTTAGATGAATTGATAGTCACATGCTTGTAGATAAAGTCTTTATGGATAAGCAAACCAAAGCAAAGAAAAATTTATATCTAGAAATGATACTAGCACAGCATTAACTAGCACTCAATTTCAGATCACAATAACACTGGAGTGACAAATGCAAAAGGAGAGAGAGAAGAGAATTTATCCAGTGATACCCATAGAGCCAATATCTTGCGTAAGACACACTCATAGAGACTGATGGTCAAGCCTTCAGAGTTGGTGAATTAATTTGCAATGCTTTGGAAATACAATGATAATGTTTTGAAATGATGAAACAATATTTCATGTGCAAATTGTAGTCCAGTCGATATTAAGTTGGAAACTCATATTGTAATACTTAATATTTTATATAATAATATTTATATGGTTGAAATTATTTTTATTTGCACTTGATATTATTTAGTATTATAATTAATATATGTAACTTTGCATTATCATATTAGATAAACATGCACATTGTATAACATTTTTTAAAAATTTAGTTGCAAAGTCATACTAATCAATTCATGTTGATTAATAATGAACACAGAAAATTAATCTAAAACTACTAAATTAGTAGTTTATATTAATTAATAATGAACACGAATAAAATGAATATATGATTAAATTAGTCGCTTATAATGATTATGAATGAAATTAAATGAAATGAATAAAAACTACTAAATCAGTCATTTATATAATGAATATGAGAATACAAAGAAAAGATACATGACTATTGCAAATGATAATTTTTGTATTAAAATGATGACAAAATTTTTCATATATACGACTATTAATAGCTAATTTGATATCTTATAACATGACTAAAATTTAGTCATATTTCTTTGGTTATTAATTGGTTTCAAATGATAACTAAAATTTGCATATCTATGACTATTATTAGCTAATTTATAGTATCTTATAACATGACCAATAATTTGGTCATATTTCTTTGGTCATTAATTGGTTTTCTCGACCATTCATATAGTAACATATTTTGTTGTATATTTGATCATTAATTGTGACAATTAATGACTAAACCAATGAAAATTTAATTACCAAATTTATGACTAAATATACTACTAGATGGTAAAATTGAGGAAACCAATTAATGACTAGGCTAAAAATGACCAAAATTTGGTCGTGTTATAAGATACTATAAATTAGCTATTATTGGTCAGCAACTGAAAAATGGTCATTTATATGCAAATTTTAGTTATTTTTTTAGTAATTAATTAGTCATTTTGTACTAGTGTATGTTGGCATACATGGAACAGGAAATGTAGGTGATAAAAAAGAATCTAAAGGCAGCACAAGATAGGTGGAAGAGCTATGTATATAGGAACAAGTTGTTCAAGGAGCTCCAGTTTGGGGAATAGGTGTAATTGCACATGAAACCGAAGAAGAGCTCCTTAGGAATTGGATCCCATGCTAAGTTGGCACCATGGTTTTGTGGACCCTTGAGCATTATTGAGAGGATTGGACGAGTAGTCTATCAAATTACACTCCCTCTGACGGTGAAATTCAATGATGTTTTCAATGTATCTTTGGTTAAGAACTATTTTAAATATGTTAATCATGTGATTGAATGGTTGGTATTGCAGGTGGAACCAGATGGAGAATTCTAACTAGAGCCTCAATGTATATTGCAGGAAAAGGTGCTCATGCTCCAGAACCAAGAAATCAAGCAAGTTAAGGTGCAATGGAAGCAATTTGGGCCCAATGAAGCTACATAGGAGATGGAAGATGAAATGGAGGCTATGTATCCTTCCTTGTTTTTTGGTTGAGGAAAATTATTTTGGCTTGGTGTTTTGGTACATGTCTTGGTATATGTTTTGGTGTATGTTTTGATGATGGTTTATGTACATATGTATATGGATGTAAATACCTCCATGAGCTATGTTATAAAGCTCCAATAAGTGGTATGGGTGTTATGTCATTACGATGTTAGGTTGTTATGTTTTCATGTTGGTTTCTTCTTAGTAAGGTGATCATTGTAAATACTACATCAATCTAAGTTATAAAGCTCCATCAGTAGTATATGTTTTTCTTATAGTAGTTTTGTGGTTATAGGTGTTGTTGAACACTGAGGATGGTTTTCCCCCAAGGGGGAGGGTTCTGTAACAATCCTGATGAAAATTACATGTAATAAAAGTAAATAAGGATAAATTAATAACCACAGATGATGGGACACTTATTCCAAGCTGAATGTTGGGAAAAATCATAGTGATGGGGATAACTTATGATTACTTATGTTTAAGGAAATTGGCAAAGGCAATGGTTAAGGATTTAGAAAGGAAAAATGGCATTTTTGGCATATTTATTTATGAAAATAATGGAAATTAGGAGAAAAAAGAGGTGAACGGTCACGAGTTGCATGTGAGGAGGAAGATGAAGGAAAATCATGAAAAATGAAGAAAATAAAGGCCTCATTCATAAAAACAATTTTAAGGATCAGTTGCTAAACTTTTTTTAATTAAGTTTTGGAGCTCCCTCATTATTCTCCCTCTCTCATACTCTTGGAGACTTAGTGTTTTATTGGAGAACTCTTGGAGGGTGTGGCATACTTGGATTCTAGGATCAAGAAGGCAAAAGAAGAGGAGGAAAGTGCAAGAAGGCATCAGGATCAGTAGCTACATCATATTTTCTTGTAGGTATGGAGTTGCATGTATGCTTCCTTCACTAGTTTTTTCATGCATGGAATATACATGTGGTTTTCTGGTTATGATCTATCACTAGCATGGAGGATGGTTGGGATTGATAGTGGATTTACTAGCCTTGCCATTTCCTATATAGCTATGGTGATTGTGGGTTCAATTTTGCATAGTTGTGTTTTGGTTGGTTCTCATGTTTCCTTAGATTGGGTTGAGTTATTAGTCCCATAGCCTTGGTTAGGTTAGATAAACACTACGGAGCCCTTGAACAACTTGGGTTGAGTTACTAGTCCCTTAGCTTGGGTTGGACAAATGCTCTGGAGCCCTTGAGGGGTTGAGTTACTACTGCCGTAGCCTTGGTTCGATAAATGCTCTGGAGCCCAATAAAATTTGTGGGTTGAGTTACTAGTCCAAGAGCATTACTTGGAAAAATTATCTTGAGCCCTGGATGGCTGTGATAGAGACGGTGATGAGCCCGGTAAATGGGTAATTATATGGGCTCATTTTTCCTCCTAACTCAACTTAATCCACCATTTTCATTATTTTATTGCATGTTTTTTATTATATTTATGCTAGTAGAGTGAATTGGGTTAGTAATTATGCCATGAAGTCTAATGTGTGCTTTATGTAGATTTTTGGTCAATTTTGAGACAAAGTCAAAGGTTTAATGAGCATTTGGAAGCCAATATTCGAGGAAGACAAGGGAGAGGATTTGTAGGAGGTGTCCCCCTCATTTATGACCCACTACTTTGAATCCTCTTTCAGAGTGCTCAGAGCATAATCAACCACATCAATGCATCAAAACGGTAGCCGAGCAAGTGAAGAAGGACTATTTTCTATCTCTAGTCTTGGGAGCCAAGCCTCCTTGATTTTAGGAGCATTGTTGGGGCTCCAGTTGTATAAATAGGGGGGCTTAGGGCCTTAGTAGGTTAGTCGAATGTTATTCAAATTTTCGCACTTTTTTTGCAGTGCTTGCTCAGCTCATTTCGAGCTTACTTTTGTGAACAATTTTATGTAATGTGACTATTATTTTGATAATGGAGATGAAATATTTTCTGAGCCAGCATTGAGTTCTTCCAGGGGGCTGATGCTCTTGGCTTAGGGCCCAATCCAAGCTGCCCAACACCTATTTTTTTGTAGTTATGTCTTGTTGCAGTTCATAAATTAGTTTCTGTTAGATAAATAGGTTGCTTTTTGGTGATTTACATAAGTTGTTTCCATTTCAGTTGCTGAAGTATGTTAAATAGTGGTAAGGGAAAGATACAAAAGGTCCATCCACAAATCCTTGACCTCCTTTCCTCCCTTTAGGACGATGAATTGAGGTCAAGGTCTTATTGTTGCCATAAAAACACAGTTTTGCTTCTTCCATGCAATTTCTAGTGTTACAATTTGATTTAGAGGTTAATGCTTTGCTTCAGATCCATTTTTCCATGCTCATTTCTATTTCTGCAATAAATATCTTTCCATGATTTCCTTCCCATATAGCAATGTTCAACATTTTATTTTCTTAGATCAGAATTTAGGTCAACATGAGATATAGTTCTGTTCTTGGGTACAGCTAGTTCTTTTCTTGCTCAGTTTCAATGTTTGATTTGCAGCTCTCTTGCAGTACATCTCTGCTCAAAATAATTCAATAAAGCAACCATCGCCATCTCTTTTGCTACATGTTTCACAAGTCATTCACAGCCTTCATGAATATGCCCTAATTTCTGCACTTTTCTCATAAGCTTTCCTCTCGTCTTTGAACAAATCCAACCATGATTTTCTTTCCCAATCATCATTGATGAACTTCAGACACCTTAACACATCCCTCTAGTCTTCAGATACCCTTTCCCACCATTTTTTCCACCTTTAAAACCTCTAAAACAGCTCTCGACACCCTCTTGTAGATCTCCTTCAACCTCCTATAGAATTTCCTATAAGTGACTTTTTGAAGTCCGATTGCAGGGAAAGCCTCCAGAGGGTTTCCAGAGGCCTCTTAGGACCCCTCCACACCTTCCTACACCTCTACAAATCCAAAATTCGCCCTCCATCGCTACCTAATCACTGCCACATCCACAAACGAATAAGTTACATGCACAACAATTTCACATAAAATACATAAAAATCCAAAAAAGACAATTTTCCCTCATTTCCTTCTAGAAATTGCTTGAATAGGTGTAGTTCACTTCCTCGGTAGGTAATGACACTCCTTTCATAGATTTTCACCTCTCTTCTTGCAAAACTAGGGTTAGTCAGTGAATTAGGGTTTTCTAGGTTTACTACACATTTCAGTCTTCTTTCTCTTTCTGCAAGTAGAATAGTCTCTGTAGAGTTAGCTTTTTTTCATCACATTTAAAGCTTCTTCTGGAATCCATAGAAGTTGGCTTGAGCTTCTAGTGATCTTGCGCCAGCTGAACAAGTGATAGCCTGCAGTAGGAACTAGTACTTGTGCATACAACACCGTCGCTTCCAAGTTTGTTATGAACTACCGGGTTGATAAAAGTAAAGTAGGAAGCCCCAGGAGTTGCAGCACTACTGCTGCAATACTGCTGCTCACCACTTTTTGTTGCCGGGGAAGAATTAAAGTATGTTGTGATTACTTCTTTTCTTCTATTTTCTATTGCAACATTCTGTGAAGTAGTTCATCTCATCAAAAGTAGAGTAGTTGTTCCTTTCAATTCCCGCATTTCCTTGCTTTCATTTCAATTCTGCAATTTCCATTTCAGCAAAAGTAGATTAGTAATTTCCTTGCTTTCAGTTCAGTTCTGCAATTTCCATTCGGCAAGTTCATTTTAGCAGTTGCAATTTGTTTGCTCAATCAATTTCAGTTTTGCAAGTACAAGCAGAAAAAACAAAAATCACCCAAAAAAGAGATTACCTTTCATGCCTTGTAGGAACAGATATAATTCAGGGAAATTCCTACCCAACACGCCCACCACATCACAAAACCACCCTTCTCTCTTCTTCGGTGGCAGTGATCCAGAAGAATTTTTAGGTGAAAAACTAGAGATATTTGAAGAACCTATAGGAGAAGAAGAGGAAGAAACCATCCCTCCTGAGACAATGGCTAAAAATAGAAATGATAGCATGAATGGAGAAAGAGTAGAGGGTACCTTTCCCATCTGAGAAACCAATGGGGACACTAAAATGAAGAACATAAGCCCTTCAACCCTACCTCACTTCCATGGATTGACTATGGAAGATCCTAATACCTTTTTGTTTGAGTTTGTTGTTATCTGTCAGACCTACGACTATGCAGAAGATGAGGAGAAGTTGAAAATATTTTCTTCTACCCTCAAGGATGAAACATTGCGCTGGTTCATGGGGTTACCTGGCAACAACATCACAACTTGGGCACAGATGCAGCAAGACTTTAATAACAAATATTGAGACTATTGTAGGTCAAAAGATACCAAGGAAGAAATCTTCTGAATGACCATGGGAAGTGATGAATCCTTGGAAGATTATGAAGAGAGGTTCCAACTCAGTTATAAAACATCTAGGTGAACACTTGACCTCGAATCTCTGAAGTTGGTCCTGCTCAGAGGAATTCTGGAAGACCTTCTAGACACCCTCCATTTTCTAGCTCGGGATACATCTACCAACTGCGTTATGAAGACATAGAGACTGTTTTTAGAAACCATTCTAGGGCAGCTAGAAAGAGAGGTAGGGGGAGTCAACCCATAGCCAGTACCTCCTCATCTAGTTCGTCCTTCAAAGGTGAACTTGGAAACATGCTAGAAGACTTCAATAGTGAGATGTTGTAGACTCTTGCCATGCAAATGGATACCTTGCATATCAAAAGGAAACAAGAGGAAGCAGAGAGGGATTTAACCATTTTTTGTCCTAGGTGCACGAGAAGGCATCCTATGAATGAATGTCCATTGAAATCTATAGAGCTTTGTTCAGTCTTTGAAGAATATCATTCTACATATAAGTGCCCTTCCTTGCCTAGACTTAAACCTGTGTACCAAGGGGCCGAAGTTGCCACTGAACCACTCTATTTCAAGAACCAAAGAAGACCACATGGAACTAGACCTTACTAGCAGGGAATGCAAGGGACTTCCCAGGCATACTATAACCCCAATCAAGCCACTTCCATACCTTCTCAGGGTGCCTCTGCTCACCCTTCCTGGTCCACGCCTCCTCCTTAGTCATATCCATCTCAATATCATGCTCAACCAACCACTCACACATTTCACTCCTATTCTTAGCCACAACCTCAGTGGAATGCATCTCCTCAGGGGTGGAGGCCCCAGTACAACTCTTCTCCCACTATTTTGCCTCCACCACCTGCTCAACCTCAACCATTGCCTCTTACTCCACCAAGGAAACCCCAAATGCCTGCTCAACAGAACCAAAACCTGAACAATAGATAGGCTCAACAAGTATATAGTGGGGAACCATCATGCCCAACCTATGTTGTGGAGATTTAGGAGATTAACCTGTGATCTGGGAAGGTTCTTGCAGATAGCGAGCCTCCCCCTAAGGAGGATGAGGAAGATAAATAGGAAAGTGAACCAAAAGTGATTCCACCCTTTCTTGAGAGATTATTTGGGACCACCCAGCCTACCCCTGAAGAAACTGAACTTCTAGGAGAATTGAAACAACTATGTGTAAAGATACCACTTCTCCAAGCCATAAAAGATGTGCCTATATACAACAATATGATCAAAGAGAAGTGCTTCAATCATCGAGGCAGGTGCAAGAGAGATGCCCCAACCATCAATGTCATAGGAAAACTGTTTGAACTAATGTTGGGGCAGGTAATTTTTCTGAAGTATCTAGACCCTCGAAGTCCAATAGTTGATGTCCACATCAATGGCACCATGATTCCCTGTACCCTGGTTGAACTGGGGGCTGCCATTAATGTGATGACCAAGGACACTATGCTCAAGCTCAACCTCCAGGGCTCCCTGAGAAAGACCACAACTGTATTGCAGTTAGCAAACCGCTCCACCGTGACCTCGAAAGGCATTGTGGAGGATGTGATGGTCTCCATTGATTCTTGGGAGTACCCTGCTGATTTCCTATTTCTCTAGCTGAAGGCAAAGCTCACTGGGTATCCTCTCATCATGGGAAGACCCTGGTTAGCTATTGCAGATGCCTACATCAATTGTTGAGATGGGAACATGACAATCAAGAATGGGCATATGTCCAAGTAGCTAATCCTATACCCTCCTACCCAACCCTTTCTAGAAAATGATCTACCTCTTTGGTTGGAGAAGGAGGATGAGGATGAATTCTATGTTGCACTACTGTGTACAGTAGAAATTGCCATGGGGGGGACCGCAAATTGAGGATGATATCATTGAAAATTTAATTCACAATCCATCACCCAGTATTTTTCCATTAGAAGCTCCAGTGAAAGAAACCCAAGACAATCCCTTAGCTGATTTCTGTGTGATCGACCCAACCTCTTGAACTGTGTAGCTTATTGAGAAAACATTTAGATGCCTTTGCCTGGAGCTATAAGGAGATGAAGGGAGTGCACCCTTCAGTTTTTACTCATCACATTTACATTAAGGAAGATTGCAAACTAGTCAGGCAGCCTCAAAGGAGGATGAATCCATCCCTTAAAGACATTGTCAAGGAAGAATTGCAAAAGTTACTGGATGTAGGATTCATCTACCCCATCTCCAATAGCGAATGGGTCTCTCCTTTGGTGCTAGTGCCAAAAATAAAATGGTAAGTGGAGAATCTGTGTCAATTATCAGGAACTGAACAAGGCCACCAAAAAGGACAAATTTCCTTTTCCTTTCATAGATAAAGTGTTACATGGTCTAGCAGGGAAAAAGTTTTTCTCCTTCCTAGATGGGTTTAGCAAGTACAATTAGATCAAATTCTGCACAGAAGACCAATATAAGACCACTTTCACTTGTCCTTGGGGTACCTTTGCATATCGAGTCCTTCCTTTTGGTTTTCACAATGCTCCCACCACTTTCCAGAGAGTAGTATTGAGTATATTTTCTAAATTGGTTCATGATGCAGTGGAAATATATATGGATGATTTTACTCCTTATGGTTCTAACTTTTAGGAACCTTTAGCTAACCTGGGAAATTTTTTGGACAAGTGTATTGAAATGAACCTGTCCCTTAGTCCAGAAGAATGTGAATTCTTGATGACTGAAGGGACCGTGCTAGGTCATGTATTATATCAACAAGGATTACGGTGGACCCCAAAAAAATTGCCATCATCTATAGGGTCACACTTCCTCAAAAGGTGAGAGATGTCAGAAGTTTCCTAGGCATAAAGGGATATTACAGAAGATTCATTAAAGATTTCAGTAAGTTAGCCTCTCCATTGTTTGGTCTTTTGGAAAAAGTTGTTTTTTTCACATGGACTGAAACCTGTCAAGAAGCCCTAGATACCTTGAAAAGTAAACATGTGACTGCCCCAATTTTGAGAGGCCCAAACTGGGCCCTACCTTTCCACATTCACACAGATGCCCTGAACAAAGCAATAGGAGCAACCTTAGGGAAGGTTGATGAAAAGTCACCTTATGCCATATACTTTATAAGTAAAAATTTGTCAAAGGTAGAGTTAAACTACACAGTAACTGAGAAAGAACTCCTAGCTGTAGTACATTCTTTAAATAAATTCAGACATTACATCACAGGTTATCAAACTTTTGTACACGTCGATCATGCTACAATTAGATATCTAATGAAAAAACTGGATGTAAATGCTCAAATTATTAGATAGTTGCTTCTATTGCAGTAATTTGACTTAACCATTGTTGATAAGCCTGGTAAGGAAAATGTTGTTGTTGACTTTTTGTCTAGAGTAAATTTTCCTAAAAGTGAGGAAGGAATGGTGGATGATAAAATGCCAGATGAGAATCTATTTGATATATTAGTAATCTCCACATGGTTTGCTGATATAGCAAATTACTTGGTTTCAGTACAATTCCCACCATGCCTATCCTCAAAATAGAAGAGTAAGATAGTGATAAAAAGCACCCCTTTCACCTGGATTTGGGGCAATCTCTTCAAACTTTGCCCAGATCAGATTTTGAAAAGATGTGTGAGGGAGGAGGAAATTTTTGACATTCTCCTGACCTGTCATGACGGGCCTTGGGGAGGCCATTTTGCAGCAAAGAGGACTGCCTTCAAAATTCTGCAAGCAGGTTACTATTGCCCCACTCTTCATCAAGATGTGAAGAGATATATCAGCGATTGTGATCGGTGCTAAAGGATGGGGAAACGTACTCCAAAGGATGAGATGCCCATGCAGCCTCAAGTGACTTTTGAGCTATTTGAGAAGTGGGGCATGGGCTTTGTGGGTCCTATCAACCCTCCAAACAGAAACAATACATCATTGTGTGCACCGATTATCTGACAAAATGGGTAAAGACAAAGGAAATCAAGGCAGCAATAGAAGAAAAAATAATTGAGCTTTTAAGAGAGAACATCTTCTATAAGTTTGGGTATCCAAGAGAACTGGTTGCAGATCAAGGCAGTCAGTTCACTTGTAATCTGGTTGAAGACCTGCTCACACATCATAAATTCAAGCACAGAACTTCCACCCCTTACCATCCACAAGCAAATGGACAGGTGGAAGTCACTAACAGAGCTTTGGAAGAAATTCTAACCAAGGTGGTGAGCAACAACAGAAAATACTAGACAGATAGATTAGTTGAGGCCACCTGGGCCTACAACACCACATGGAAGACCACCACAGGGTTCACACCCTATGAATTGGTCTATGGGAAGAAGGATTTGCTGTCAATAGAGTTTGAATACAATACACTAAGGATGACAGCTTAGCTGGACCTAGATCTTAGCTATGCGGAAAGGGAAAGGTTACTCCAACTCAATGGATTGGATGAACAAAGATTGCAGGCCATTCTTCACACAGAGGTAATCTTGCTTCAGAGGACGATATGGCATGACAGAAATATCAAGGAGAAGCAATTCCAAGAAGGTTATTGGGCACTGCTTTATGACTTAAGGTATAAAGATTTCAAGGGCAAGCTGAGGACAAGATGGCTGGGACCCTACACTGTAGAAAAATGCAATGACAACAGTTCAGTTTTGATTAGAACCATTGATGAGGAAGCCATCCCCATGCTTGTCAATGGACATAGGTTAAAAATTTACAAGAAGCCCCTCTCCAAACGAGAATTCATAGAAGATATGAATAAAACAATGTTGGTAGTGGAGCACGTCTCAGCCTCCACTCCACCCACTCACTGAAAAAAAAGAAGAGAAAAATAATAAGGGCTCAGGTGAAAACCTCTAGGAGGCGCTTGAGTCCCATCATTGGGTCGAAAACCTCTTTTGAGGCAGCCTAGTGATGACAAAAATAAAAAAAGAGAGAATAATATTCCTGGGTGAAAACCTCCCTTGGAGGCACCCAAGGTAGGCAAACAGGGTGAAAACCTCCTGGAGGCGTCCTAGTTGTCTTTTCAAAAAAAAAAAGAACAGAAAACAGGAAGAAGAAATTGACTTTTAAAATTCATTGCAGGTTACAGATGGACCACAGGAAGCAAGGGGACATGCCACAAAGCCTATTACACATCCTCTATACTCTTCTTCATCATTTTTTATTTTTTTCTCCACCTCTGTGTTTTTTCTTAAGACTATGCATCCTACAGAAGCCATGTGTGTTCTACAGGAGGCTCCTGTAGAAATCACAGAGAGCTAGAAATGAAGTTTACAAAATAGTTGAAGAGCTAGGAATTTTCATAGAGAGCCTATAGGCCATCCTACAGCTATCCACCATCCTAACCCTTCATCCCACACCTGCACCACCTCATTTCCATTGATTTCTTTCCTTCCTACAAAAAAAACACAGAAACCCGTTTTTAAAAAATAAAGGAAATAAAAAGAACATCACCTTAGAAACTCACCTGCAGCTTACCAAATCCCTCTCCATTGCTATCAGAATCCTTAGTAGCATCATCACAACTCCCAGCACAAGCATTAGCTAAAAATTTTAGAGGGAGAAACAACGACAGGAGCTCCTGTAGGATTTCCTATAGCAGTTGATCCCCTTAAAATCAAGCTCCAACGGCGAAAGAGGTGCAACCACAGGAATGCAGAGGATGGCTGAAGCAAGATTCAGCTGAAAGGCACCTGTACAAAGAAACTGAGAACATATCAAGAAGCAAAAATAGTATAGCCGAAGGGATACAGGCATGCAACATTGGAATCCGAGCATGTAGCAGCAACAGATCCTAGTAGCACCGTAGCACAAGCATTCAACCTGCAGGTAAGTGTGAACCCTCTCCTCTCTTTGCATCTGTATGATTCAAAAACTGCATGAACGAATGGAATGGTTGGGATTAAACTAGAAAGGTGGCCAGTTAACTGGCCACCCTCATCTAGTTCAACTACGCTCATCCGGAGATCATGCCACACGTGTGTCTAGTCAACTCATAAAAAATCCAAAAAGACAGGTAGTGGCGGATGTTTTAACTCCAACACAAATGATGGGAGGCGGTTGTGGGAAGAAGGCATGAAGACTCATTATGACACCGCAGTGGGGACCAACGGTCCAAACAATGACAATCTACCCTTTTCACCACCTTTCATCGTCGCTGGAAATATCTCGAGTGAACATAAGTACTCCTCCTCGAACTTATTCACCACCTTTCCTTCCATTTATCATCATCCCCGTGGTTGCAGTGAGCTCCATACTACCTCCAGAGCCTTGAAACCATCACTCTCTATCATTTTCAGAAATCTTCCTCTTATTGGGTTCTACAGGAGCATTATCGGGTTCTACAGGAGCATTAATAGTTCTACAGGAGAACCTCCAGCCATTTCTACAGGAGGGTTAGTAAGTAGTTTTATAGAAGAGAACATGGGGTTTTCGTTCAAATTCAAACTTGAAGAGGTAGGATCAGTACAAACCCACTTTTCATTTTCATATATACAAGGAGTGATGCAATTTTAAGGAAGGATTAAGCCTAAGAAAGGAGAGGAATTGCATTCAAAAGTCTGCATGTTTCTTGAAAAAACATAGTTTTCATCTATTTCCTGTTTCTGCAAAAGAAGTGTTGTCTTCTTATCCACCTTGGGTACTCACATATACAAGGAATGATGCAATTTTGGGGAAGAATTAAGCTTGAAGAGAAGAGAAATTGCATTAAAATAGTCTGCATGTTTCTTAAAGAAAAGCATAGTTTTTTCTCCGTTTCCTGTTTTTTTTGAAAAATTGTTGTCTCCTTCTCCACCTGAGGTATTCCAAAAGATTATAAACATAATGATAGAGGGATTCATGAGGAAGGAACCCCTAAATTCAGTGAGTTTCCATGAACATCCTGAGGTAGTATCCATTTTTACCAGAGCCAATTAGATGCCATTTTTCGAAAAACTTCGAGGGTATGATGAGGAAGTGAATCAGGAGTTTTCCCTTTCCTTGGTACCCCACTCAAAGACTCATGCCATTGCTACTTTTAGGGGTCTCACCATGGAAATCACCCTATATTTTATCAGTAGGGTTATAGGTCTTCCACTTGGACTACCCTAGAGCAAAGAAGAAAAGCCACTAGGTCAAATTGCCAAGAAAACTTTCATCCAACCAAATGAGCATCTTGTAGAGGATAAAAATCGCATCATGATAATAAGCATAACTTACCCTTGGGATGAGGTTAGTTACCAAATTATTAAGTACATTTCCTGTGAAGGGAGATATAACATAGTTTGTGTTTACCATTTCAGACTTCTGCATGAGCTGAGATATGGCATGGATATTCTCACACCCCAAAAACATAGTATTCCCTATTTTCTCCTACAGTACCTTATAGATTCCAACATCTAATTGCAGGCAGGAGGTCCAGACCAATTGGCTCATGTGGAATAATTAAACTGCTGGTGGGAGAAGCCCTCCACACCTTCACAATCCCCATAGCCTAGGAGATTTTCAGAAATATGACAAGAGAGGATGATATAAAAACCCTCACATATGAGCTCAATCCTTCTGAAAGTGAGGGGGAAGACCAAAAATGGGAAGATGAGGAGGAATCCCAAACAGAGTTAGAAGACACCAACACAGAGAAGGGAAAACCTGAAACAGGGAAGAAAAAGACCAAAACAGAGAAGGCAAAACCTAAAACAGAGAAGGGAAAGACCAAAGTAGAGAAGAAGGAACCTAGGAAAGAAGAGAAAAAGACTAAATCAGAGAAGAAACAGACTAAATCAGAGAAGAAAAAGACTAAATCAAAGAAGAAGAAGACTAAAGTGGACAACGCAAAAACTAAACAAGATGAGAAGGAAATCCAAATAGAGTTAGAGGAGACAAAACTAGTAGAGGCAGAAAAGACAAAAGAAGAAGAAAAAGGGGCAAAGAAGACAGAAGTGTCTCCTGAGACACTATAAAGGGAGGCAGCAACTGTTCTTGCTACACTCAACATCCCACTTAAGCCCAAACAAAAGAGAAAAAGGCAACCATCAATGCATGTGAGGGCTCAAAAAGTACAAGAATAAAAACAGGGAAGCCAAAACCACCCTCAAAAGAGCTTATCATCATTGAAGATTCCCCTACTGTCAAAGGGGAAGAATCACCTTCCAAAACACCCATCACTTATGAAAGACGTAGCCCTAGATCTTCCACTTGGAAGGAGAGAATAAAAATACAAGACTAAAAAACAATCATCTAGGAGACGCACACTGCTCTATAGGAGACCCTAACAAAGCTACAGAAGACTAAGAAACTTGAGAAAAGGGAAGAAGAGCAGACCAAAGGGAAGGATGAGGTAGCAGAGATAGCATAACTTGACCCCAACCTAGAGGCTGTTATTACAACCTTCTAGAAGGAGGAGAAATTATTCCACAGTAATTCGCAGTCCCACTTTTATTTGAACTGGAAAAAGAAAGGGTAAGGAGTCATAGATGGATGTAGATCACCAAGTCCAAAGGGGTGGAGGACATTGGACACATGGAGAACAAGCTGAGAGAGATGGGTAAGGAATTGAGCACTATAAAACATATAGAAGCAATCAAAAGATCTCACTTGGAAGCAAAAAATGAAATGTTAAGGAAACAACTGTAAGAAAGGGAACCACAACTAGCATGCATGGCTAGCTCGACTATGGAGGCACTACAGTATAGACAACCAGCCAAATCATATGGAGTATGCCTCAAATAACAGTGGCTATAGTTCCAAATCAAGACTTTGGCACAGAGAGGCACCATGCCTTTTTAGGATTATAGATAGTTCATGGACTTACGTGACCACAGTTCAGCAAAAGACAAGGCAAAATTGGCAGAGTTTTATTTACATAACATGGGCCTCACTGATATGAACCTATGGGATCCCAATGCTAGGTACTTGCAACTGATGGCCTTGGCATCATGGATGAGTCAGGAGGAGAAAAGGGCCACATAAATCAAGAAGTTGATGCCAAAAGAACAAAATGAGCCCTTGATGATTAGAGCAGAACCATTAGACCCTATGGCTCTCATTAACACACACTAGTTTCTTGCAACTAATCCTGAAAGGGCAACTAAGTACGTCACTGATCAGGCCCAGGCTATTACAAATTTTGAGGACATGGAAAGATTGCTTGGAGATGACTGCATTCATGCCTATATGAGAAGGTGGAACAAACTGCCACATAGACTATAGATCAGGGAGTATCACTCCCCAAACAAGATGAAAGAAGCATTGAGGAGAGTGCCACTGTACAAGCACTCTATGCAAAGTTTGAAGGCCCATTCGATTGGCCTTAAATTGAGTCCCCCACTGCTGCTAGGACTGATAGAGGGCACAAAAGAGGGAGAAGAAAAACAGCAGTGGGAGGAGGTGGAAAGAAATGCTGGATTCCATGAGAGGGAAGAGGATCTCACATCAGAGGCATGGGATGTCAGGGAGGCCATCAGGGCCATCAAAGATGAAGAGATGGACTAGTTTCTTAGAGGATGAGCAACACATTCAGTAGGGGGTAATGATGAGCCCCATAAATGGGTAATTATATGGGCTCATTTTTCCTCCTAACTCAGCTTAATCCACCATTCTCATTATTTTATTGCATGTTTTTTATTATATTTATGCTAATGGAGTGAATTGGGTTAGTCATTATGCCATGAAGTCTAATCTGTGCTTTATGTAGATTTTTGGTCAATTTTGAGACAAAGTCAAAGGTTTAATGAGAATTTGGTAGCAAATATTCGAGGAAAACAAGGGAGAGCATTTGTAGGTGGGTGTCCCCCTCATTTATGACCCCCTACTTTGAATACTCCTTCAGAAGGCTCGGAGCATAAGTAGCCACATCAATGCATCAAAAGGGCAGCCGAGCAAGTGAAGAAGAACCGTTGTCTATCTCTAGTTTTGGGAGCCAAGCCTCCTTGATTTTAGGAGATCTATTGGGGCTCCAGCTGCATAAATAGGGGGGCTTAGGGCCTCAGTAGGTTAGTTGGATGTTAGTCAAATTTTCACACTTTTGTTGCAGCTCTCACTTAGCTCATTTCGAGCTTACTTTTGTGAACAGTTTTATGTAATGTGATTATTATTGTGATAATGGAGATGAAATATTTTCTGAGCCATCTATGAGTTCTTCCAGGGGGATGAATCTCTTGGGTTAGGGCCCAACCCAATCTTCCCAAAACCTCTTGTTTTTTATTTATATGTCTTGTTTCAGGTCATAAATTGGTTGTTGTTAGATCGATTTCTTCCTTAGTAAAATAGGTTGCTTTTTGGTGATTTAGGTAAGTTGTTTCCATTTCAGTTGCTGAAGTGGGTTAAATAGTGGTAAGGGAAAGATACAAAAAGGACATCAAAAGATCCTTGACCTCCTTTCCTCAATTTGGGACCATGAACAGAGGTCGAGGTCTACTTGCTGCCATAAAAACACAGTTTTGCTTCTTCCATGCAATTTATAGTGTTACAATTTGATTTAGAAGTTAATGATTTGCTTCAGATCCATTTTGCCATGCTCATTTTTGTTTCTGCAATAAATCTCTTTCCATGCTTTCCTTCGCATATAGCATTCAACATTTTATTTTCCTAGATCAGAATTTAGGTCAACATGAGATATAGTTCTGTTCTTTGGTACACCTAGTTCTTTTCTCGCTCAGTTTCAGTGTTTGATTTGCAGCTCTCTTGCAGTACATATCTACTCAAAATAATTCAATAAATTAGCCATCACCATCTCTTTTGCCACATGTTCATAGGTCATTCACAGCCCTTCACAAATATGCCCTAATTTTCTGCACTTTTCTCATAAGCTTTCCTCTCATCTCTTGAATAAATCCAACCATCATTTTCTTTCCCAATCATCCTTGATGAACTTTAGACACCTTAGCACATCCGTCTATTCTTCATCTACCCTTTCCCACCATTTTTTCCACCTTTAAAACTGCTAAAGCAGCCCTTGGGACCCTCCTGTAGATTCTCCTATCGATCCCCTGCATCCTCCTGTAGAATTTCCTGTAAGTGACTTTTTGAAGTCCGATTGTAGGGAAAGCCTCCAAATGGTTGCCAGAGGCCTCTTAGGACCCCTCCACACCTTCCTACACCTCTGAAAATCCCAAAGCTGCCCTCCATCGCCACTTAATCGCTGCCACATCCACAAACGAATAAGTTACATGCACAACAATTTCACATAAAATACATAAAAATCCAAAAAAGACAATTTTTCCTCATTTCCTTCTAGAAATTTTTTGAATAGGTGTAGTTTACTTCCTTGGTAGGTAATGGGACTCATTTCCTAGATTTTCACCTCTCTTCTTACAAAAGTAGGGTTAGTCAGTAAATTAGGGTTCGCTAATTTTACTGCACATTTCAGTCTTCTTTCCCTTTCTACAAGTAGAATAGCCCATGTAGAGTTAGTTTTCTTTCATCACATTTAAAGCTTCTTCTAGAATTGATAGAAGTTGGCTTGAGCTCCTAGTGATCTTGTGCTAGCTAACCAAGTGACAACTTGTAGTAGGAACTAGTACTTGTGCATACAACACCGCCGCTTCCAAGTTTGTTATGAACTATTGGGTTAATAAAAGTAAAGTAAGAAGCCCCAGGAGTTGTAGCATTATTGCTGCAATACTGGTGCTCACCAGATCAATCTGATGATGTTTTTGGTGATGTCTGGCCATGAGGTGGAATCATTGTGTGATAGGTTGAGGTGGATGGCCTCTAGAAGCCCTCAATGTTTTTTTATTGATGTTTTCTATGAGATTGCACATTCATGCTTAGAATATGGCATGGAAGTGAATGGCTGAAGAGATATTTGGCTCAGCCATTCTACGGTTGAGTGGAATGTGGAAGTCCCATCCCAGGTTTGGATTATACATCATTAATGAAATTTTATTTCCCCTTGTATTTCTGTGAGAATTTTGATGGATTATATGTGGTATATATGGTTGTACATTCATGAGTATTTATGCTACTATTATATTGGTTATGTATGTCTTTTATGACAATAGCCATGTGTGACTCTCATCATTTTTTTACTTGTAATTGAATGATCAATGTATCTATGACCTAATGGATGGAATGGTAGTTGTTGTGTTGAGGTATCAATGGTTCTTAGGGATTCTCAGCTAAGTATGAGACCCCTATGCTTAGAACTATTATTTACATCTATAGATTACATATTTACGATATGCTTGAGGAAATGCATGTCTTGGCTAGGAGGGGTCTAGTCAAGGTATTGAACAAGTATTTTCTTAGTAATGTCATTTCCATGTTATTTTACTGAACTGAACATATGGTTCAATTCTTGGTAGTGACCTAGGCTTTGGGCTTGAAAAAGTGGCTCAGATATTGGATTCACTGGCATAACACTGACAAATTTAGTCTTTGGTCGCTGGTAGACAATCCCATGAGAGTGCCTTTGTTTTTTTGGTCACTATCATGCCTATACCATGAGAGTGAGTGAGGATTAAGTTGTCCAAAAGTTTAGAGGGACCCAAGGAAAATTTGTCTATGTTGGGTTGTGTTATATTCTTTCTACGACTAGCCCACATAGGATATCAGGCGGTTAGAGGGAGGGCAGAGCCCCCCCCTTTGTTGTGCCTATTGTCTACTGGTGGGGTCATAGGGGGTTTGACGGGTGCAGGTAACCCCACTCTATGGGGTCTGGGGCAACGCCCCAGAAAATTTTGGTTTTGGACCCTATGTTAGGTTGGGCAAGCCTACTTATGGTTTTGTGCATGATTTTTTGCACATGGGTTTGGACGCAATGGTTTTCAGTGCATGGTTTTGGACACGATGGTTTTTTGGTCTATGGTATTGGATGCTTCTGCATGTATAAATATGTATTGTAACATTGAAAGGAACATAATGAAAATTCAAGATGGTAGTCCCGGTTTTAGGATCTAGGGGAAAATATTTGTGTATATGTTTTATGTGTTATTCTCTTGCATTGTTTATTTTCTGTGTTTTAGAATTCGTATGCAGGTAATTTTTGTACAGGGTTAAAACCTAAATTTGGTATCAAAGTTGTTTTTGCTTCATGGGGACGCCTTTGTTGCTGAGGGGTTTCGCTTGAGCCTATGTTAGACTCTGTTAAATGGGAGATCTGGGAGATTGATTTTGGTGGTGAAAGAAGATGGTGAGTAGTGGAACGATAAAGATCAAGAAGTTTAATGGTCAGAGTTTTGAGTTGTGGAAACTCAAGATGGAGGATTTGTTGGTGGATAAAGATCAGTTGATCGCTGTAGATCTGGGTACTAAACCAACGGGAGTGTCCGATGAAGAGTGGAAGAAGTTGGACCGGAAGGCAAAGAGCACAATATGATTATGTGTCTCAGATTCAGTATTTTTGAATGTATCAGGGAAGCTATGGTGAAGGCTTTGTGGGACAAGTTAGGGGTTTTGTACCAATCTAAGTCTCCGGCGAAGAAACTGTTCCTGCAGAAAAGGTTGTATAACCTGAGGATGAAAGATGGAGACTTGGTGACAGAGCTACTGAACGCATTTAATACTGTGGTAAGTCAGTTATTATCCATTCATATTAAAATTTTAGATGAAGATAAGTGCATCAGTTTGTTGTGTTCTCTACCATATTCATGGGATAGTCTCGTTATTGCAATAGGTAGCAATGCAACTACCTTGAAGTTTGATGAAATAGTCTTATCCTTGCTGACGAAGGAGATGAGACAGAAAAATATAGAGATACAGAATGGTGATGCCTTGTCTATATGAGGGCAGTCCCAGAACAAAAACAAAAATAAGTCATCAAATGGGAGATATAAATCTAGAGGGAGATCTAAATCTCCAGGAAAACCTATAAAGGTGGTGTTCTGGAAATGCGGAAAGGAAGGGCGCTACAAAAGGGACTGTAAATCTAAAGCTACGGAAAGGAAGGGCACTACAAAAGGGACTGTAAATCTAAAGCTCCTGACAAAGGAAAGGGATCTGATGATTTCCTTTTGCAGAGGTGAAAACCACCTCAAATGAAGGTGGGGATGCATACTTGGCTTCTTCAAGTACACATGTCGATCATGAGGCATGGTTGATTGACTCAGGTGCATCATTTCACTTCACTCCCCATAGAGAGTGGTTCTGCGAGTATGAGAAATATGATGGTGGTGACGTCTTCTTGGGGGATGACAGGAAGGCTAGAATCATTGTTCACGGAAAAGTAAGGTTGAAGTTGCAAGGTGGAAGGGTTAGAACACTTCTAGGTGTTCTGCATATTTCTGCATTAGCCAGAAATCTGATTTCTGTAAGCAAGCTGGATGATGCAGGTTTAAAAATAGTGTACGAGAAGGATATCCAAAAAATGGTTTGGGGAGCACTGGTATTGATGTAGGGAGTTTGGATTGGAACTTTGTACAATCTGCAAGGTAGCACTGTTATTGATGGGTGCAACAGTTCTGTGGTTCTTGAAAGTGGAGCAGAAAATCTAGTGGTCTCTAGAGAGAAGACCATGATGTGGAATTAAAGGCTTGGACATATTGGAGAGAAGGGAATTTGAATACTTCATGGTAAAGGTATGGTAGAAGGTATGAGTAATAGCTCTCTGGATTTTGATTTCTGTGAAAATTGTGTATATGGGAACCAGAATTGGGTGAGTTTCCCCTTTGGTAGTAAGAGGGTGAAACAAATATTAGAGCTTGTGCGTAGTGATGTGTTTGGACCAGTGAAGGTTCCATCACTGGGTAAGTCTACGTACTATGTATCATTTATAGATGTCTTCTCAAGGAATACGTGGATCTATTTCCTTAAGAAGAAATCTGAAGTCTTTGACAGGTTTAAAGAATTTAAGGCTCTCATGGAAAATCAAATAGAGAATAAGATAAAGATACTGAGGACAGATAATGGTGGAGAGTTTTGCAGTAAGGAATTTGAAGAATTCTGTAAGAAGTGTGGTATATCATGTCAAAAGAATACTCCATATACACCTTAACAAAATGGAGTTGGAGAAAGAATGAACAAGACGTTGATGGAAAGGGCAAGAAGCATGCTTAGTGGTGTTGGGTTAGGATAGGAATTCTAGGCAGAGGCGGTGGATACTGCATGTTACCTAGTCAATAGGTCACCTTCATCAGTGTTGGAGGATAAGACTCCACAAGAGGTATGGACTGGTAAGGAACCCTCTCTTTCACATCTGAGGGTATTTGGATGTGATGCATATGTACATGTTCCAAAGGAGAAACGAACCAAGTTGGATAGTAAATTTGAAAAGTGCATCTTTATTGGGTATAAGGATGGTTTAAATGGTTATAAGCTTTGGAAACCAATATCAAGGAAGGTTGTGTACAAACGAGATGTGGTGTTTAGAGAGGTAAAAGATGTTATTAAACATGAAGTCCAACCAAAGGAACCTGAGAAGGTAGAATTTTAGCTCAAGGAGGAAGAACCAGACTCTACAACAGAGGAGGTTAGAAGATGAAGAGCCACAAACTCCAGGTGTGAGAAGATCAGTTCGAGAAAGAAGGCAACCAGAAAGGTATAGTCCATCTACTTTCTGTTCAAATTTTGCTTTATCTATTACTGACAATGATCCCAAAACTATGAAGGAACCAGTAGATTTAAAGGATGGTAAACTCTGGAAAGAGGCCACGGTTGATGAAATGGCATCTTTGCACAAAAATGAGGCTTGGTATTTGGTGGAGTTTCCGACTAGAAGGAAACCCATTGGCAGCAAATGGGTGTGCAAGAAGAAGACAAATGTAGAAGGAAAAGTGGAGAAATACAAAGCTTGGTTGGTAGCAAAAGGGTATTCCTAGGTGCCGGGAATTGATTTTGGTGATATTTTTTTTGTTGTTACCAAGGTAACTTCTATTAGATTACTTTTATCTGTTGCTACTGCTTTTGATTTTGAGGTATAATAGATGGATGTGAAGACAACCTCTCTTCACGGGGATATAGAAGAGGAGATCTACGTGAAGCAACTTGAAGGATTTTTGTATGCAAGTTAAAGAAGTCTCTGTATGGGTTAAAATAGTCACCAAGGATTTGTGTCAGAAACTTGATACATTTATACGGGGACTTGGCTTCACTAGAAGCAAAGCATATCATTGTGTGTATTTTAAATTAATTGGTGACCATGTTCTTTATCTAGTCTTGTATGTGGATGATGTGTTGCTGGTTGGAAATGACAAAGAAATTATCCAGAATTTGAAGACCCATTTGTCCTCCAAATTCGACATGAAATATCTTAGTGCTGCAAACTATATTTTGGGCATGGAAATTAAAAGAGATTAGACAAAGAGGAATCTTTGGTTAAACCAGAAGAAGTATGTTGAGACAATAATGTAGAGGTTTAATATGCAGGATAGTAAACCGATGAAGGTTCCTATTCCTGTAGGTGTGAGGTTATCTACTGAACAGTGTCCCAAGACACAAGAAGAGGAAGAGGACATGTCCCATGTTCCATATGTAAGTGCAGTCAGTAGCCTGATGTATGCAATGGTCTGTACTAGACTAGAAATTGCACATGTAGTGGGAGTATTGAGCAGGTTTATGTCAAAACCAGGGAAGGAGCATTGAACAGCAGTGAAGCAAGTTTTCAGGTATTTGCATGGCACTAGTGATTATGGTTTGTGCTACCAAGGAAGACCAGTATTGGATAGAGTGTTGGATATTTGTGGTTTTGTTGATGCTGACTGGGCTAGAGATCTGGATCAAAGAAGATCTACAAGTGGCTATGTGTTAAACCTATTTGAAGGTGCAGTCAGTTGGATGAGTAAGAAACAATTTGTAGTGGCACTATCAACCACAGAGGTAGAATACATGGAAGCCACTCATGCAAGCAAGGAAGAAGTTTGGTTGCAGAGATTGTGTTCAAGTATGGGGTTAGTACAGGGAGTTATAAGGATAGAATGTGACAGCCAACGTGAAATTTCTTTGCAAAGAATGGTGCATATCATTCAGAGACAAAGCAAAATGATGTTCAGTATCACTTTGTGAGGGATATGATAGAATATAAAAAGGTGTTGCTGGTAAAGGTGGACACTTTGAAGAATACTACAGATGCATTAACAAAATCTGTGAGCTCTGAGAAGTTCTCTTGGTGTAGAGAAACAATAGGCGTTGCAGGGCTAGATAGATGACTAAGCTTCCTTGTTGCCTCGTGCGGAAAGAAAAAAACAAGTGGGAGAATGTTGGGTTGTGTTATACTCTTTCCACGACTAGCCCACGTAGTTGACCAGGGGGTTAGAGGTGGGATAGAGCCCCCCTCATTCGTTGTGCCTATTGCGTAGCCGGGGGGTCACAGGGGGTTTGATGGGTGCAGGTAACCCCACTTTGTGGTGTCTGGGGCAATTCCCCAAAAAATCTTGGTTTTGGACCCTATGTTAGGTTGGGCGGACCCACCTATGGTTTTGTGCATGATTTTCACACATGGATTTAGACGCGATGGTTTTCAGTCCATGGTTTTGGACGCGATGGTTTTTTGGTTCATGATATTGGATGCTTCGACATGTATAAATATGTATTGTAACATTGAAAGGAACATAATGAAAAATCAAGCTGGTAGTCTCAGTTTTGAGATCCAAGGGAAAATCTCTATGTGTTATTCTCTCGCATTGTTTATTTTCCATGTTTTAGAATTCGTATGCAGGTAATTTCTGTACAGGGTTAAAATCTACAGTCTAAAGTATTTGAATGGTTACTTAGGGTCCTGTAGCTGATGTTGAATTTCTGTATGGTATGTTTCTTTTGGTTCCACTTCCATAATCTGACTTAAGAGGTCAAATCATATCATAATGGCCTCTCATCACATGTTTACCCTAGGTAGCTGAATTATTGGGTAGATGTGGGAGGAGGGTGTTAGTGTTTCCCTCTTCCAAGAGACCAAATTCGATGAGAATGATCTCTCATCTAAACAACATATAATATCGAATAAGATCCTTAACATATAATATCGAATAAGATCCTTCTCCTCTTAGTCAACTGTCGGGGAGCCTCTAGTGGACTATGCACACTCTAAGACCCGGATCAACTTAAGATCCTTAACATTTGTAAATCAAAGCATTGGATTTCTTCAGCTTTCAAACTATGGATATAAATAATGTATGTGTAGTTATTAACCATTAGATTCCTGTTCATTTTAGAGAAAGAAAAGAGTGTTGGAAATCTCTTATGGATTTAAAAGACATGGATTTTGGAGAAAATTATATTATTGGAGGAAACTTTAACACCACCCTCCATTAGAAGGAAATGAGGGATTCTTTCCAATTATCTATGGAAGATATAATTAGCTCCTTTCATTTGTTAGATATTAATTCCTCCAAGATGTGCTTCACTTAGAACAATAGGTAGACATGTCTTCGACACATTGTTGTAAGGTTGGATAGGTTCATCTCTGACCTCTTTCTCTCTGTGAACATGGCTCTCTAATCATTCATTCTCCTTTGGAATGGGTATGATCATCAACCTATCAAATTGACCATGACCCCTCCCCAGAATTATCATTCCATCTTTTTTTAATTCTCGACCCTCTCGTTACAATCCCTTGGTTTTCAGAGATAGTGCAAGATCCATGGAACTAATGGGTAGAAGGAAGTCCCATTTCCATTTGGGATGTCAAAATTAAAAGGCTTAATAAAGATATTAAACAATGGTTAAAGATAGGAGAATTGGTTAATCATATCTCTCGTCTTTCCTTGGAAAAGAAAGTGGAGAAGATTCAACCCCAGATGGAAATTCAAGATGTTTAAGAGGATTTATTATAGCAGGAGTTAAATACCTTCCAATCTCATCACACCAGTTTAAAACAAGAATAAGAGTTTTCGAGGCTAAAATAAAAAAGTCTTTAGTTAGAGTCTTCAGACCAAAATACAATTTTTTCCCATAACCAAGAAAAGAACAGAGATCATAAAAATAACATTCCAGAGATATAAGTACAAGGGGAAGAACTTGACAATTTTGAGGAAATCTAGACAATGGCATATGATCACATCAATAATTTATATCATTAGCTAAATCAAATTGAGGAGGAAGCATATCACTTCACGCTAGATTAAGTCCCTAAGATGGTATAGGAAGAAATGAATGCACAACTCACTATCCCTCCCTTTGCCCAGCAAATAAGTCAAGTTATTTTCCCCTTCCACTTGAACAAAGCTCAAGGGTCGGATGACTTCCCAAATATCTTTTATCAATGCTTTTGGGATCTGATACACAAGCATCTAGTAAAAATAATTGGATACTTTCTAAAAAATATTTTTATAGGGGCAGTTATAAACTCCTTATTTTTAGATCTAATCCCCAAAGAAAGTAACCCATCTTCCATTACCAGATTTATGCCAATTTTTCCTTTGTAATGTATCTTATAAGATAATCTAAAAAATCTTGGTAATGAGAATAAATAAAGTTCTTTCTTGCATTATATATGAGAATCAAAGAGTCCTTGTCCCACTTATGAAATTTTTTGACAATGTAATCATGATCCGAGAAGTAGCGGACTCATGTTGGAAAATGGGAGATGGGGGAATGGTGGTGAGACTAGACATATTTTGGTGAAACTATACTTGAATTCGATAGAGTTAAACACAATTATCTCTTCAAGGTAATAAAAAGTATGGGATTTCATGAAAAATTCATTGAATGGGTGGCTTTGTTTATTGGCTCTGCCTAGATTTCTCCCTTAATCAATGGAAGAGGTTCCCATTTTTTAAGGCCTCTAGGAGGCGTAGGAATTTTTTCCCAGTATATCCATTTTTGTACATCATAATGACTAATTCTTTCAGCAAGATATTGGAAACTGAAAGGAGTATGAACTGATTAGCAAGAATATGACTTTCAGATGGTATCAAAAGCATCAATCATGGATAGTTTGGAGATGACACAATCCTTCTACGAGGATCCTCAGTTGTGATATCCAAAAAGTACAAAAGGATTATCGAAAAGTTTCTTGATGCTTCTAGAGGGTTGGTAAATGAGGCCAAAAACCCAATATTTTCTTGGAACATAAATATAAGTATTCAAAGGAAAATTGTAGAAGCTTTGTGTTTTAATGTATTGGTAGATTGCTTTGGCTACAAATATTTGGGGATTCAAATTTTCTTGAAGAAATCCTCTTCTTGACCATGGAACAACATTATTGACAAAATTAAAAACAACATTGTTATAGACATTTTTGTGCCTTACAACACCAAGCATGAAATGTCCATAAACCAAGGGCTCCTAAGTCCTTAAAAGTGTTGTTCTAACCCCTAAAGGAACAAGGTCAACAGATTACAGCTTCTCCCAGAAGTTCTCCATGAAAAACTACTCAAAATTGGTCAAAACTGGATCAATGCACTTGCTCCATGGCCAGGGTGCGCTGCATCGCACCTTGTACACATGGGAAGTGCGTTGCAGTGCACCTAAATACACTGTGAGGGTGCGATGGATGGGAAAAGACAAGTGGCGGAGACAGTTTGCGAGGTGGATGATCATGGAATCTTCCAGAAACTTCTCCTGGGACACTTGCCTCTCAAAATCGCCCAAGGATGAGTAAGAGATCAATGAGATCTCCAAGTGGCATCAAGAACTATCAAAGAGAAGACACTAATCAAAAACTCAGAGCTAACTCACACCTCTGCAAATATCTATATATAGATCTCTCATCCCAGAGATCCATAGGTTAGAGGCTGGAATTTTGCACATTGTAAGGAATTGCTGTTGGTTTTGAGACAAACATCAGAGAATTAGGTGATCTATGCTTTGTTGGAGGTGAAGAGGGGCTTCTTTGCTGGGAGGTTGATGCTGGGTCAGGATTCATCGGCTTTAACTCCTCCTGGATCTTCTTGTTTATCAATAAAAACTATTTGAGTTTCTCCTCCATGCTTTTGTATCATTGATGCTTGTTACATTTGTATGGTTAACTTAAATCTGATCCTAAGTTGTTTATGAATATAGATCCATGTCTTTGTATAGTTTTCTTCTTCTGTGATCTTACAGGTACTTGGTGAAGCTGGGCAAGTAAGGGAGCAGGTAGCTGGAAGCTGTCAAAGAAGAGAGGGATTGAATCAAAGGATTAGCACAAGACACAGGTTGGTTCTTTCTATTCCTCCCTATTTATCATTCATAAAGGAAATACAAAAGTAGTTTTTCTCTGTTTGTTTCTAAGGCAGCTTTCACACCTTAGTGGGATAGAGAAGTTCTAAATAGACACTTTTCACGGTAACAAAATGGCGACTCCGCTGGGGAGAATGTCTAATTAGTTTGTTTGTGTATCTCTTGTTGTTTGTTTCATAAACTTATAAGTAGCATTCGAATTGCATTTGCCATAGCAAATGCAAAGTATACATTTGCCATAGCAAATGCAAAGTATACATTTGCTGCTTCAATCCATTCACTGGATTTGTTTATGATTTGAACAGCTGATTTACAGACTATCTGATTGCCCTTGTGATAGCTCTTAGACCCTCCTTAGATCTACCCCTGATTGTGCATTACTGATTGCTTTTACTCGGCCAAAAACCAAATACTAAACTGCAAACTGTGACCCAGAACCCGGATAGAATTCTTGTTTCTGGCCCAGCGCAGGTACTATGAAGAGATCCTACATTTCAATGCACTTCCCGAAAGGGCAACCTGCGCTGCAATGCAGTTTCTCTGTGTTACAG
Source organism: Pinus tabuliformis (assembly GCA_031772625.1). Classification (NCBI taxonomy): domain Eukaryota; kingdom Viridiplantae; phylum Streptophyta; class Pinopsida; order Pinales; family Pinaceae; genus Pinus; species Pinus tabuliformis. The sequence goes on along the minus strand of CM062808.1, from coordinate 653,567,539 downwards.
GTGCGCTGATCAGCCTAGCCCTGTGTAGCTGAGGTTCTTGTGCTTCATTCTTTCCAGTTTTGTCTCTGAATTTTGCAGCCTGTGATCAGTATATGTCTGTTTAAAACCCCTTTTCCTTACTGATATTCCGCCTCCTTTGTACAAAAGAACTGTAGATGTTTTTGTGTGTTTGTTGAGTCATTTACAGTTTTCCATTGCAAAAGTAGAATAATCGTACTATCGTCCTTTGATTTAGATCTGTCGCAAGTGTCGATTTCGATCATAGGAGAAAGTTTAATTGCTGTTGATGGTCGATTATACTTTTACTATTGCCTTTGGTCTGAATTTGTGATTTTCTAGTGTCAAAACAAGTATTCATTTCAAAATCGTAAAGTGTCGTAATCATCTCTATCTTTTGATTTCGAAAAGAAGCTTGTTTGTGTTTGTCGCTTGAAAGCAAATTCAGATTTGTACATCAACTTTCTTTTTAGCATCAATACTAAGAAAGTGAAAAACAAATACATGCATGTGCATTTGCATATAGGCAGTCTGTTTGGCTTGATTTAGGAAAGTGCATTTACAGTGTGCTCTTTGCTCTTTGTGAAAAGATTGTGTCTTTCTTTTCCCCTAGTAGCTAGGATTTTCATTGCAGAAAAGAGATAAAATTTTGTTTATCATCTTTATATTGCATTTTAGGAATTACATCTACATCTCGTGGTGAACCGAAAAGGCAAACTTCATAAGCAAGATCAACTTAAAGTAAATTCAATGAATCTAACAACGCTTTGGAACTTAACACACAACATTTAGAGGTCTAGGCTAGAGACGTATTTCGGCGTCGTAAAGCCTGGTAACTGTTGTCCTCACTGATGGTTGGGTGATTCCTCCACTTTGAGACGATAAGTGCCAGTACGGACTTGTGCTCCCACGTACCGTCGAGTATATTTTGGGAGACCCCTATAGGCTTAAATCCTTTATCCATAGGAAGCCGTGTCTGCCGCCCTATCGATCACAATGCACTGAACACAACATTCGGGAAGATTGACTGCCGTACTGTAAAAAGTATTCTGCAGTTTTGCGATTGATTTGGTACTCCCTCTACCTAGACCTCTAGAGCAGTCCCTTTCGTTCCTTTTCAGACTCCTTAAAGGAAAAGGTCCATCTGAGCACTTGTCACTTCGGGCTCATTAAAAATCGAAGGAGACTAGAGTCATCTTTTGTTGTTTCTCGACTCTTAAAACCTGAAAAAACAAGTTGTGTCAAAGCGTCTCAAATTCATTTAATTCGGAAACATACCTTCCCTTTATTATAGTTGATCGAGTAATCCGCAATCGTGGAAGAAAGTCAATTGAAACCCCGTCATTCGCGGAGGCTTACGAGTCAACCGTCTTTGTCTCTGGAATCGAAACCAGTACGGACAAAGCGAACTCGTTTAACCGGTTCCAAATCTCCTATCAAAGTTAGAACAAGTGTTCCAACGACATCAGAGATTCCGGTTACTCCAAACATTTCTGGAATCCCTGCCTCTATAGAAGAAGTTCAACAGCCACGGAAGGATAGTGATACTGATCCTAGTTTGAGAATAAACACTTGTGTTACCGAACCAGTTCCATCTACAACCGGTTCAGAGAGTCTTACTCTTCAAACATCTGTCGCTGCCGATTTCACACCTTCTTCGGCACCAGAAATATTTTATGGACCTATCAGTCTTCCCCTTCCACCTGGTCTGATTGCAATAGAAGAAATTGTAGAAGATCCTCAAACAAGTACTCCAACGCACTTTGGAGACGGGATCACTCTATATCCTTCTTCATCAGAAGTTAGTCTACCACCAGCGGAAGCTCCTGTAGAATCGCTAGGTAATCTTTTGGATAGACTACAAATGTATGAACAACCGTCAACATCTAGGACTGTGTCATCTGACACAGCGACGACAGAACTCCCTGCTATCACTCCGACAATGTTCGCCGGTATACCATCTGTCCCGACTAGCTCTCAACCGCTAGAAGGAGCCCACTCAGGGACTATTTCGACAGTATGGTCCCTTCCTGTTTGTTCATCCGGAATAATATCCGGAAACTCTTACGTTGAGTCTCAACAAATTGATCCATTTGGAGGTCAATTTGGGCAGTCCGGTCCCCAAGGGCAAACAATTCCCTTGAGTTCTGGATTACCACCGTATGGGGGGCAGTATACCCTTTCATTATCCCCTCCGGGAGGATATCCATACGGGAGTTCACAACAACATTCAGGTTATACTAGAATTACCTCAAGTAGTTGGGTACCTATACTACCTCAACAACCAAGAGTTGTGTACTCGATGCAACAATGCATACCTATGTCGAATATCCCGACTATGCCAGCTATTGTGACGGTGTCGCAAGTTCAAACGCTGCCTGTTGTATGCCAACCTCAGGTTTCTCATGTTGTAATGCAACATCCCCTTGACCCTGCGACTCAACCACAATCGCCGGCTAGTGGAGTGACACAGGTCCAGACGGGTACAATTACCCCTCACCTTGGTCAAACGGTTAGTATCGCGCAACAGCACATGGCTTCACAACCATGGCTGGTGCAATACCAACAACTGCAATTCCAAAAAGTATACCAAGGTTCTAAGCAGCAAATATTTGCGAACAGTGGACAGCCGTACATTCAAAACGGTCAAAATCAACCATTTTACAATGGTCATGTCCACCAACCTTACCAAACATACCAGCATCAAATGCATTATGCCGGTATGCAAATACCAACTGCTTAGGCAATCCCATCTTGTCCTGGGTATGCTTCACCTAACCTGAATCAACAGTTACCCTTTGTGGCAACCTTAGAGTTACCTGATTTAAATCGGTTAACAAATGATCCAATTGCTTACGCCCCTTGGTGGCCAGCGATTCCGCATAAACTTCCATCAGATATTCCTAAATTTAATGGAAATCTAGGTGAAGATCCATCGAATCACGTGATGACCTTTCATCTATGGTGTTCATCAAACACCCTAAATGATGATTTGATAAGACTTCGCCTTTTTCAGAGGACGTTAACGGGTCTGGCGGCAAAATGGTACATTTAATTGCCTAGAGCTTCGTTCGACAACTTCTATACCTTAGCCACAACCTTTTTAACCCATTTTCAATTACCAATAAGGTACGAAACAGGAACAGAACTTCTTACCAACTTCAAACGGACAACGGCCACTCACATATCTGATCATATACATGAGTGGTGACGTCGTCGTAGGATGGTAAAAACATACGTCCCCGATCAGCTCTTAGCTGAATGGTTTATCAAGTCATTACTGCCTTCCATCACCGAAGATGTGGCAAAGGGGGGAGTCGTAACAGAAGAGCAAGTTATCGCTCGTGCACAATATCTGGACTTGATTTACACTCAGTCCGGCACACTCTACGACAAAATGCCTGACGCCCCTAGACCTGAATTCTCAATTCCTCCTCCTCCTAAATCAAACAATGGCTCTCATGCCGGCGATGGCATGATTGGTACGACAGACACGAAATCGACAAAGGCTACATCTAAAAAGGCCCGTAAGATTTCAAGTCAAAATGCAAAAGATGAGCTTCTTGCTTCGGAAGTAAATTTCGTATCGACAGACAAAGGCAAAGAAACCAAACAACCAAGAAGCAAGAAGAAAGGCAAAGGGAAGAAGAAGAAATAGGAGGAATCATCACCTAAAAAATCTTCTTCAAACCCTCCTGGAAATAGGAAACCAAAAGATCCATGCTTTATATGCGATGAGGATCATCGGACCACAGATTGTCCACACAGAGCTGAGGTTAAAAAATTCTTTAAGAATTCGAAAACCTCAGCAGTGTGAACTGATCCGTTTCCAAATCCAGGAACAAATCTGGTTGAGAGTGGAAATGCTTCCCCGTCTCAAGTGCTAATGTTGTCGGTTTCAAAACAGCAAAATGATGCTTTGATATCGACAAGGAACAAAGATTATGGGAATCCACAGCTATCGAACAACAAGGATAAAGATCAAGCAAGTAGTTCGACAACAACTTTGACAGAAGTTGTGCCACCCACCATCCCTAAATTGACGATAAAACCGCCAAAGGGAGTAGTACACAAGTCGACATTTAATCCTCGCGCTATAGCGGCACAGCATTATAATATAGTGGAAGATTTGGCCCAATCGCGTTCCGCTATGTCAACTCTTGAAGTACTACAAAATTTCCCATCCCAAAGGCAGGCTTTATTATCGACCATTGGTGGGATTGACCTAAAGGATTCCAATCTTGTATCCTTCAATCATAAAGGATACGATCCTCAGTTACCAGCTCAACTAGCTTTCCTTATTCAAGTGAAAGCCCTCAACAAAACTATTCATCGAACAATTATTGATGAGGGGGCATCTACATGTATTATGTCGATGAGTTGCTAGAAAAATTTAGGCTCACCCCCCTTGTCGAGATCATCAACGACATTAAAAGCATTTGATGGACGATCATACACTCCATACGAGATTTTAAGTAACTTGCAAGTTGAACTGGGGGGTAAAATAGTAGAAATTGATGTTGAAGTAATCGACGGAAATCTTGATTACAACATCCTACTAGGAAGACCATGGATATATGCCATGGCCGCAGTTGTGTCGACCTACTTTAGGAAGATTGCATTTCCCTTTCAAGGAGGAATTACAATCGTCGACCAACAAACATTTCTCCCCAATAGTTCACAAGTTACGGGAAGCATTCCAATGATCCATGGAAGCAATCATTCGCTTCAAAATATTGGAGTAGGCCTCCTAAAAGACCTTGCATTATTGGGTACTTTTGCCCTACCACCTCCGAGTAAGCTGGAGGAAGTGGCCACAGTGAAAACCTGCAATATGAAATCTTCTATATCTAATGGATTCGGAAGATTCCTAAACATTTTGTCAGCATGGATCATTGCCCTAATAGAAATATTGTAGCAATCAATTTTCTTGGCCTAGGGGGCAACTCCAAATCAATGCTCATCGAGTGTTTGGATAGATAGGTCTAGAGAATATGGTACTCCTTCAGATCCTTGGTCGCGAGTGCATGTCACCGACGAAGGAATTGTCCAATCTATGGTAATTGAAGGAGCACCATGGAATGATTCCCACCATCGTTCTCTTCTTCCGGATTGTGGAGAAGATACTCAAAACGACGTTTATCATCCTTCAGTCTTTGATTTTCTGTCAAATACTGTAAATACGGTGGATTCCGAGGATGGTTCTTATCTCGTGTCAACCTCGTTAAAAAATGAAACAAGGAGTCATGAGGATAGTTCTTTTACTGTGTCAACCTCATTAAAAAATGAAACAAATCCCCTTTCCAAATCTCAAAGGTAAACCTTCATTCCAACCACTGAGTTGAATGCAATGAAGCTTGGGGGGCATGCACCTCGATTTGCGTTATTATGCTGGGGGCATGCAAACTTATCGAGCAGTGTTACCACAAGGTTCAAGCTCGTTAAAAAATAAACCCACATCGAGCAGTTTTAGCACATAGTTCAAGCTCGTTAAAAAATAAACATAAGATATGAGCAAATGTTTCCACCCGCGTTTAAGCTCGTTAAAAAATGAACTATTCCACGGTAAATAACCACCGTGAATGTAGTACTTCAGCCATTAAAGCCTTGGTCATGTTTGCACCATCACCTCCACTTTTTCATTGGCTGATCATTCACCTCCATTTGATTGTTTACCCATTTTGAGGAATAGCTGCGAAGAGTGATTTCACTAGCCATCCTTGTGACACTGCCGTGATTGGAAAATTCCAAACCTTACCTGGAATCAGCTGCTACCCGTCTTATCACTCGTTCCTCAAAAGACGAGTCTTCTTTAAGATCTTTTCAACTGACTCGTAAAATATGAAAAGATTACCGAGTCCTTGGCCTTCCAGCTCGTTAAAGGGACAGGAAGTGTTATCCCTCCTCTATATTTTAATCTTTTTGGACCTGAGGGATTATTGCACAAAAAGATCGAGCGCTTGTTTTGTTCGGCTCGTTAAAACTATCGAAAATTCATCCCTTCTGTATTGTTTTATACTTTTTCGGACTTAAGGGATTAGATGACGAAAAAGGAATTTTGGAGTTACCTTTACATACCTTTTTAGACTCTCTAAAATTGAAAAGGACCGAGTTATCTTTGTCGTTAAACTCGTTAAAAAGATTAATAGCGACAAACTTGTCTTTAGACGAGAACGAGTTTCACTATAGCTAGGCTCGTTAAAACATAGCGATGGGTTTGCCCGAAGGGCAAATTATAGAACAAGCATATGTTATCCTCCTCAAGCTTGACAAAAATAAAGAGGTACTGGTCAGCAATGACTGGGGAAAAATTGGGAAGAAAACTCAAAGAATCTTTATTGATAGCAAGTCGCTCTTGAACATGACACTTCCACTCCGTGTCCGAGTCGGGTTGGGTTGTTTCATTCACCAGTCACATCGCCATGGTCACACCATACCATCCACATTTGGGGTTAATGCTACCAATCCATCACATCAGTGTCGCCGACATGTTCAAGAGAAGTCATCCAGAGAAGCCACCTGTGTCCCACCCACTACCATACATTATACTCCATTTTTTCATGACCGCCACCCTGAACCGTATATCATCAGATCGTTTTCACCTCCATCAAAATCATTTGCTCCGTTCCGTGTCATTGATGTGGGATTCATTAAGGCCCTCCTGTGACGGATCACTTCTTGTCGACATCAGCTCATTATCCAAGAAGTTGGTCTAGGAACACCCCATTCAGTACTTTGAAGCTTGCATGCCTCAATGGCAAGTTTCTCACTTCCGGCGACGGGTTTACATCAATGACCTTCGACCGAAATATTTTGCGTGGTGTTCGACACCAAATCCTTTATTCACACCACGTGAATTGTACTGCAGTACCTTGAGGGTCATTATCATTATCGATGATTCCTCTCGCGCTTGTTAACAGTTTACATCATTGACTGGTAATCAAGCAATGTCTTTCCATGTTCGACTTCAAAACATTTCTCACATGGATCGACTTGTACTTCGAGTGAAGATCGGACGAGATTGAAGACCTCGGATCTAGTTTCATCCATCCGGGCTGCGATATATATTCAGGGAAATAAAGACATTAAATATACAGCATTGCAGCACAGATAATCATCCTACCAAAAGGATGACGGCTCTATCAGAATCATCAGTCTACAATCAGACGATTGTCTGTCCTATGTATATGAAAATGAATTTAAAAAGTTGAGCATGGGAATGCCCGCCTCAGATAGATCATGAAAACATTATGAAGATAATGTATTGTATTGTATCTTATTACAGGTCTCCTCCCAGCATTGAAAGAACTTCGGATCCTCATAATAAAGCATTTCACCCAACACCAAAAGGTTAGCGGCCTCATACTTTAGGGGGCAACTGTTATAGACATTTTTGTGCCTTACAACACCAAGCATGAAATGTCCATAAACCTAGGGCTCCTAAGTCCTTAAAAGTGTTGTTCTAACCCCTAAAGGAACAAGGTCAACAGATTACAGCTTCTCCCAGAAGTTCTCCATGAAAAACTACTCAAAATTGGTCAAAACTGGATCAATGCACTTGCTCCATGGCCAGGGTGTGCTGCATCGCACCTTGTATACATGGGAAGTGCATTGCAGTGCACCTAAATACACTGTGAGGGTGCGATGGATGGGAAAAGACAAGTGGCGGAGACAGTTTGCGAGGTGGATGATCATGGAATCTTCCAGAAACTTCTCCTAGGACATTTGCCTCTCAAAATCGCCCAAGGATGAGTAAGAGATCAATGAGATCTCCAAGTGGCATCAAGAACTATCAGAGAGAAGACACTAATAAAAAACCCAGAGCTGACTCACACCTCTGCAAATATCTATATATAGATCTCTCATCCCAGAGATCCAGAGGTTAGAGGCTAGAATTTTGCACATTGTAAGGAATTGCTGTTGGTTTTGAGACAAACATCAGAGAATTGGGTGATCTATGCTTTGTTGGAGGTGAAGAGGGACTTCTTTTCTTGGAGGTTGATGCTGGGTCAGGAATCATCGGTTGTAACTCCTCCTAGATCTTCTTGTTTATCAATAAAAACTATTTGATTTTCTCCTCCATGCTTTTGTATCATTGATGCTTGTTACATTTGTATGGTTAACTTAAATTTGATCCTAAGTTGTTTATGAATATAGATCCATGTCTTTGTATAGTTTTCTTCTTCTGTGATCTTACAGGTACTTGGTGAAGCTGGGCAAGTAAGGGAGCAGGTAGCTGGAAGCTGTCAAAGAAGAGAGGGATTGAATCAAAGGATTAGCGCAAGACACAGGTTGGTTCTTTCTATTTCTCCCTATTTATAATTCATAAAGGAAATACAAAAGTAGTTGTTCTCTGTTTGTTTCTAAGGCAGCTGTCACACCTTAGTGGGATAGAGCAGTTCTAAATAGACACTTTTCCCGGTAACAAACATGGAGAATTAGTGATCCCATTAGCTAAATATAGTTGACCGAATCATCCTTTCTAAAGTTTTCCTATCAGTGGTTCCCTTGTTCAAATTATCCACTCTATTGGCTCCGTATATTTTTCTTTGCCTAGGGAGCCTTCTACGAAAATTTTTATTGGAAGGAGGTGAGTCTTCTACGAAATAATACCACTTGATAAAATGGAACATGGTCAGGGAACCAAAGCTTCATGGAATTCTAGTCATGAAATACATGCTTGTTGAATGTTTCCTTTGCATCGAAACTAGACTGGAATATGAGGACCCAACCAAATTCATAGTGGGTTAAAATTTTGAACGTTAAACAACAACAACACTTTGAGATAAACTGAAATAGGAAATGTTCCCCTATCTGTAAGCTTCTCTCATCAACATATTTTTTTATTAACTCTCACCTCAATTGAATTCAAGGAAATGGAGAATCTATTTCAATATGGAAAGACTCTATTATTCTCCAAGAGCTGCTAGAGAAAATTGAGGAATTGTGCCCTCTAAGAGACTGTCTGTCAATAAAAGGGTTAACCATTCTAGCCCACATTTTCAATGGAACAATGAATGCATATGGATTAATTGAAATATTAGGGAACTTCCTAAAAATATTGAGCCACTCAGTGAGATCTTGAAAACAAAAATTCTAGCTAGTGCCCCTATCAACCGTCATGTTCAGGATAAGATAACTTGGAAATCCTCATCATACATAGTCAAGGAAGGATATTTGGGGCTTCTCTTGCAATCTAGAATCTCCCCCAAATCCTCTATTTGGGGAAAGTTGTGGGATCCAACCACCCTTCCAAAATTCAATACCTTCTGTTGGATTGTATCTCACAGCAAATATTTTCTTTCGAAAACTCTAGGAAGAGTGCTATCCAAGGCCCTTCGAGACGCTCTTTGTGTGAAGTATAGGAAGAACCTATTTCTAATATTTTTCTTGTTTATTATTACTCGAGGTCTAATTGGTCCATTCCATTGGGCCCATTATCTCCAATGATTTATTTTCCTATTGGAATTCAATATTTCTTCTCTTCTTAGCATAGAAACTATTTTGGCTCCCTTCAATTCAAACCCTCCTTTAAAGAACTTTGGCTTAGTATTCCTAAATTTATCTATTGGAAAATTTAGTTCTTGAGGAACTATGTGATTTTCAAAGGCTCCCCTTGCGCATCAAATGTTCTTGCATTAAAGGCCCTTTGGATATTAACCCTCTCCCTATATATTTTTCCGTTCGTTCCCTTGAAAGCAAATTTATTCGAATTTATTAGTTCCCTTTCTCCCATGTCCCTTCCCACTCATATTTGCTCTTATAAATATTCATATTTGCTCTTCTACCATTTTATCTCAAGCTTTATTTCGATTCCCTAGTTGATCTGTTAAATTTATATGGAAATTGTGTTAGAACTTGAGCCTGAGTCTATAATTCATAGCACGAGGAGGACAATCCATCTCCCTATATGATAAGCCCAAAAGCGCGTAAAAGACATCTTGGTTTTCCTCCTTTCATCAATAATTTAGGTCGACTGTCCACTTACTGTGGTAATATCGATGTCGATTCAGACTTAGAGTCCTCCTCAGCTAATAATCCTTGCTCACATTGTCTCTCTACTCATGAGGCTCTTCATAGGGCTGATTATGATCTTCAAGTGAAATTATGCCAAATGTAGCATGCTCATTTTAATCTCATAGACAAGCTAATGATGCTCCACTTCCATTTATCTTATCTGATTGATGAAGTTGACGCGCTCATAAATATTGTCATGGACCTCAAACAGAGGAATCCCATGCAAGTCTCGACAAGAAAAATGAAGACATAATTAATCGAGAAATAGATGTAAAAAAGGTAGTTATTGTTAATTATTAGTTTCTATTACAAACACAACATGTGGTTTTTTCTTTTTTAATCCCGCATTTATGATATAAGAAGGTCCTCTGTCAAATTTTTTTTTGTCCTTTTGTGATAGGTCAATCTCATCCCTGAATTTTGGTATGATTTCAATTCTAAATATGTAATCCCCATGTATTTTGATGCGACTGGGTGCAAATTTAATCCAATATTGCTGATTTTGTGTAAAATAAAATATTGATTGCTTTTTGGTGTGTTTCAACCACCTCATGAAACTTTTTCATGACGGTTAAGAAATTTGAAAAGAAAATTTTCATGTTTGAAATTAAAGGGGAATTTAGGTGTATAAGTAGAATTTTGTCTCTTAGTCCTCTCATATTTTCATGGAATTTTGAAAAAAAAGTCATGAAATATAGAACATTAGATATTACGAAATTAATGAAGTATTTGTCACTATGATTTGGAGGGAAGTATTTTTAGTGTGATGCAAATAGTTTGTGCATGACAATAGTGGAAAAGGATGTTGTAAGGCTCGATCCTGAGTCCCAAAGAATGATGATGGACAATAGCTTGGTTGATTAGCATAGATCATGGGTAAAACTAGCATAAATATTCATATCCCATATAATTGGTATTTCTATGTCAATAGGTAAGGTTCATGTTCTATCACAAAGGGCTGAGAGCTCATGAAGATGACTAATTGGGAAAGGATGTGAATCCAAAGGACATATTTTTCTTTTTGTCATATGCAACACACATAAAAGATGTGTAATTTAGTTATTCCCATGCCCTTGATGTGTTTCAACCTCCTCATGTAGCCTTTTCATGAGGGTAAGAAAGTTAAGAATGTTTTTTTATGTTTAAAATTAGAGGGGAATTGGGCATATAAATAAAATTTTGTCACATATTCCTTTCATATCCCCATCAAAACCCATAAATAAATCATGTCATAAAATATATAATCTCACAATAGGGAATTTGGTGAAGGATTTGTGACTATTATTTGAAGGGAAATATTTTGTGGTTCCTTACAAAGAGTCACATGCATGGCAATGGTGGGAAAAGGACACAATGAAATTTAATCATGAGGCCTAACGACCAATAATGGATAGTAGCTCAGTCAATAACCTATGCCAATGCGAAGAATAAGAATAAATATTCCTATCACAAATGGTTAACTATAGTAAATCAATGCAAAAAGTTAGTATTCTATCAACCAAGGCCAATTTGTGCATAATTAGGTGATGGGAATCTATGAAGAAAATGAGTAGTTAGATGAAGGGATGATTCCCAAAGACAAATTTTCAATTTTTCCACTTTTGTCACATATGAAAGACATGTTAACTACGTATTAAAATCCACACCTTATACACCTTATTCGTCACTAGACACAAACACCATAGGTCACTTAATCGAAGAAGACTTGAATGCCTAGAAAACTACTTCACATCGTATAGGCTTGATACAATTCATGATTGATGAATGAAAATGACAACTAAAAAGATTAAAAAATAGTGGTGAAACACATAATATGTGGAGAGGGTTGCAATAAAAACAATGATGGAAAATCAATGATGGCTCAATGGTAAAAGCATGAGTTTGTCAATGCATTGAACAATGTTATAGCATTCACCCTCAATAAATCAAAGGTGTTATCTAGCATGTCAGAAAAACCCTGATTATTTGTTTTGATTGGATACCATTAAGGATTGGGAACACATAATATGGTAAAACTAATAGCTGAATTAGTGTCAACCTCAAACTAAAATTGTATGGAAGAGTAAGATTTTGATGCAACACATTTGATTGATACCTCTCCAAAATAATTGTTGATGATTTTTTTTCCCTTGTAAAATCCCATATTAATAAGACATACCTTTTATAACATAATAATTCAATAAAATTGAAAGTAATAACCTATCAACCTATAAAATCTTATTCCACTTACTAAAGGAGTTGTCTTTAGTGAAACTTTTTGGATTTTCTGGTGCCGGAATAGGGCAGAAAAAATGAGGTGAAATCCTTATTTGTGTTATTTAAATTGGTTTTTTGACTGTATATATGGATTCACCACCCTCAAAAACCCCTAGGGCAGTTAGATTTTGCAGGGATTACTATGAAACTTGTGTTTTCAATAATTTCTTGCCGGATTTTAAAGAAATTAGACCGTAAAAGCTTCCAAAAGGTTTCACTAAAGACAATTCCCTTACTAAACATCACGTTTCATTTAAAAATAAAAATAAAAAAACTAAGAAAACTAATAATCAGAATTATAAATAAATTCATCAAATAATATTCATCAAAATATAATTCCGTTGATAAGTGTGTCTATTTTGGAATAGGGCCTCTTGAATTTTAATTTAATTATCAATAATTATTAGGTGATGGTAGAGATTTAACCTCCATTGAATATTCTAGAATATTCGTAATAATATACACAAATCAAATGTTGAGATTAATCTACAATGTAGTGATGCCATTTTTTCCCTTTTAATTAAATTGATTAATTAAAAAGAAATTTATATTAACAAGTGCCATATGAAGTGAGTGATGATTTTCTGGCCATGTGGTATTGATAAGTCATGGTACCGTAACAAATCTTATTTATAGTTTATGGATCTCCATGATAAAGTGGTGATAAAGCTAAAATTAAATTATAATTATAATTTAATGAGTTTATATCTTTTTTTTGAATTTTAGCAATGTCGAATGTATCATGTACTGAGTATGTTTTGATGTCTATCTGGGTTTACCATCCATTTAAATTTTATGGTTCCATAGTTTTCTTTTTTAAATAAATTTAATACATTAATTGTACATTTTTAATAATTTAATTTTTAAAATAAAAAATTGTAATTAAATTTTAACATCGATTATAAAATACCATATATACTAATTATATAATACCATTTGTAAATGCTAATTATATTGACAGACATGTCTATTTCGGAATAGCGCTTCCATAAAATTTTATTTAATTAATAATAATTATTAACTAGATGGTAGGAATTTAACTTCCATAGAATATTCTAGAATATCTTAGTAGCATACAAGAATTAAAGGCTTAGATTATTTCCAAAATAGTTGTGCATTTTTTCCTTTTTAATTAAATTCATTAACTAAAAAATGTCATTTGAACAAGTGTCATATTAAATAGGTCATGTTTTTTTTTGGCTTGTAGTATTGATAAGTCATGATATTTGTCCATCATATTGTAACAAAGTAAATTTATATATTAAAAATCTTCCCGTTAAAAAATTGAATCTCCATGATCAAAATTCTTGTTACATGATTTTTTAATATATACCTATTCAATTTATATATTAATTTTTCATTAATAAATAACTATTTTAGCTAAAATTATAATTTAGTTCCATTTATGATTTCTTTTTAATTTTAGTAAATTTTTATGCGTATAAGTCTTTACCTAGATTAGTTTGTACCAATCAATTTGCAATTTAAATACTATTAGTTTAGACGCTTGAGTTATGTAAAACTTAGCGTGAAATAGAGATAAATAACATATCTTCTATTACAATTTAAAAATATTATTTGTATACACTCGGTTAGAAAGAATTTTTTAAATATTATTTTAGTCTTAACACCATCAGCGTAATTCTATTGATTTGTCAAGTATCGTTGTAAGTTTTTTTTCCATAATAGTTGTTTTTGTTATTTCAATCTAAGTTTTCATCATGGCCATTTTAACAAAAGCTTCTCATTGCATGGAAAGTAGGTACAATAAACAAATAACAGACAATTTTACCTTGAAAGAATACCCAAACTATGCACACTAACCCCAATTTGGGATCCGTTTGAAATGGAGTTTTCTCAGTTCTATTATCTTAAATATATGGATAATATAATGTAAATAATGTAAAATATTATATTTTAATAATTGCATCATATTTTCTAGAGCTTTGGTGTTTAAGTTGAGATGTCTTGGTAGTATGCATGGAATATCTAGTTTGGCATTATTATTATAAGTGATAAAAGTTCATTATATAATTTATTTTTTAAAATATTTTTTTGGAATTTATATTTGAAAATAAATTACGAATACTTTAAATTTAGGTGAGAATATTTTTAGTTTTGTATATAAATGAAGGATTTATAAATTTCTTGTTTCTTATTTTTACTTTTCAAATTAAAAATTTACAGTAGTTTATTTTTGAGAATAGTTTTTTCAAAATTTATCTTTTTAAAAAAAAAGAAAAAAAGAAAATGGAGAGTTTAGATTTATGTGTTTTTGTTATTCACATGAGGATTATATGATTTATTTAAGCAGATTTTATGTACAATAATATTAAAGATTGGTTTGTGGGTACTCGAAACAATATAGTTAAACAAATTTTATTGTTATTGAATTTAGGCTTGATTCATATCAAGTTTTTTAGGAGAGTTTTTTGCGAAAATCACATCAAAATTCATTTGTCAAGCGTTTCGAATTAGCAAGTGTGGTTCATCGTCAGGACAAGATGAAAACCAGATCGTGGCTAAAAGTGAAATAGAGAGAGCAGATCAATCAATGGTTAAAAAAAATAGCTACTATTGACCAAGGACATGGATTAAGGAACAAAGATAATTGACATGACCAAGAGAATAGCAAGTGTGGATCAGGACAAGATGAAGAACGAGATCGTGGCTAAAAGTGAAATAGAGAGAGCAGATCAATCAATGGTTAAAAAAAATAGCTACTATTGACCAAGGACATAGATTAAGGAACAAAGATAATTGACATGACCAAGAGAATAGCAAGTGTGGTTCATTGTCAGGACAAGATGAAGAACCAAATCATGATTATAAGTTAAATAGAGAGAGCAGATCAACCAATGGCTAGAAAAAATAGCTACTATTGACCAAGAACATGGACTAGGGAACAATTACAATTGACTTGACCAAGAGAAACAGACAAGAAAAATTAATTGTCTAATTAAATAACTAATTAATTAGTTATTTGTTAGAACTATTAATTTCTATAAACCTAATCACTTAATATACTCTATATTATTGAAACTTATATAAACTAAATTATTAATAATTAGATAACTAAGTTAATTATATAAATGACTAATAAAATTAGTTTATCTATATAACTATATAAGTAACTAAATATGAAGAATAGAAATTAAATACAATTATATAGCTATTTTTATTTTATTAGAAAATTATATATATATATATATATATATATATATATATATATATATATATATCCTATTAATGAGATGAGTGGGAATTAAAACTAACTAATGATTTAATAATCAATCAAACAGTTAATTGATATGTTTATAACATATTTTAGTCAACTTTAGTTATAATATTATTTATTTATATAACAAGTCCAACAAAGTTAAGTAAGGGGATTAAAACTAATGTTTAATAATCAATCAAATAATTATTTTATACGTCTATAATTATTTTAGTTGTGTTAAGTTATAAAATAATATATATTTGAATAACAAGTTGAATAGAGAAAAAAAAAAATAATAAATAAAAATAAAAGAATAAAAGAATAAATAAATAAATAAATATATATATATATATATATATATATATATATATATATATATATATTACTTTATAAGAGGAAACATCACTATTATGAGGAGGAAAAAACCAAAAAAGAAAACACAAAAAAAAAGAGAGAAATAAGGGGGTGAGCTACAAGGAAATAACACCTATCCAACAACTACTGATTTTCCATCCATCATCCCTATTGAGATTCCTCGGCCTCCATTCAATTTCTATGGCCTCCCTAAACTTCTGGTGATGAAATGCACAATTTTGGCAATTACCTGGGCTTCCTCAATACAAGTATGGTGCTTACACCTGTCCACATGTTCTACCAGGGCTGAAGACCGGGTCCTTCCATGTTTGATGTCGGCTGAGTGCTCATGAATCCTCTGATTAATAGAGCACCCAGTTTCCCCAACATAGGGGGTCCCACATGAACATGGAATAACATAGACACCTTTCATGTCCTTGGGGTCAACAGGGTCCCTTACCGATCTAAGGGAGCTATGAGTGGCGTTAAGGGGTATAAAGGTTGAGGGAACGTTATACTTTCTCAGGATCCTAGCAATCTTGTCAGTGGTCCCTTGAATGAAAGGGAGATTAACATCAGAGATTCAATTTTTAGGGTCTTTTTTAATCTTGGGACCTCTGCTAGCCTTAAGGAAAGCTCCCTTAGATTGGTAAAAGACCCTGTTGACCCCAAGGACATGAAAGGTGTCTATGTTATTCCATGTTCATGTGGGACCCCTTATGTTGGGGAAAGTGGGTGGTCTATTAATCAGAGGATTCATGAGCACTCAGCTGACATCAAACATGGAAGGACCAGGTCTTTAGCCCTCACAGAACATGCGGAGAAGACTAAGCACCATATTTTTATTTTGGAAGCCCAGGTAATTGCCAAAATTGCACATTTTCATCACTGGATGTTTAGAGAGGCCATATAAATTGAAAGGAGGTCAAGGAATCTCAACAAGGATGACAGATGGAAGATCAGTAGATGTTGGATCCCTGCCCTTTCCTCCTAGCTCACCCCTTGTTTCTCTCTTGTTTTTGTGTTTTTTCTTTGGTTTTTTTCCTCCTCTTAATGGTGTTGTTTCCACTTTGTTTTTTTTTATATATATATATATATATATATATATATATTAATTTTTCTTCTTTCTTTTGGACTTGTTATTCAAATAAATATTATTTTATAACCTAACATAACTAAAATAATTATAAAAATATAAAGTAATTATTTGATTGATTATTAAACATTAGTTTTCATCCTCTTACTTGACTTTATTAGACTTGTTATATAAATAAATAATATTATAACTAAACTTGACTAAAATAATTATTTAAAACATTAGTTAGTTTTAATTCCTATATATATATATATTTCCTAAATTGAATTTTTTAATAAAATAAAAGTAGCTACATAATTTCATTTTTATTCTCCATATTTTAGTTACTTATATAGTTATATAGATAGATTGATTTTATTAGTAATTTATATAACTAACTTAGTTATGTAATTAATAATCATTTAGTTTATAGAGGTTTAAATAATATATATTATATTAAGTGATTAGGTTTATAAAAATTAATAATTCTAACAACCAACTAATTAATTAATTATTTAATTAGACAATTAATTTTTCCTTCTTTTGGTCAAGTCAATTATAGTTGTTGCCTAGTCTATGTCCTTGGTCAATAGTAGTTGTTTTTTCTATCCATTGATTTCTTTGCTATCTCTATTTAACTTATAGCCATGATCTAGTTCTTCATCTTGTCCTGATAATGAACCACACTTCTTGGTTGGAAACACATTGACAAATGAATTTTGATGTGATTTTCATCGAAAACTCTCCTCAATTTTTTTTAATTGTCCCTACTTGTGTCATTGTTTCACTTTTGTTTATATATATATATATATATATATATATATATATATATAGATAGATAGATAGATATATACATATATATATATATATATATATATATATATATATATATATATATTTTATGGTAACCACTACACTGCAACCAAATACACTTGTTATGGATTTATGCCCGTCAACTTTTACTAGCCATTTATACACTCATTATAGATTTATCGATTTATGCCCATGAATTTTTACTAGCCATTTAGTTTTTAAAGTTGTGCTAATTATGCAAGATAGATTATACCCTATAGATTATATTGTAGTTAATAATGTTATACCTGTAGATAAAATTTCATTTTTATTACTAAATATAAGCATATCCATTTCTATGTTATTTCACTCCATATAATAATTATTATTATAATAAATTTGATTATTATCATAAAGGTGAAGTACTTAATTTTTCTAATGAGATAGCAATATATATTAATTCTTACTCATATTATAACATTTATCATATGAAGAGTTTACTATGACACAAATATATAATTTTTATAATCATTTTGAATTACATTTACTTTGGAATAGAGTCTCCACAATTGTAATTGAATTATCTATAATTATTAAGTGGATGATAGTGATTTAAACTTCAAGGAATATTATGAAATATTCATAAGAGTATACACTTGAATTTTATCACTAAAGCAATTATGTGATTTTTCCCTTTTAATTAAATTGAATAATTAAAAAAAATTATCATACAAACAAATGTCAATTGAAGTGAGTTATGGTTTTTTGGACTTGTGGTATTCATAAACCATCGTATTGGAATATGGTATCACAGAATTAACTTTACATGGTTAAGAATCTTATTCCATGTTTTTGCAAATATATATATATATATATATATATATATATATATATATATATATATATATATATATATATATATATATATATATATTCTTAAATTATATTCCCTTAGAAAATCAAGAGAAATAAGTATATCCCTCATGCATCATCAACATGTTTGTCCTAAGTAGGTGGTCTCAATTTGCAGAAACTAGATATTTGACCACTACTTATGGAATAATTGATCCAAAGTCAAGGAGTATTAGCATTACAAGCATAACTAAACTATTTATATGTTTACTGTAAAAATACAAACTAGAACTAAACATGTAAACTCAAGTATCTAAAGACATGACCAGAGTTGCGTCACTAGCACTTGAACTTGGAAGGGCAAGAGAATTAGGAGTTCATTAGAAATGAATCTAAAGTGTAGCTATCTACTCTTC
The DNA here is from genome assembly GCA_031772625.1 of Pinus tabuliformis. Taxonomy (NCBI): domain Eukaryota; kingdom Viridiplantae; phylum Streptophyta; class Pinopsida; order Pinales; family Pinaceae; genus Pinus; species Pinus tabuliformis. The sequence goes on along the minus strand of CM062808.1, from coordinate 653,548,560 downwards.
AGTTCTACCTAGGTAAAATTTGAAGTTACACTAACATATTTTCACATCCTCTAATCTAACAAAGATATTTTATCTCCCAACTTGTTTATACATCAATATTCTTCCCAATAGAGTCTTAATATTTGAATATAGTGTTAAGGCTCCAATGTAATGCTTCCTTCATCCCTCGGTGTTCCGTATTTTAGAGATCCATGTGGCTATGTCTTCCAAAATATCAGAATATGATAAAACTACTATTTCATGGACAACTCGAGCCTCTAAATTGTTGATTTCATTTTGGGTATTGGGGGGGAACAACTTCCTAATAGCTCTGAGCAGTTCCTCAGGATTTTTGTTGGGATTGATTGAGGCCTTAGGGGTCCCAACCCCCTTGACCCCTTCGGTTGCACATTCTTTGGTGCTCCATTTTGCACCAACAACAGGCACTTATAATTATGCTCATTGTATTTGTTAACAAGCTAAGGGGAGATTTAGTTAATAGTCATGGTATAGCTTCAATTCATGATTCTAAGCCTGAAATTATATTTCCAACACTAAATTCTGAGTGAATAAGACCATGATAGAAGAAGATGATTCCTAGCCAGAGAAAATACCCATAGAAGACTAGCTATAAATAATTACTCAAAAGGGTCAGTAAAGCTATCATTAGATTACCTTTCCCTATAGAAACGAATTCACCACTAAAGAGACACAAAATTCACAAACATGGCTCAACAGGACACAGACCCATAAAGAGGGATGAAGATCTAGAACGTCTAAAATACGACTCAACAAATAGTGTCTGGAATCCACACAAACAAATGCACTAATGAATACAATAGAACGACACATGACAATAAAGATTTTGACCCACATGAAACTGAAGACATCATGACAATAAGAATTAATATTTTGACAAGTAAAATAATTTTGAAATTTGAACCAAACTAAATGCATAGAAAATTCCATAAGATTTGAAAACACCGAGAAGAGGTACCATTTTACCACAGGTCAGGGGAGGTGTCCTGCTCCAAGAAGCGGTGTCAACATGTGAATTCTTGAGCTCAAGTAGTTTGAGAGGTTCCTTGTAGACACTCCCACCATTTCCTTCTTTAGATGAATCTATCTCCTTCCCCCGTTAGTCTGCCACGCTGGCCACATATCAGTGGCTAACTTGCTCCTTTCCTTAAATACCATCAAAATATCCTCTCTAAACTAATCTTGCTACCATTTTGCCACTGTCTTAGCCAAAATGTTTCCTAAATTCTCTTGTAGGGCAAGGAAACAACCCCTTGGTTCTTTGAATAATGAGGAGAAGCCTCACTCCTTCCCAACTTTATCACACCTTCAAACTTCATGTTAAATACAAGGTTTAATTTAACATGTACTCGTATGTGAGAGGGTTGTTGAAAAGTGTAACTAGGTTCAATTTTCATAGTGACATGTGTAATTATTATTTTATGTAATTAATGAAAAGATGAAAATAAAATTGTTTTGTAATGGTTGTCTCATCGATTTCATGAGTAAGGAATTTTACTTTTATTTAAGGCTCCCATTGTGAGCTCTTAATATTGTCCATAAAGACAGATGAGTCAATGTCATGCATGAAAGACCATTCTTGGGCATGTTACATATGTATGTGAGTCATTGAAATAGTCAAAATACCCTACAAGACCAAGCTCAATAACCTCTAACAAGTCCACCTTAAATGGAGCAATGAAGCTACACCAAATGACATGGCGACCTTGGAATCTCTCTCAAGTCATCTTATATTGATGGACGAAACATTATAAATAGGGCAACTAAACCTCCATCTGAGGACAAGGATTTTTGGTCATGGTCTAAAGTGAGAGAGGAAGTGCGAGAATCACAGAAGAAGATCCTACATCCAAGTGAAGAACAAAGAGAAATAAGCTGAGTTATTTTGGATCTATTTTAGGGCTATTATCTATAACACGTGTGAAGAAGAGAGGTATCATCAGTTGTAAGAAAGGCCGAGAAGCAGAGAGAACTTAACAATTTTACATGTGTTGACTTGGGCAAGAGGAAGAAGCAATGAAGGAGGATCTTGTGACTTGGTCTTGGAGATGTCGGTTTGTCAAGGTTCTTGGTCATGGTCTTGGTATTCCTCAATCGAAGTCTCTATAAGAAGGATAATTTGTTTGGGTTTTCCTCTCAAGTTGTAGAGGTTTTGGCCCTAGAAGATCATCTACATTCTTTGTCCCTTTTCTATTTATTCTTTATGCATTAATAATTGTTTGGTGAATAAGAACACAATAATTACCTAAGTAAAGAGAAGATCCTAATCTAAATAAGTAAAAGGTATTCACAATCAATTATCATTAGAAGATAAATCGCTTAATTTCTTTTATGTAGATTTCTCAACATGGTATCAGAGCTAAGGTGCTAGGCCCCTATACAACTAGTGTAACCCCTTATTGTTATTAGTATAACCCACTTATTATATTGATGTACCCATGTAGTGCCCATATTGTTACTATTGTGCCCCATAGAAGCCCACTATTGTTATTATTGTGCCCTTACATTATTATTGTTATGTCGGCTCTGATTATGTTATGACCCCTTAGACTCCTATATATAGAAAGGAGGTCTTTTCATTTGTATCATCCAAGAATCTTCATTTATGTAATATAAAGGAGGTTTCCCCCTCGAAGAGGCTGAATTCTAAGGCGTTGATCTATCTTTTCTATCTTTTCTTGAGTTGGTTTCATAACATTTGGTATCAGAGCTTTGGATTCTAGGGTTTCGCTACTCCAAATAGGTCATCGTGGCATTTTCGCTATAACTTTTTTCTGTGACGTTTCAAAAGCCGCAAAAAAAACTCATTTGAGAAGAAATCATGCTGAACCTTGGGTCCGAATTTCAGAGCTTTTCGTGCAATATTTGCGGAGATATGATTTGAGGAAGTTGGTCTTTTTCTAGACTCCTGAATTACATTCAAAATAGGTGACCTGGGGAAAATCGTCATAACTTTCTCTCTGGGGATCGGATTGAAATTTCGTAAGAAGGTACAGAAAGAGGACGGATTGTAGTTTTGTGTAGGCATTTTTCAGATCCAAAGGTTGAAACAGTGACTCGTGGCACGTCATACAAGTTCGCTCTACAAAACTAGTCTATAATCAGGTCATCTTGGGAGATTGTGCATAACTCTTTCTTGGAGGATCCAATTTGGATCAGACTGGTGGCATTGGAAAGAGGACACAGAGGGCTACTACAGGTCACAATTTTAGAATTTAAATATCTGAAAGTACAGAGTTATAGTCGTTTCAAGGTAGAGCTCCTAAAATCAAGAAAAAGCAAGATGAGCAAGTTTGATGGCAAGGATCCGATAAATTGGATACTTCAGATGGAGCAATATTTTGATATACATGGTGTACAACTGTTACAAAAGGTATGTATTGCATCTTCATATTTAGAACTAGACCAATTTTTATGGTACAAAGGGCTTTGTTCTCGTAAACAACTTGTTACGTGGTCAATTTTCACGGAGGAAATGATAGAACATTATGATGATACAAAGAGCAACACCTTCTTTAGAGCAACACCACAATAATTGGAAAGAGTAAAAGGGCTTTGTGACATAGTGGAAAGCAAAATTATGGAAACTAGGAAGTGTACCCCTCACAACTATAAAGATGGAAGTATTGTTTCTCCTAGCCTTCCACAACCTACAAGGGTTACACCACAATAATTGAAAGAAAAAAGAGAAAAAGGGATTTGTTACAATTGTGATAGCAAATGCACTAAAGGTCATAAGTGTGCTAAGAAGAAACTATTTTACATAGAATATGAAGAGGAGGAAGAAAAGGATCAAGAAACAACAAAAGAAGAAGATATATGCCAGGACCCCACCCCAAAGAAAGAAGAAATGAATCAGACCATATCTTGTAAAGCATTGGCAAGAATTACCACTCCTCAAACTCTCAAGATAGAAGGACATATCAAGAATAAAAAGGTGCAAGAAGTGAAATATCACATCGAGAAAGAAGAAATGAATCCAACCATATCTTGTAATTCATTGTTCGAAATTACCACTCCTCAAACTATCAAGATAGAAGGACATATAAAGAAGAAAAATGTTCAAGAAGTGAAAGATCACATCAAGCATCAAGAAATAAATCCGACCATATCTTGTAAAGGATTGGAAGAAATTACCACTCCTCAAACTCTAGAGATAGAAGGACATATCAAGAAGAAAAAGGTTCAAGCAGTGAAAGATCACATCGAGCATCAACAACAAGTTCTCCAACATTTAAAGGATAACGCCACTTTGGTGCAAAATCAAATGAAACAACAGGCACTTAAAAAATGGCAACCTTACCGAATGGGAAGACTCTTCAAGGATGAGGATGTGGAAGCATTTTTTTGTCCTATTTATATTATCCAACTAGATTGGATAAACGAAGCAAGGGATGAATGGAAGAAGGACGAAGAAGTATGGCCACTTATTCAAAAGTTGAAAAAGATCCCAATTCAAACAATATTGCCAAAAATTAAAGAGGAAGGAAAAATCATATTGGAACCTGGAGCAGTCACAGAAACAAGAACTCGACAGCTATGAAATCGATCAATTTCAGAATATCTCATCAAGTGGAAGAACTTACCCGCTAAATATTCCACATGGGAGGACAAGAATTTTATACAGAAGCATCAAGAACTACTCAAGCGTTGAGGACAACGCTTTTTGAAGGAGAGGGGCATGTTAGGCCCCTATACTACTAGTGTAACCCCTTATTGTTATTAGTATAACCCACTTATTATATTGATGTACCCATGTAGTGCCCATATTGTTACTATTGTGCCCCATAGAATCCCACTATTGTTATTATTGTGCCCTTACATTATTATTGTTATGTTGGCTCTGATTATGTTATGACCCCTTAGACTCCTATATATAGAAAGGAGGTCTTTCCATTTGTATCATCCAAGAATTGTTCATTTATGTAATATAAAGGAGGTTGCCCCCTCGAAGAGGCTGAATTCTAAGGCGTTGATCTATCTTTTCTATCTTTTCTTGAGTTGGTTTCATAACATAAGGTGACAATTTCAAGGAAGGGAATCTTATGAAGGGACACTCAAGGATCAAACCTTGAGAAAGAAATCAAAGAAAATATAAGAAGATTATATTGGTGTCAAATATATAAAAATAAATATCAAAACCCTAGATCGAAGAAGTCTACATTCATACTAGAGAAGAAATATCAAGGACGTTGTCATCATCTTCAGAAGTTCTATGGAAATTTCCTCTCGTTCAAGCACGAACCTTACCATTGTAGAAGATAATCCAAGAAGCATCAATAATTCATCATTTATCATCATCAACACCGATATCACCATCAAAGGATCTAAAGTGACATCCCTCATTGTAGGGTCAAGGATAATTCTTGAAAAGAACTATCTTCATCAAGGAGAAGATCTCTATTAACCATATCACCATCAAAATTCAAGGAGGAAAGAAGTGGAAGAAGAATCTTCACAAGTAAGTATATTTATATCTGAATATGTCAAAATGTCTTTTTTCAAGGGAAGAAACAAATTAGTTGGGGCTTCAAACTATCTTACATGGAAGAAGATGACAAATCTAAATCTCATTGAAAATGAGGTGATGGAACATGTCAAAGGAGCTATCACCAAACCATAGAAGTAAGATGACAAAGCAGTTAAAAATTTTGTGAAAGGGGAAGTGAGGGCTCAAAGGATTCTCATAGAATCCCCTCATTCCATATCTATCTAAACTCGACACCTAAAAAGAAATATATGACAAATTGGTAGAGTTGTTTTTTTTAAGCACTATAGGAAAAGTTACCTCTCTAAGGTAAGAACTCTACAAGATAAGGATATCAAAAGAATAGGGGATAGCCTTATACTCTAAAAGGATATGTAAAATAAGGGATCAACTTCAAGATCTAGGTGAAATAATGTATGACAAGGATATGATCATTGTAGCACTAAATGCACTACCAAAGAAATGGGGTAACTTTAATTCAAGAATTTATGGGAAGAAAGAGGCACTCCATCTATGGTCTCTATGAAAAATTGAAGAAACCATACTGAAGGAAAAAACAGATGTAGGATCCAGTGAGAAAAATCAAGCATATATTGCTATGACAAAGAGGAGAGGAAAGTATGGGAAATTTTATCCTAATAAAAAGAAGAAGAACTTGGCTAAGGTTCAATGCTATGGATGTCACGAATATGGGCATTACAAAAGAGATTATCCTAAGCTCAAGAAGGATAATAATAAGGGAGGTAGAGAAGAATCCCATGTCACCAAAGAAGTGGAGGAAGCTGAAAAGAAGAAATCCAAGAAGAGGAAGTAAGAGGTCTCTACTATGATTGAGATAGTATTCCTCACCTAGTTCTTTTCAAGTTATTATGTTGTAAGGTATTGCTATGACGATTCACTAAGGAAAATGATAGGATGCATCATGGAATCATAGAAGCATTAAAATCAATAGCTTGTGACATCATCATAGATAACCATGAAAGATGGTTGAAATAGAAGTCTATGGAACTCACCTATGGAAGGATATAACTCTTGGTAACCTCATTAGAAGAATAAGTTGTGCTTATGGGAAGAGGAAGAAAAGGGTCATCTAGAACAAAGCTCATCATATATCAATCAAAAGGGAACATTTTCCAAATTAGGATACTCAAGATCCTCTATTGCAATCTTCATCAGAAGGATCACCAATCTAAAGCAAGAAAGGGTTTCATCAAGAATTCCATCTTAATGGAATCCATGGAATGATGAAAAAAGAGGAGAATAAAATCAAAGGATTGAACTTATTTCAATCAAGAAAGTTTTTGGAGGAAGTCTATAATACCTAAAAGAGAAATGAGGTTTGTATGCTTGTATTTGATATTGTAGAGTAATGTCATATGGTTGTAGGTAACATGGATAAATTCTTTATTTCAATAGCATGATCAAAATAAAGGATCTCCTCCTTTGAAAGGATGCATGAAGGCATGGGTCACACATTGTCTAGATGGAATCGACATAATATGTCGTCATATGAAATATGAGGTGGTTAAAAAAATGGAGTAACTATGACTCAAAGTTCCTAAAAGGAAATCTGTGAAGAAAGAAAGGATGAGATCATGAAATATGTAACTATGTAAAATGAAATGAACATCCAAAGACTAATAGATTTGAATAGAATATCTCCATGAAATATATGAACACTCTTATGAAGTCTGAAAAAAAACGATAACATTGACAATATATATATTTTGGAGATGTGTCAATGTGTATGTAGGATGTTGATGCAAATTGGAAGATGTCATGATGAAATACCATCACAAAGGTAATTTTGATTTAATTTTCATTCCTTATTTCTGAATGATATATAAATGGGCTAACGTAGGGTTGCCAAGGGAAGAGCGATGGATATCTTGCACCATTGATGTCCATGTAGCAGGATGAAAGATCCTTACGGAAACATGGCATGATGAAGGTAGTATGGCATGAAGGAAGGCAAGATATGGACTAATGGAACACTTTCTTAAGAAAATAATAATGTGATAACTCATGGATCAAAGCGATGGATGGAATTTTCCCTACGAAGAAGTCTTGTAAAATGTAGACTCATTAAAAAAGAAGTTAAATTCATGACATCAATGAAGGAGTTCTACAAGCAGTTGGTTGTCCCATCATCTCTAGCTAAAGAGCTGTTTTAGGTCCCTAATTAAGAGGGAGCTTGGAAACAAGTTTCTAACTTGGTAGGAGCTTGGAAGAAAATTCCTAAGCTAAGAGGGAGCTTAGGTACGTTCCTTCCATAGGAATGAGTACATTCCTTCACTGGAATGAGTATGTGCTCCCTAAGTTGATTGGGAGGGATAGAAACATCATTCTTGTCATCACATGGGAAGACAGAATGGAGGATTGGTTAAACATATGACATCTGACACTCTTTGAGGATGAGTTAGGGCATATAAGATAATATTAGTCATGAAGGACCGATATTATTTGAGGACTCGGAATCCAATACAAGAATGGTGTTGGTGGAACATACTATGAGAGAACCCAGGTGCGGTATGTTCCGAGAGAGACAATGATGAGGGTGTTTATACATCATTGGTCTCTCCGGCATTGTTCTTTGATCTTATGGAGAGATAGAGCTATTAGTTAAGGCCTTTCTATGTGATAATTTTGGATGATATGATGCTATACATATGGGTTACCAATCCAACTCTTCTTATGAGAATTCTTCAAATTGATAATGTCCAAGTACCTTGTATGGATTATGAATACCTCCCTAGTTAAGAGGGAGTGTTGAAAAGTGTAACTAGGTTTGGTCTTCATAATGAGATTTATAATTATTATTTTATGTAATTGATGAAAAGAAGAAAATATTTTTTTTTTGTAATGCTTGTCTCATAGATTTCATGAGCAAGGAATTTTAGTTTTAGCTAAGGATCCCATTGTGAGCTCTTACGATTAGTCATAAACTCAATTGAGTCAATGTTATGTATGAAAGAACCTTCTTACACATGTTACATATGTATTTGAGTCATTGAATAAGTCAAAAGACCATCCAAGATGCAACTCAAGATCCTCCAACAAGTAAGCCTTAAATGGAGCAATGAAGCTACAACAAATGACATGTCGGCCTAGTAATCTCTCTCAAGTTAGCTTATATTGATGGAAGAAACACTATAAATAGGGCAGCTTGAACTCCATTTCAGGACAAGGATTTTCGGTCAGGATATGAAGTGAGAGAGGAAGTGCAAGAATCACAAAAGAAGAGCCTCCACGCAAGAGAAGAAGAGATAACAAGAAGACGAGTTATTTTGGATTTGTTGTAGGGCTATTATCTGTCACAGTTGTGAATAAGAGAGATATAATCTACTACAAGAAAGGCTGAGAGTATTGTAGGAAACTAAATTAGGGAAGAGGACAAGTCAAGAAGGAATGCAAGTTGAGGTATAGGAATTCCCCATCTTAAGCGAAGAAAAACAAGGGAACTAAATAGGTCGTGACACTTCCTGTGTGTTGCAACTAATGCTTCTAAAATAGGCCAAGAATTGCAGGAAGCTAAATCTAAAGGATAGTCGAGAAGGAGAAAGTAGTTAACAATTTGACTTGCTTTGAGTTGGGCAAGAAGAAGAAGCAGAGAAGGAGGATATTGTGACTTGGTCTTAGAGAGGTTGGTGTGTCAAGGGCCTTGGTCATGGTACTTTTATTTGTTAATTGAATTCTGTATAAGAAGAAAAATTCATTTGGGTTTTCCTCTCAAGTGGGAGAGGTTTTTGTCCTATTTGATCACCTACATTCTGTGTCTCTTGTAGCTTTATTGTTTATGCATTGGTAGCTATTTGATGAAGAAGAAGACAATAATATTCAAAGTGAAGAGAAGATCCTAATCTAAATAATTAAAAACTTTTCACAAGAAGTCATCATTAGAATATAAATATTCTAATTACGTTTTCCTAGATTTCTCAACAAGGGTAGCCATGCCACCCTAAATATTAATTTTCCTCCTAGATCCACGGCGGTGAGAACAACCTCCTAAATTCCTTGGTATTTCAGGATTTTATTGATTTGTGTAGCTTGGGAGGTATTCCCACAACCCTTGGGGTACTGGGTTTTTGAGGAGATGACCCAAAAAAGTGGTTTGTGGGTAGCATACCCAAGTAGTGGGTTTTGTACCCAAAATTGTGGATGTCGAACAAAGTGGAAAATTTAATTTTTTTATCATTGGATGTATTAGGGGCACAATTGAAGAGCTAATGGACACCAAAGGATTCGATGATGTGGTGAAAGAACTAAAAGAATTATATCACTTCTTACCATAGTTAGGGTTTTTTCAATAATGTCCAATTTAGCTTGGGCTTAATCGATGCCCATTGAGGGTTAATCATTACCTTCATAGAAACCTATAAGAAGAGATAAGGAGGATTTCATTAGAGATCAATACAGGCGCATTATTTCATTTAATCTACTCAAGAACAAGTGTGACTTAGCTCAGATGGATGAAAAACTTAACGAGGAACAAATGTGTGCAAGAGTTGTCTGTCTTATGTCTATTGAAGTGTCTGAGTTCATGCATGATTCAAGGAGAAGCGTATTTTTAATCTCAAACTCAAGTACGTTTTTTTATGTGCATTGTTTCAGGGGTAATTATTTGTGGATTGTGCCCTATATTAGGGATATTTCTATGCATGTTCGTGTAGACATGTAAGTTTCCTAATAGTTTGTCCTGCGTTTTATGATTTTCGCCTTGTTTCTATTAATGGAAAAGAGGGACGAGACCTCGATAACGTGAGGTGAAGTCTATTTTTAACGCCACATATCGTTAATATTATAGTGAAAGTTTTAGGTGTGATGATTGATCCTGTATAGTGGCTAAGATAATCTCTTGTGTGGAAAAAGGAAGATGAGCTAGAGGATGGAGTGTGAGGAGGCACACTAAAGGTAGTGTGTTATATTTGATGTGAAGAGATGTGGGTAGAATCATTTAAAAGAAGTGTTGAAGTGAATTGTTTAGTTTAGTTGTGGTGGTTTGGATAAGGACTGTTGTTTGATCATAGCTCAAACTAACCATGGAAGGACACACATTAACTAGTGGTATGAGCTAGTGGAGGTTGTCTAGCTTAAGAGGGAGTATGCCCTACGGAAATTCGAATCTTTAAGTTATGATGGCATTGAGGTAGGGACACTATCGAGAATAATGTGTTTCATTCTACAATATATGCTACAATGGTGAATGCTAGAGATTGGATTAGTGTCACAAATAATGATGAGATACTCCTGAATGGTGGAAGTACCTCCCTCACTAAGAAGGTGTATTGATTTTTGTAGCTTGAGAAGTACTCCCAATACCCTTAGGGTACTAGTTTTTTGAGGAGTTGACTCACAAAAGTGGTTTGTGGGAAGCATGGGGGATTCACTCAATGAACCTCTGGCATATCATGTGTGTTTGTGACATACTAAAAAATACCCCTAATTTGACTACATATTGGAAAGTACCTCTAAAAATCACATTATTTAACCTCGACCAATACAAACCCAATACACCTTCCTAATTTGAAAAACCCCTACTTTCACTAGATATTGTAGGTATCCATTTTTTTATTAACATTTTTTATACCCCTTTATATTTTTCGTTAACTTTGAGCTCCATTTTTTATACCTGTCAATATAAAAACACTTTACCCCATAATATATACTCAATATATTACGTCATTTTTCCTCAATATATATCACCCAATATGAATGCACGTGGTATGGTATTTCTCCCCCAATGAAGTCCTCGTGGTGGGAAGTGTAACCAAACAATGGGTTTTGTATCCAAATTTGTTGGTGCAAAACCATGTGGAGAAATTAATTGTTTAATCATTGGATGTGTAACACCCCACCTCACATTCACCCACTTTAAATTACTTACCAGGGTAAAAATGAGTTGAAAGTTACTATGCATGGCCCAACCTCCAAGATTCAGCTATGGAAATGGGGTCCACTTTTCAAAAACATATAGCATCACCCAAAGGCACATGATCACCTAGATGTTAAAATATTTATGCGTGTGACTTTTTCTTTGAGATGGATTCACTTGCAACCTATCTCACAGTCCAACTGCACACATGAAGGTTGTTAAGTGTGACTAAATTCCTCTTATCGCACCCACAACCCATCCTTAATGTGGTTGTAGCTAAATTTTTTGAGTTATATTCATGCACCTAAGAACTTTGTCTCAGAATTTTAGGCCTAGCCTAGAGCCCAATTGCCTAGAACTACCCAAAAGATGATCAATAGAGTTTTTTATTCTTCATGTCTCGTTTCTAAGATTTGTTCTTGCTAAAGCTTACACAACACATGTTATAAATTTATACAAACACATGGTAAGCATGGTATCTAATGGAATGAATGCATAATTGATCATTGACTCATTAGTTTCATCAGAGGTTCATTAAGAAGGCTCGCTTCCCTCTCAAACTAATTGTAACAAACACATATTAGCTCATGCATTCATATAAACTATTCAATAGCTTTTCAAACTATGAGGAAGATCAATAATAAGAGAACATCATATAATAAGAGATACACCTTGCATGTAACCAACATTTCACCAGAATGAAGCCATGAAAAGCTAGTCATATATCCACACATTAAACTAGAACTTGTTCTCATTGATATCATTAAAGAATAACACATAATAACATATGCATAGTTCCAACCAAGTCAGGGACTTCCATGTACAACCTAACAATAGATTGGTTGCACTGGATCCTTCTATCCAATCGTCGTTGTGTCATATTCGAAACATGAATGTGGAACCACATGGGATAAAAAAAACATAACCATATAGGGAATCTAGAGGAAACCACGTCCACCCTCATCCCACGGTGATTTAGCCCAATAACGGGTCTAGAAATCGCCAAAACCAATACAGGCTTGGATGCCTTAGAATTTCTTCACCATAGCGAGAAGAATTTTCCTATCTCCACACACTTGCAAGAGCTTTCTGGGGAAAACCATATCCACCCTCAACCCTTGTGATTTTCACGAGTTTAGCTCAATCAAGATCCAAAAGCAAAAAATCCCCATGCTAATGACAACAAATTACCAATACTCAAATGTATGAATCATGCATTCAAATCTCAGTGTGATAAAAATCCTCCTGCTAGTTGTTGTTCTAATCTTCCTCTTGCACTCCTTGCTTTACTTTCTTGTGTCTTGATTGAGACTTCCTTATGTCCAATTTCTCGCCAAGTGATCTCTCCCTCTCTTGCTATTTTGTTCTCTACTATTGTACAAGTTCTCTCTCTCTCCCTTGTTGCAGTGTTCTCTAGTTTTGTAGTATCTCCCTCCCTTTCCTCTCTTTTCTCCCCAAAAGAGAATGCTAGAATCATGTCTCTCCAATTTATTTTATTTTCTTTTCTTTTTTCCTTTATTTTCCTTTGCATGCATACTCTTTTAATATTTTTCTCCTTTTATTGTTTCTTGCTCACCCCCACCTACAGAAGTGGAATTTCTTTCATTTTATTTTATTTCTTTTACACCTTTGCAACATGTCCTTACTAGCCTCTATTAAATACTTTGCCATTTATTTTATTTTTCCTCTAGCCAATGCCAATTTCCATAGCCAATAAATAATTAATTAACCACAAGTGGATTTCAATGTACTGTTTTGGCGCTCATTCATCTTCGAATACATGTCCCATGACATTGGTTTGATTTTTTCCTTTATAATGTCCATACATTATCTATTTTCATGGAATTTCAACTTGAAGTTGTTCCAAACCCCTCCTTCTTAGGGGAACACTATCCTAAGTGTGCTATAATACTTATAACAAGGCATAATGCTTATGGAACTTTATAAACACAACTTGATACATTATTTACAATGATATATACATATATACAAATGCACATTTGGTTTAGGATAAATGCTTAGTATGTCACCGATGGTTAGGCATATATACATGTATACATAAGCATTTATCCAAGAACTCATTACGCTAATCGACACAAGCATTCATGTAAGGTGGACTTGGTTTGGATTGAACAAAATTTAGTATGTTGAAGCCCTTGAAGCAAAGCCTCTACGAGAGAGGGAGTTGAGATATTTGGAGGAGTTGTAGTGATAGAATTCGAAATTGATCAAGGAATTGAAGAATAGCGATGCCATTGTTCATGGGCATGAGTACCTGTCATAGTAGCAAGTAATAACACCGAACTTGAAAATCATGAGCCATCAAGGAGCTCGCAGCATGAGCCTGAGTCGATCAGAGGCTAGTGAGACTGATAGACGAAAAACGGTGTGGGATAACAACCCGACCCTGACATGAAGTGGGTCATAGTCGGAAATCGGGTCCGAGAAGAGGTCTGGCCCTATTCCAGTCAGTGCACGAGGAAAGTAGCAGAAAGGAGAGGAGGTCCAACCCACGACTTACTCGAGTAGGTCCCATGCTGAATCATATAGATGTAACCACTAGTGGTTGGTTTTATAAGGAAGGCCTTCCGTCGTGAGTTTGAATTAGGTATGTGGATTTGGATTTCGCGATGACTTAGGTGAGACTTCTATTTATATGGGCGTTTGTAATGTGAGCGGAATACGCCACAAGACCTGTATTTTTTTTTAATGGGCATTGGATTTTGATCTGGGCAGAATCAAACATAATAGTGGAATTAAGTGTGAGGAAGAGACCTTAGGAAAAATGGTAGAAGAAAGGAGTTGAGAAGAGAAGGACCACCATAAGAAAATAAACAGGAAGGAAGAATCCTGGGTCATATAGGGAAGGCCACCGGAAGGGACCTGCTATCGTCCCATTTTTTCTTTAACGGAAAAAACCAAGTCTGGAATTTTTTCGCATAAGACTAGATTTTCCTCCAATAACTTTTTTATGAAGATCTGAAAATAATTTTCCTTTCCCTGATCTGTCCGAAAGGAGGGGGAATACTAATAAATGTAGAGTATATGGGTGATCCGGCCCCATCACCACCGCGTGCCCCAAAGCTTCTTGGGCCAAAAACTTGGTTTATTTCCATATATAAAGTCTGAAAATAGAATAATATATAGAAGAACAGTGAATAACAACCATATATAAAGTCTGAAAATAGAATAATATATAAGAACAGTGAATAACAACCATCGTACCTGACTGACATTTTCCCCTCACCCAAATTGATAGCGATACGCCTCCTTCAACACAAACAAGATGGTACCTGAAAGCAATTTTGAAACATAAATTAGTCTCCGACAGATCCATGTCTTTGGGGCCTTCCTTTGGACGATAATATCCTCTTTGTTCATTCCCCATTGAGTCGCTACTTTGGGTGAACAATCGAATCGCCACCATTAGTATCCATGCATGTCGATAAGCTTCGCAGCTAACAGAGAGCAGCGCAGGTGAACCAAGTCCTGTGGCAACTTTTCCAGATTCCAAAGTAGATTCATACACGACGGTGTCCCCAAACTTATTTACGGAAAGACGAAAACCTCATAGAACAGTCAATTCACTTTTTTTTTTTTTTTTTTTTTTTTACCATTTAGGATATATTTATAAAGTATTTTTATCATTTTTCATTTATTATGTTTATAGGGTTGTTTATTTGACAATAAGCTTTCTAAAATTTTAATTTAATTATCAATGGATATCAAGTTGATGATATAGATTTAATTTCTAGAATATTTTTAATAGTATATATTTGTATTTTCAAAGTAGTTACACTTTCTATGAAATAAATTATGATTTTTTGGAAACCTGGTATTGACAGTGCTCTATTATAAAAAAAACTCATTTAGTGATTAAAAATCTCCATTATAAGAATAAGTAAATCTCAGTGGTTAAAAATATTGTTACATATTTTTAAAGTGTATCTATGTGTGATTAATATTACTTATTTTTATGATTAATAATTAATACTAATAATAGTACCTTTAAATAAAGTTACAAATTAGCTAATTTTTACCGTTGTTTTAATTTTAGCCACTTTAAAAGTATTAGAAAATATTTATTTATTTATTTATTGCCTAGTTACATATTGATATTTATATACATTTATTAACCATTACTACATTATTTAATTTATATAGCTATACTATCTTTTAAAATAATAAATATTATTATATAATACAGTTAACTCATTTTCTTAATTAGATTAATAACACATATTTATTTTAGAATAGAGATTATTAAAATTTTAATGTTTAATTTAGAGTAAAGATTTTCAAAATTTTGATTTAATTATCAATAATATTTACAAAATATTTTTAAGAGTAGTTAAGATAGCGATAGTTATGTTATTTTTGCTTTTCAATTTAATTAAAAAAAATCATAAACTTAAAATAAAAAATACCCCGGATGCGGGTGAAGAGGTGGTAGATGGCATGGTGCCACATGCCAAGAGGACGATGCCACGTGAAGAGGACGAAGGCTTTAATACCATAAGCCTCCGCTCCAAAACACCTTAATGCGCATTAATGCTGGCTGACGGCGAGGGAGAAGCGCATTCATGGCGCTCTGGTTCCGAGGGAAGGCCGCAGAGGTTAAGGATGGAGCAAGAATGTCGCAGCGACATTCTTGGCGAGTTCTGGTTCTGCAGACGAGTGAGAACATTCTCTGCACTTGGACACTTCTGGAGATTTGGCATTTGTTTTGTAGAACGGACATTCTGGGCAGCTTCTCTGTTCATATGGCAAGAACTAGAGAAAGACAGCCATGTCGAAGAGGGCCTGGTCGTGGGGCACCTTCTCGCCCTCAAGCAGTGGCAGAAGGGTATCACCAGTGCTGTTGCTGTTGTAGTTTACGTCAGGCTGGAATCCCCCACCTGCAAGTATCTCAATTCGTGGATACCTCCGAACCGAATGAGAGACCGCCAAGGCAGCCTGAAATCCCAGCAATCGGCACTGCGGTATTCAAGTTGGGCAACTTCAATGCCCATGTTTCCATCCTCTTTGTCAGAGAGGCAGAGCCGGACCTCGAGGGGGCAAGCAATCAGGAATTGCCTCCCGCGAATCCGCTGGACCAAGGCGTGGCTCAAGCAGAAGATGCAAGAGGGAAGGCGCCTATCCAGACTCAGACGCAGGAGGCGTCATCGTCCAGAGCGGGCGCGAACAAGGACCAGGATGACACCTTTGAAGGCTACCCGATCGTGGAGATGGACCTGGCCGACTTGGAGCCAGACGAATAACTCTATCATCTGCCCGCCCTTCAGGTCCTTTTTTGATGCACCCGGTCTTGGTTGTCTGATCATGTTTGGTCTTCTGTCTTGGTCACTTGGTCTTATGTCATGGTCGCATGTTAGCTTGGTCTCGTTCTGGACGCTGATTATGTATGGTCCTGCTCTGTTTTCAATTTTGATCCTGCTCTGTTTTAAATTTCATCATCAAGATTATTATGGAAGTCTGGTAACTTACAGGGTCGCCCCTGCGTGGGTAGTGTTTTTGGATCTCAGCCCCTGCGTGGGTAGTGTTTCAGTGTCTCAGCCCCTGCGTGGGCACTGTCTATGTTAAAACAAGGGCTTTTTGTTGAGGTTTTGGGGTATCCAGCGCTCAATGCACGCCTCTGTTGGCTGCAATGTCATAGTGCCATCGCTGGCCTGGAAAACTTGTTTCACTGCATGTAATTTCTCTATGTACATAATATAATTTCCTAGAGTAGTATTATCGATAAAAAAATAAAAAATAAAAAATATAAAAATATTTTGACGGTGAAATACTTAATAGTTTTGTGAACATGTGAAGTTGGCTCATAATAAGATAACAAAATCTATTTACCAATTAAAATTATTTAGAATAAAAAAAGATAAATTTCCATAATTAAATTATAATCCCCTTTTAATCCCTTTTCGAAGGGATCATTTGAATCATTCACCTTCATCTTTATTACAACAAAATCTATTTACAAATTAAAATTATTTATAATAAAAAGAAATAAATTTCCATAATTAAATTATAATCCCTTTTAGAAGAGATCGTTTGAATTCATGGGAGGATGCAGGATAACTCAGCAAGCTTGCACTCGGAGGCTCCAGATAGTGTCCTTACCAGAGCTTCTGATTATCTCCAGCAAGACTGCACTAACTCCAAATCGTCTCTTTACCTAACCGTTAACCGCTATTGTACTATTTGCATGTAAGAATCAACTCCACTGATGCCATGCAGCCGTTCTGAATCGTGCCACCGAGTAATACCGCCCCGAGGATCCCGGATTGTTCAACGAAAAGCAGATAAATGTAGAAAATGACTCCGAAGATCATCTCATCAAATCAAAGGGTCGGCCGGAAGAGCTGTCCCATTCAAAACTATATCATTGGTTGGTTGTGGGGTCACCAAGAATCAAATCGCCGCTAGATTTGTTTAGTCTTGAATAAGTGGGTTTGGTTGATAACTTTGTGGTAAATGCCATAGACACCTTAAGCATAATAATTTTGAAATTAGTTGAAGTTTACTTCCCAACTATCTTGAAAAACCCTAGGTTAGCAAGGGTCAAGAAGACAATATCTCTTGTGGTCCGACTTACCTCCTGGCCAAGTTCCTAGCAGCAAAGTTGAGACCCTTGGTTGGGCAGACTGAGTCCTTTGTCAAAGACTCGGCTGCTTTTATTGAGGATCTTAAGAATATTAATCTTGAACCCGAGGACATTTTGGTTAGTCTTGACGTGGTCTCTCTTTATACTTGCATTCCTATCAATGAAGCCATGAAGGTAATTAATAAGCTAACTGACCCTGATACGACCAAGTTAGTTGAGCTGTGCCTTACCTCTACCTTTTTCAGCTTCGAGGGAGAATTCTATGAGCAGACTTGCGGAGTTGCCATGGGCTCCCCCTTGTCCCCTGTCGTCGCTAATCTCTTCATGGAGGATTTTGAGTCTAAGGCTTTGGCCTCCTCTCGTCTCTTACCAAAGCTTTGGAGAAGATTCGTTGATGACACTGGTGTTGTCTGGTCTCATGGTCCTGATGAGCTCGATCGTTTCTTCTGTCACCTCAATAACCAATCCGCCGCCATTAAATTCACGATGGAAAAAGAAGATAATGGTTGTCTTCCGTTCTTGGATGTTCTCATCTCTAAAAAGGTGGATGGTTCCTTTTCTCATCAGGTGTATAGAAAGAAGACGCATACTGAGCAATACTTGCATGCTTCTTCCCACCATTTCCCCGCTCAGAAGTTAGGGGTTCTTAGCACGCTTGCCACCCGTGCTGTTAGAATTTCGGATGAGGAGAGCCTGGAAGCGGAGAAGGCTCACCTCCTAGAAGTCTTTGAGAAGAATGGTTACAATAGGAACCTCGGTCAAAAAGCCTTCCTCAGGGCCAAGAAGGAGCCTTCTATCCGAAAGGTTCCCAATGATCATATCATGGGTGTGAACCTTCCTTACATCCAAGGAACCACGGACAGGATTGCGAGGATTCTGAGGAAGTATGATGTGCCCGCAACCTTTAGACCTCTCAATACTATCCGTGGATCCCTCAGGTCGGTGAAAGACCCGATTGACCCTAAGGACATGAAGGGCGTCTATGTCATTCCCTGTTCCTGTGGGACCCCTTATATTGGTGAGACTGGTCACTCTATTAATCAGCGGATTAGCGAGCATTCGGCTGACTTAAGACATGGGAGGACCAAGTCCTCGGCCCTGGCTGAACATGCGGGAAAGACTATGCATCATGTGTGTATAGAGGAGGCTCAAGTCATTGCCAAAATTGCGCAGTTTCACCATCGCAAATTTAGAGAGGCCCTGGAGATTGAGAAAAGGCCGAACAACCTTAATAGGGATGATGGCTGGAAGATTAGCAGTTGCTGGGTCCCAGCCTTGTCTTCCTAGCCTCCTCATCTCCTTTTTGTTAGGTCTTAGGGTTTCTGTCTTCCCCCTCCTTAATTTTTCTTTTGGCAGTTTTGTCCTATTATTTTGGAGTGTTTTAGTTATGAATTAGTTTCGGGCTATTATTGTATTAACCTTACCTGTTTATGATACTATTGGACATATTATAATTAGATTTGTTTTTTTACCATAATTTCAGTATTTATACAATTTAATTATTTCTATAATAACCTTAGAATTGAGTTTCCCTTTAACTAATTTCTAAAAAACCCGTTTTAAACCTTATAAATAATAATAATAAATAATAATGACATAGTTAACCTTAATAATTTTGGAATAAATTTTTTTTTTTTAATAAATATTGATTTAACCTTTAGGTTTAAAGGATAAATTATGATATACCAATAATATTAGTTATAGTAATAAACATATCAACCCTAGATTATGGTTTTTATCTTGTAAGTAATAATATATTTACCTATGGAATAAATAATATTGATTATTGACCGTTAGGTTTAAAGGTTAATTATGATTTACCATAATATTAGTTATACTATTTACCTGATATAACTAAATTCTAGGAATAATAATGGTTTAACAATTTGTTTAGATTTATTAATTATTAAGAAGATTTAGATTATTTAATAAACTTATATTATTTTATATAACTTATTATTTTAATGGACCAATATATTTAAATAATAAATATGATATAGATCTAACTTACCAAAGACCATTAAATAATTATCACACAATTATCTAGTATAACTAAATTCTAAAAATAATAGGGATTGATTACCTTTATGTTGGAATAATAATAGATTAATTAATATATATTATGGGATATAATGACCATCATAATTAAAATATGTATTCTCTTAATATTTGGGATAATAATAATAATATACCTATTTATTTTATATTACCAAATGGATTCCTTTATTTACCTATTTTTAGCTTTTTCGAGAAATATTAATTGACTAATTTAGTAGTTTGACCAAGATCATTAGGTCAAAATTAGCCGTTAGCATTATAGCTGTTGGAGTCTCTGCACGCTCTATTTAATCACGCCTGGATTGGTTCTTCAACTTGTCCTGACGATGAACCACACTGGTTGGTTCGAAACGCGTCGACAAAAGATTGGTTATGTGATTTGGTTATGTGATTTTGCCGAAGATTATCTAACAAAATTATTGTTTTGTATATTTGCGATTAAGGAAATATAATAAGTGCAATAAGGGTGTGAGATGGCTTTAATTGTGTAAGATAATATTATTTTTAAAATTAAATATCAGTTACTGTTTCTCGATAAAATAGATCTAACTGCATTGCTGGTAAAGGTAATTTTGAATTATAATAATGTTAAAATAAATTAAATAGTTGGTATACATATATTGATATTATAAATAACATGAAAATAAATATATCGTTAAAATTATAAAAATCATAAAAAATAATTAAATTGTAATATTATTATTATTATAAGTTAAATGTATATGTATTTAAAAAAACATGTCACAAGATTTTTAATTATAGATATTTATTTTCATTTTATTAAGGATATTTTTAACTAATAAATAAAATTTCTTGCAATAACGTGGGTTATCAATAGCACATATTTAAAAAATCAGAACTCATTTCATATGGCATTTTTTTATTAATCAATTTTTTTTTTCAAAAGAGTGTATAGATAGATTTTGCAATAATACAGAAACTAGTTTCTTTGCTACCACTCATACATGTTCAATTATTAAACTGCTTATCTCATACAATTACTAGCATACCTTTACAGCTATTTTTGCCTACAATTCCAAAAAGATGGGCTACTTTTTTTTTCTGTTTAGAAAAGAAAAAAAAACAAATAAACTTTTTATTTATAATAAGTTGTTTGCATGTTGCATATATGCTATGATATTCACCATTTCTGATATATAGCCTATGATCCCAAAATTGATATCACAATCCATATTGAAACTCTCCCTTATGTAGTCTATCAAGTTAAAACATAATATATTTCACTACATTACAAAATTAATTACAAAATTAATCACAAATATTAGAAAAAGAAAAAAATGCTTACTATAAGCATTACAAAAACTGTCTAACAAGAGCTTGTACCTACATAACATTAGTAGAATTCAGACTATGAAAATTATATAAGAAAAATGCCCATTCTTCAGCTGATGCATTTCAGTGCTAAGTGCATTATTCTATACCATCTGGATCTACCCCATGAGACACTATGACTTTTTCCTACCAAGGATGTGTGCTAGTCTCTACTTCCTCCCTAAACTTTAGACACCACTGCTCTTTAATTTTGATCACCTTAATAGTATTTCGGATTGGGAACGAACCTCTGTCTTGAACATCTCTAACATTATTTACAACCATATAAAGGGAAACTTAAAAGTTTCCCTCTCCCTTTCTTCTGCCCCATGAGATACTCTGACTTTTTTCTACCAACGATTTGTGCTAGTCTCTACCTCCTCCTTAACACTTTAGACACCACTGCTAAAGTTTTCTTTAATTTTGATCACCTTACTACTATTCCGAATTGGGAACGAACCTCTGTCTTGAACATCTCTAACTTTATTTACAACCATATAAAAGGAAACTCAAAGGCTTCCCTCTCCTTTTCTTCTGCAGTTCCCCTGTAATTCAACGTTGTGAATAAACCCTCGAGTGTCTCTAATAATTGAGTCAACAACTTGTTCAAATGAGCTTGTTTCTCCTCATGAGTTGATGTCTCGATGTCCACCATGATGCAACTATATTGTTCCATGCTGCTGACCCTAGGGAGTGACATCCACCTGTCGACGCGATTAGTGTAACTTGGTAATGGAAAGGGTGATCATAGAAGAACTGCTACGAGCCATATATAACATGAATGTCCATATCCCTTCGTGCTGAAGCATTGAATAGGCATGCTTTAAAATCCATCTCATAATCCTAACTGATTTCTTGGATTAATCATCAGAGGATACAAACGAGACGATACATTAACTCCAAAATATGTCAGATTGATGTTGTATAAAATTCGAGTCACCGATCACTTTTGTGAGGACTACATTTCCTTGATAAATTAAAATACAAAGTAACATCTAACTGCATGCAACTTCCACTCTACGTTAGATGCTACGATGGAAAGGACAGGGGTTCATTTTAATTGATTTAATTGGTTGGAAATTAAATGTTGGTTGCCATATAAACACTGCAATCACCATATTGCTAATCTTAATATATTTTCCGAGGAGAAATGTAACTCCTTCTTTCCTCCTATTGCTAACTTGGCCCTCATTTCCAATATGGTGTTTATACCCATATTTTAGGACCTGAATTTTTTGCTAATGATTCAAAGAATATGATCACTCATTATTCGATGATTCACTTCTAGTCTTTGCTTCTCCATGGTGGTACCTTTATTCGCCAGGGAGTCAGTTTTTCATTCAAATTTCTATAAACATGATAAAAATTAATTTGTTCAAATATCAATATTAACATTAAAATTCTTTGAGGAAAAGGGGGAGAGCTTGATTTTGCAATATTTATATTTACACATGTGACGAAACACAATTATAGGATCTCCAAACACTAATATTTTGCAAAATTTCTTTTCAATTTCTATTAAGAGACCCTACTAGAGTGTTAGGAATTTAATGTGATTATAGATTCCATACCGAGGTCCCTAGCATATTGAATATTTGTTTGGTCATTGGGTCAAAGAATAACCCCTCCCACTCTTATCACTCCTAGATTTCCTTTTGAGGCTCCATTGAGGAATAATAAATATTGGTTCCTTTCTCGGTGCTACTATTTGAATTCCTCCTATTTTTATTAAATGTAATTTTTTTTTTTTGGCCAAAGTTTGAAGTTGCTAGCATGTTCTAGCGGCTTTGCTACTCTCACCCATTCCTTTTTCCAATGGATTTAGGCTTTCCAAATTAGATTCATTATATCCATGAACCTCGATTGCTTCAAATAATAGGCTTGATATCTTATGTGCCACTGAGATGGGATTGAGTTGTTCTCCTTTGAATATGGCTTTCTTCTTAGTGGTCCACATTGACCAACAATTTTTTTTAGGGAGTTATTCCCAATAACAAATTGTGAGGGAGTAAGCCTTCCTTGACCAAGAAATTTTAGTGCACCACATTTCAAAAAATTCATCCCATTTTCTTGGAGTTCCTTTCGCATGAATTAAATTTACAAATGTGGCTTTCCATACTACCAGAGAAAAGGAACACTACCTGAAAAAGTGTAGGAGATTGTCCTCCACTTCTCCGCATAGTACATATCTCAAGAGGCCGTCAATGCTCCTTTTCCTAATATTATTTGTAGTTAAAATTACTTGATGAACTAAGGCCTAACAAAATGAGTTGATTTTAGGGATCCCTTCAAACAACTATATTGTCCTCCACAACTTATTAGGAGCTAGGTGGGGAAGCCTTTTGAATAGTATTTCATATTCTACTTCAGGAGTGTAGCCCTCACGAGAGTTTATTCTCTACATTTTCTGATTTTCAGAGGTGATTGAAATAGGGGCCATTCATTTTAGATTCTAGATTTTTACTTCGCATTGATGCTAGGGATTTGGGTGTAGTTTAGGATGTCTCCGGGATTTCAAAATTTCAAGTTCATCCCAAATGGAGATATATTTTAATTTTGCTAGGCCTTCTCGCCGCATTTGATATGTGTGATCACAAAGTCCTTATTGTTGTCTAGGGGGTCCATTTGTAAATAAGTTATCCTTCGATATGATAATACGAGTTCCATTACCAATGCGTCAAATTAGGTGATTAAGAACTAATGGAGCAACCTCGTTACACAAATTCCAAATTTTGGACCCTATATACACCCATTTTATTGCTTTGGCTCTGAGCATTCGAACTCTGTTGATGTATTTTCTAAGGAAATATTTCTTCCACAATTATTTAGAGTCAGATAGCACACACCATACTATCCTTGCAAAGAATTTGATATGCATGAAGTGAGGATCCTTGATAGCCAAATTTCCATTCATTTTTTGGAGTTCAAAAACATTCCAATGCAGTAGGTTAATTTTTTTCGTTATCTTTTGTCCTTACCACATTAATTTTCAAATGAGTTAGCCTATTTGGTTGACCAAAAATTCGGTAACTGATAGACCAAACCACAAATATAGAGGAAGTGAAGACCATAATAATTTAATTAAAATTGTTAGCACCACTGTATTGAGTCACTACACCTGACAAGATTGGATTCTCTTTTTGAAATTTTGTAGAACTTCACTCCAATATTCCATGCTCGAATTCCCAAAAGATATGGGGATTCCCAGATACTTGAAGAATATACACCTAATTTCGTTTGCGAATTCAAGAGCACTAGAAATTTCTTGCATAGTTACGTCTAACCAATTCCACCCATATGTTTGAATCCTTTTTAATTCACATTCCCTCCTGAGATATCCACATATGAGTCAACAAATCACTTGAATCTAGAGGATACTTTTTTTAGGCTCCCCCAAAATAAGTGTATCATCCAAAAACTTAGAATGGTTTATACCTTTTATGCCTCGAGAAATGATAAGTCCCGTCAACCTATCTTCCAGTCTCGTTAATTCCAAGTTTTTGTTTAAGCTTTTTGGTACTAGAATATATGGAAAGGGGGAAGTCCAAAACCTTGCCTTAATTTCCTTGAAGTGGAGAATAAGGGAGAGGGAATACCATTAACTAATGGAGCTATATAAGGTGTGTTGATGTAGGCCTTTATCCATGTAACAAATATAGTTTTGAAGACAAAATTTTCCATGAAAAACAATAAGATATAGTGTCTTATGTATTGAAATACATTGGCCATGTCCAATTTGATGAGGATGCTTGGATCCCCTCTTTATTTGCTTGAGTGGATGGCCTCTTAAACCAATATAATATTGTCAAGAATTTGGTGATTCTACATAAATCCACATTGATTTTCTAAAATTAATGCTGACAACATTATCTATAATCAAAGAGAGATGGGTTTGAAGCGAAAGAAATCGACATTCCTTGATTATTTAGGGATCAAGGCAAGATAAGAGGAGTTTGTTCATCCTCCCATTTTTTCCTTCTTTTCCAGAGTAGGTGAGCATTCTTGTTAGATTCTTTCTCATCAAATTTCAAAAATATCTATAATAATTTATGGTGAATTCGTTTAGTCTAGTCGACGTAACCACCCCTTCTACATTTACCTACTTTCACTGGCCTGCCAGGGTAAACATAAGATGAGAGTGACTATGACATCACCCAACCTCCTAGCTCCCATTAAGGAAGTTGGGCCTACAAATCACCACCAATTGATAACTCACAACACTCCTAAAGGCTATAGGGACACATAGGGGCCAAAGAACCACCCCAGTTGACCAAACCCTGATTTGGGGCTCCTTTTCACACAATTTAACCCCTAACCGCATTCATGAGAAGGCGTACATGTGGTTGAAGGTCTCCAACCACAATCAAAGGCTTGCCTAAGTGTGATTATGACACAAATTGTCTAATTTAGAGGGTGCGGTCCCCATATATGAGCCTCAATTCCAATTCAACCTCCATCCTACTGCCATGAACTTCCTGAGACATCTCAGAATCATTAATGATATGACAACAAAGCTCAACATACAAAAGTGAAGGCAGAACTTGACCTAGATTGACTTAAACACAACAAACATTTCGTCAAACACATGGAAAACATGTAAGCTACAGGTGATAAATGCATATCTAATCATAAAAGTATGAGATTCATCTAAGAATCATCCAAAAGGATCTATGGAATGTCGACATAGCTACAACAACACTTATCACTACATATATTCATCAATCAATCAATAGTTAAACAATTCATGACAAGATCCATAGAAGATACACATCATATAAACAACATATAACTAGAAAATAACCAAAATATAAACCATGGAAACCTAGCCATAATATCACCAACATAATTGTTACAAATATACATGAATCACAATAGAAGAATAACTCTGACTAACATATGAAAATACGAACCAAGTCATGAACTTCCACGTACCAATTGACTTTGGATTGAGCTAAACCAAACCTCTCTTTCATGTAATCACGTCCATGCAATATTACAAACATGAATGTGGGATCTCATGGAACAAGCTAAACAAAACCAAATAAGGACTCCCATAGGACAAACCATGTCAACCCTCAATCAATGATTCCACCTCCATGGTTGAACATTACTAACACCAACCATATCGGTCTCTAATGAAGTTTTCCAGGGCTCAATGAACTAGTAACTCAACCCACGACCCTCTATGGATCAAAAGTGTTTTCCGAACCTGGCTTTAGGGACTAGTAACTCAAACCACCAAGGGGTTGGTATATTTTGTCCCTACCTAGGCTCTAAGACTAGTAACTCAATCTAAGTTCTTCCAGGGTTTCCAAAGTGTTTGTTCCAAGCCACAGCCATAGGGAATTATGAGTACCAATGAGAAATCAATCAAGTGGAAAAAACCACAATGCCATGGCTATCCAAGAAATGGCAAGGAAATGCTAAATCCACTGTCAATCTAGGAAGTCCTCCATGCCAATGAAAACACATAACCATAAAACAACATGCATAAACCATGAATCCATAAATCAACAAGGAAATTGCACATGCAACATGTTACCTACAAATAAATATAGTTGTAGCTATTGAGCCACCTATTCTCTTGTGCTTTACTTCTTTCTGTTTCCTTCTTTCTCCAAATCCAAAGTATTCCAAAGTTCTCCAATATTAATTTAAGTGTGTAAGAGTATGAGAAAATGAATGAGACAACCATAGAATAAACTAACCAAAAACTCAATGGACAAAATCTAACTAGCCAAAAGCTGTGAATTGATCCTTAGAATCCTTTTTATCACTAATGCCTCTACTTTCTTCATTTTTCCTTCCATTTCCTTCTCATGCATATTTGTGACCTTTCACCTCCCTTTTCTCCTATTTTCCATTATTTTCATAAGTAAATGCCAATTATTGCCACTTTACCTAGTCCAATTCCTTTGCCAATTTCCATAGCCATTAATTAATCGCTAGTTATACCCATCGCTATATCTTGCCCAACATTCAACTTGGAATATGTGTACCATGTCCTTGGTATTATTTTATTTCCATAGGAAATCAGCAAGGATCCCTTACAAACCCCTCCCCTTTGGGGGAACACCATCCTTAGTGTTCAATGAAATCTATAAAATTACAAAACACATGTTTCTAATGAGCTTTATAACACAAATAGATGCAACATTTACATCATATCATATTGTTGATACCATGACCATCATATCATGAAGAACACACAACTTATTGGAGCTTTATAACATATTTTGATGTGATGTTTACATACATATTCATATATAGACATAGCCAAAACACAACATCAAAACATATATTAGAATACATCTTCTTAGCCAACCAATAGAGAAGGATACATAACTTTCATATGATCAACAATCTCCCATGTAGCTTCAATTGGATCAAAGTGCTTCCAATGCACTTTAAGTTGCTCTATTTCTCAATTTTGAAGCATGAGCATATTTCATTGCAAAATGAACTAAGGTTTCGACTAGAATTATCCTTCTAGTTGCACCTATAATATAGAGAAGTCAATCACATGATCAACATATTTCACATACTTTTTAAGAAATGACACATGGAAAACATCATGGACTTCCACTATCAGAGGTAGTGCAAGTTAGTAGGCCATTGGTGTAATCGTCTCGAGGATCTGGAAAGGATCTGTTAGCTTGTTGGGGACTGACCTAGTTTTAGAAGTGATTTAACTAAACAAACCCTGAAACACCGGCCTTTTCGGCAACAGTCCATAGTGCGCGGACTGAGGTCTCACCCGAGGTAGTATGGGAGGCTGCTGGAACCAGGTTTCCACACCCTAGGGATGTCTTCATGAAGTCTGGGAAGTTTTTGAATCGATCCTGCATGCTTGCACTACTCCGCGCAGACGTCTATCCTTTGTAACTCATGCGACTACTTCCACAAGTGCGAAGAGGAGTTGTCTAGATCCTTATTCCAACTGTGCGTTTATTATAGATCTTAACTTACTTATGTGGGCCCAATATTCTCATTAATCATTTAACATTTATAACCAGTGCAAGCAATCGTAAATTGTAAAGAGATGCATAAATATCACAGAAGCAATAAACACATAGTATTTCAGAATCAACTTATCTTTTATTAATCCTTTGTTCAAATACAATCCCAACTCTACCCTGCGCAATCAGCTGCAGGGGTTTGCGCACACAACTGTGGACTCTACCAGGCCTCTGCGCACTCAGCTGCAGAGCCTCTTCCTAATACTACAACCCAAGACTCAAACTTATAGACTCAGAGCTAATTCAGCATCCAAAACCCATATTACTTCTTAAACTAAGACTAAGACTTCCTTTACACTTAGATCCTCGCTCTATTTATACAATCCCATAGTTCGCAGACCATGGGTAGGCCAACACAGTCTATATTAGATTACATTATTTTAGGGTGGAAAACCCTAGACTCTCACGCTCAGCGCCCACATTTTGAGGGGTCTTTACATTACATTGACCAAAATTTAGGCTACAAACCCCAAAAACCCACTATGGGGGGATCCTCTACCCAATAGGCCCCTAACATAATCATCGTGACTCGTCTCGAGTCACTCAGTGGGTGCATTGATCTTCATGTAGAGTTCATCTAGAAACCTCTACACTTCACTTATGTCCACAACACATTCTTTCGTTGTCCGCTGTACTAGTTGTGCATGACTCTCTGATGCATCGCTGTTAGGTGCAATTCCTTGCATGAGTGCATAGATGCCCTGCATCTGTGCCAACTTTCCCTTGATCTTGGTGGTGACCGTGAATGCATCCTTGAGCCAAGGCCGGATGAGTGCCTTAAGAACTGATTCTTTCTCACATGCAGTGTCCACCTGTTCCTTTAGAGCTTGGGCCTCCCTCATCTTAGCCAGTCATTGAGTAAGGGCAACCATCTGCGTGGTCCCTCGAACATTGTCATAGGCATGCTGCAACTCTCGCGCTTCTATCTCTAAATGCTATAGCGTTGGATCTTCCTGAAGCGAAGTGAGGGTGAAGAGTGACTAATCTAACAAGCCCGTGAAATCCTATATGGTGCACTATATTGCTTCCAACCCTAATTAAATGGCGTGGTTCCGCTGCTCTTTGACTTCTGTGGGTGTAGAGGGCTACGCCTTCAGTTGCAGCTCCGCGATCTGTAGGTTGAGGTCCAGCTGGATCCTCGTTGCTTCCTCCTTTGCCTCACAGAATCGACTGGCCAATTTGTGGATCCATATCCCTACTGGTAATTATATTGGAATCTTTAGCTCGGGGACGCGGCGACATGCTTCCTCAACATTTTGCTCCAATTTCTGAGTCTGTGCTACTGCTTCATCACATTGGACGTTTAGCTGCTCGATGTTGATTCATTGTTCACTGAGCATCTGTATTGTGCATCCTTCCCTAGTGCAGAGCTCTGTCATCACTCCATCCTGCAGTTGGTAAAATATTTGTCACGAAAGGGTAGCCAAGTTCAGGCCAAGTCCCTTGAGCCAACCTGTCGTGGCTCTATCCTCCGTGTCCTCTGCTGTCAGTGCTCCTTCCGGCAGCGCGATGGTATTAGCCATTTTGGCCCGTAGCAACTGCTTGGTTGCATATGTATCCGTAGCCCTGTAAATGACTACTGTTTCCTACTGTGGGGCCCACACCTGAAGTTCCAGGAGTTGCGCCCTGAGTGCCCCAACACTTTCTACTGCTCCGTCATTACTTCTTGGAGCACCTCCCTGGTGACTTCACGGACTATGTCACTAATGTCGTATAGGTCACCCTCAGTCAATGTAATAGGCTCCCCATCCAACTTGGAAGCCTTGGTCTTCTTCCGTGGCCGTGTTCGTTCTGTCCCGCATGGTTGTTTCAATTGTGGAGAAGTAGTGACTAGGTCCACGCCTTCCATCGTATCATCTCTCCCTTGTCATGTGGTCAGGTCCGAGCCTTGTTCCTCCTACGTTGTGGTGGCCCCTACTGCTTCTACTTTTTGGTGGCCTTGGTCTACTCTGCGGCGGCCTTCACTGCGTCACAGGAAACCTTGACCTCCTTGGCGAGCTGCTCATTCCATTTCTATTGTGCCAATAGCTAGCTGACATCCTTCTATCTTTGTATTGTTACCTCATCGCATATTGCCAGATCTGGTGTGTGCCTTTCTGGTGGCCATGAGTGGAGCACCACGAAAACAACGTCATCTATTGCAATAGAGGGAAGTGTGGTCCACTTCTGCTCGGGGTCCTTCCATGCCCTCATATACACATTGTGCATATCTGCTTTAAAGTCTGCAAAGCTCCATAGACTGTCGTATACTGAAGGGGATAGGCATGACTATTTGTTGATCCACATTCGTATGCTCACCTCCATCACTACCTAGAAGATCTTGGTTTCACAGATTCCCTTGGCATCCTTCGTCGCCCATAGCGACACGTACTTTGCTACTTCTGGCCAGTCCTGGTCTAGGGGAGGAAACTGACTGTCCTCCAGCAATCCCCTGCAACTAACAAGATGGATAAGAGAAACCATGCACAATGGAAGGTATTACCCTGCTCCTGAGCCTCCTTGCAGTTCGTCAAGAACTCTTCGCAGAGGAACTACACCCAGTTGAACCATACCCATTCTACGCATTGCTCAACCAGCACGATGACCATTGTTGGTACCTCAATGCCACGGCATTTTCTCATCACTTTTCCTGCCAACAACTGGGTAGTTACTCTGACCCCTTTGTCTTGAATGCTAGTAATAACGTAACCCCTCTACCTTTTCTCCAACTTATATTTTTTTCATAGCCTCTATAATCACCAAGTCTCCACTTGTACCAGCTATTGCCGTGAGGTCCCTTCCCATACAGGGAAGCCAAGAAATCCTATGAATAAGCTTCGTCGTGATGGGAATGGGCTCCTGCAGCCACAAGTACCCATTGTGCACCAGGAAAAGCAGTTTCCTGATGACGAATATCGTGATTGGTGTTCGATGAAAGTGTGGAATCGATATGAGGTGGATTAGCCTAGCCTCCTCCACCCTGCGCAGCCATTTCTGTGGTTGTAGCACTGTAACTACCCCCTCCTTGCTTTGTTCTAGCAGTTGACTAGTTTCTAAATGAGGGAATGTTTCACTATCTGCGAGGTCCCAGTCTTCAAACTTCATCGTGGGTATGAAACCCATAGAAGAACCTTCATTCCCTCAAGGAGGAATGAGGTTTTGAGTGTGATTTTAATGACATCCAAATCTTTAGGTACTTTTACCCTCCCTTTAGTCTGGGACATGCTTTCACAACACATGTCTGCACCCATCGACACAGGTGGGCACATAAGCTACTTCATCCTGGCAACTCGGCACTCATTCGACGTTGGGGACTTCCAAGCCGTAAGCACACCTGTCTCCTACATTCATGCCAGTTTCCAATAGTCTTCTGATGTTTACTCGACCATTGTGTCGGTGTCACGCACAACACCCATTCCAGTGCACCGTACTGCTATTGTTCTGGTACTGCACTTTCAAATTTGTCTAAGAATTCATCCACCGCTATTACCCCATTATATGTTGGCAGTTCCCTTGCTTCTATCTTCATGCACCACAGTGATCTAATCATCATGTTGCAATTCAGCGTTGTCACTTCGTGCAACCGGTTCACCTGATCCTGGTCTTGCATCGTTATCTGGTAGATGCAATCTAGCTCATCGTCGTTTTCCTTGTCGCGCATAGGTTCAATGTAGCGTGCTCCTTCTGTTGGATCTAGTGGAACTACTATGCGTAGGGACTCCTTCTCGAATATCATCTTCCGCTTCTTCAGGTTGATGACTATATTCATATTAGTGGCCCAATCTATTCCTAGCAACGCGGGATAAGGATTGTTGTCATCAACAATCTTTATTACTTCAAAGTCCATCTACATTCTCGCACCTTCGATATCAATTGTTACCCCTTGTAATCTCCCCATGGGCACAAGCTTTTGTTGGTTCACCATTCTTAATTGAATAGGGGACCACTGTAATGTGGGCCTGCCCATGCATTCCCATGTCTGCTTTGGTAACACATTTGCGTCCGAACCTAGGTTTAGGATTACCAGATCCATTTCATATTCACTAATCTATGCCATTAATCTCATTTCCCTCCCGGTGTACAATGCATGCTTTCCCAATTTCTGGACTACACGCGGCTCCCCTGACCCTGTGCACCTGGTGATCAACTCCTGTAATCCTTTAACTGCCCGATTGTCATGCAACAGCTTCATGCATGTCTCTGAAAAGTTAGTAAGCATAGAAGAATCCATTTCTAGCTTTGGTTGATCCTTACTACATAAAGTAAAGGCCTCCGTGAAGCTCTTCTTAGCTTCCATAGACATCTCATTTGCACGTTCCAAGTCAAACTTAGGTTCCTTTGTAGGAGCCTTGTGAACCCATGTATCTTCCTCGAGCTGCTTCTCCTTATCTTCCCTTGTAGTCACACTGATTCTGAGCACTATATTCACATTGGGGTCTTCTTCGCACGGTTCAGATCTCATCATTTGGATATTTTGAGTCAGAGTAGGTTGTAGTACCCCTTTCTCGCACATCTATGCGATCAACGTAGGACAATCTACCATTTTATGATCAAATTGATTATAGTATGAACAAGATAGTCTTGTTGGGTTGGTACAATCACAAGCGTAGTGCCCTGGTCCTCCATAATTGTAACAGATTAACTATCCGCGACCCCTTCTTGGTCCCATTCCTCCTTGTCCTTGACCTTGGCCTTGAAATCTAGCGCACACCATCCTCGCGACTGGGTCGAGGCCTCACATTTATGTCTGTATTCTATAAGCTGGGGTCAACTCCATCATCAATTCGTAGCTGGGACAAGTACGCTCGTCATGGCCCACTAACCTACAAAAATTACAAAACAGTTGTTGCGGAGTCTATGTATACTTCTGCAACAAATGAAAATTATCCATCTTGTGTTTTCCTCCTATCTGACAGATCACGCACCTAAGCGTGGGTGCCGCACTTGGCCCTACCTGTGCCTCTGGTCTCAACAGCATTGGCCCCCCTCCTGCCAAGTAGTTCGAAAATACTGGATAGTGGTCTTTGTCATGGCCCTAGCCTTTACATTTTATGCACCACACTTCTTCGTGCGCCTTTGGTCGTGACGCCCTGTCCTGTTTCAAACTTTGCATCTCCAAGCATAGATTTTGTAGTTGCGTGTGGATTTGTTGGACTCCCAACCTCGAATCCTGTATCGGTGTTTCATGCAACCTCATCGCCATTTCCAAAGCTTTGGCTTGGGTTGAAAGCTTCTGCTGTGATACCGTTGTCCTCAGTGTGGTGTTAAAGACACCACAAAACATGCGTGGTGCTGCACATCTGTTAGCATCATATTAGCCTTGCGGATCGTACTATTCGGCCGTTGATCCAGATCCCAAGGAATATTTCCCAGAAGCATCGTGATCTCTTTAAATCCGATGATTGACTTCATCTCTGATTTCCGTCGGCTAAATTCTCTGTTCAACATGTTCTGGATCTCCGCTATTCCTGCATTTGGGTAATCATTAGAGTGTTTGATATACTATGTCAACGCACGATCCTGCAGTTCGCTCACCAATGTAGCTTTCTTGATGTTATCATCCGTGACCCCTTATGCTTCCCACACTACTCTTACCATGAACCATAACTGATCTGGATCCTCATTCCCTACTCCCCTGAATATGGGTAGCCTGATTGTGTTCGCCATGCTGAATTGCGGTTTTTGTGGAGGTGGGGTAGGTGAAGATGGAGGTGAAGTGGGTGAAGCGGGTGATGGTGTAAGTGAGCGGATAACTATAGAAGGCACTGCCTTATCAAACTGACCACACTTCTCAGAGAAACCTGAGTGAGCTCTTCCTCGCTCTCACGTGAAGGTGAAATTAAGGGACTGTTTCCTAATCCCTCGGTACCTTTCTAGATCTTTTTGCTCTGCGTCGTTCCAAACATTAATGTATTTTCATAACCTACTTCTCACATAACAACATCTTAATCTAGATATTCAAGGATCTAATATACCTACCTCACGGTCCCTTGAGAAAACGTCATTGTACTTCGCTATAGCTCACAATCATGTCTACTGTGAACTCAGTGATAAACCCTCCTATTATCCGGTCAAGCCACTGGTCCACAACTCACACGATATTATCTTTTGATGCCTCTAGTTTATGCACTAACTCTGGAGTCCACACTATCAGTTGATTGATTTTGTACCTTCCCTAGCTTTCGGCTAACCTCATGATCCAATCGTACAACTCTGATGGAAAGGATGCAAAGAAGATCTCGTGGATTTCCATATACACATAGCAATCCAGCCACCTTTTCTCAGATAGTTGCGGAGTTCTGTTTTCCTGTATCATGAACTCGTGAATCTTCTGATCCAACCACTCTTCAATTTCCTTCTTTGTGGGATTCTAGTGTTCCAACATTAGACATCCCTTAGGCAGATCCTGGTCCTGGCAGCAAAACCATTTGTTGGCTTGTTGGGGCTTGACCTAGGTTCAGAAGTGATTTAGCCAAACAAATCCCGAAACTACTGGCCCTTTCAGCAAGAGTCCATGGTGCGAAAATTGAGGTCTCACCCAAGGTAGTATGGGAGGGTGCTGGAACTAGGTTTTTGCACCCTAGGGATGTCTTGATGAAGTCTAGGAAGTTCGTGAACCGATCTTGTGAGCTTGTGCTGCTCTACACAGCCATCTATCCTTCATAACTCGTGCGAATGCTTTTGCGAGCATGAAGAGGAGTTGTCTAGATCATTATTCCTGACTCTGCATTTATTATAGATCTTAACTTAATTATGTGGGCCTAATATTCTCATTAATCATTAAACATTTATAACCAATGCGCACAATCATAAACTGTAAAGAGATGCATAAATATCACAGAAGCAATAAACACATAGTATTTCATAATCAACTTATCTTTTATTAATCCTCTGTTCAGATACAATCCCAACTCCACCCTGCACACTCAGCTGCAAGGGTCCACACAAAAAACTACGGACTCTACCAGGCCTCTACGCACTCAACTATAGAGCCTCTTCCTACTACTACAACCCAAGACTCAGACTTACATACTCAGAGCAAATACAACATCCAAAACCCCTATTACTTCTCAAAGCTAAGACTAAGACTTCCTTTACACTTAAAGCCTCGCTCTATTTATACAATCCCATGGTCCATGGACCATGGGTAGGCCAACACATTCTATATTAAATTACATTATTTTAGGGCGAACAACCCTAGACTCTCATTCTCTGCGCCTGCATTTTGTGGGGTATTTACATTATGTTGACCACAATTCAGGCTACAAGCCCCAAAAACCCACTATGGGGGGATTTACTGCCCAACAGGATCACAATAACAAGGTGCCATATTGGCACATGATCCAACCCTCAAGGATCTCCTCTTGGGCTTGATGCACAAGTACACATGCTCCTATTGAACTTCAGAATTTCCTTCTCCTTGACATTTGTTCTCACCCTTTTCTCTCATTTTCTCATAAGACTATAGACCCAATTAATGATAAATGATATGTTTTGTCTTAGAAAATCATTAAAATGATCACCATATTATATTTTCATGTTATTGCTATTATAATAGATTTTTGCAAATTAGCTACAGAATGCATCCTATTCTGTAGCTAACTATGGATTCTCTAAATACTCTCATGGTTTGGCAGGTTACGGGTGTCAAATGAAGAACTGGACCACATGGGCATTTCCATAATCATCTCCACATGGATTCTATCATATTCACTCAGTCTAGATCGACATAAAAGTGTGCCTAAAGTCATGGTCAAAGATGGATTCAAACATGTGATCTAGAAGTAGTAGGACTCTTGATTTTCTCTTTCATAGCTAATCAAGAGTCTAACAGTTTTGTTGAAGATTTAATTTGAATTAGCCACCTGTAGCTGATCAGAAGTTAACCAGTCCACTTATAATTCGAACTAAGCCACTTGTAGCATGTTTTTCTCATAAACAATCATGTTAGGTTTAATTCGAATTAGGCACATGTAGCAAGTTTTTCTCATAACAGTTATGTTATTTCCCTATAAAACTTGGTTGCATTCAACCGAGAAGTAGTTGGTATATAAAAGGAATTACGTTCAGGCTTTTGCTAATACTCTGTACTCAGACTTTGTTTTGTTCATAATACAAACTTTGTGTTGTCAATGATGGTTTAAAGTGCATCCTTAACTAGGTAGTATTCCAGCCACATCAATTGCAGAGGGCCCCTGCATTGGAGGAGGTATTCCTATTGTTGTTTTTAGTTTAATTTCTATTACTCTATTTTCAACAAGTCTGTTTCCTAATTTAGAATGATGTTTCATTTCAGTTTTTAAACAATTCATAGATGCTCAGTTTTCTTACTGTTTTGTTATTCATTCTCTTAGAATAGAACTATCAATTAA
This sequence comes from Pinus tabuliformis, assembly GCA_031772625.1. Classification (NCBI taxonomy): domain Eukaryota; kingdom Viridiplantae; phylum Streptophyta; class Pinopsida; order Pinales; family Pinaceae; genus Pinus; species Pinus tabuliformis. The sequence continues at coordinate 653,511,821 of CM062808.1, read as the reverse complement.
CTCTATTAATAGATGTTTCCAAAAACCATTTCAAAATGATGATGACCCTAAATTAAATGGTTAAATATTTAATTCATACAGTGATTGAATTGATTCAGTACATTGTTACTTTTACATACTTTTACCTTTTCTCTGCTTTCAGGTCCTTACTTAGTTTCATCACTGATATTCCAAAAAATCATTTCAAGGAGATTGATTTCATCTTACTCCAAAATTGAATGGTTGAATGTTTAAATGAATGCAATTACTGAGTTACCTCCTACATCAATTTCACTTTTAGTTTTAAGAATTAGATCCATGGATTAGGACTAATGATAAAGGTAAGATAGATGCTCTATTTTCTTATTAGGTTCTAACTAGCTAGACAGTTCTTGGTCCATTTTTAGGAAATTAGATTAACTTAGGAATCTTCCCTTTCCTTTAAAATTCATTAGATCCATTTAAATTTTCTTATAGATTGTACATTATTAGACACCAAAGAACAGAAACCCCCAAAAAAAACATAAAATACAAAACAACAAAGTAAGAGAAAGGTTAACTAAGCACATATAGTGCATAAAACTTTGTTAGTTTACAAACCTTGGTTGATAATTTATGCAAGAAATTTAGGACACTAAATTGACGAATCATTTTGGCATCGTTGCTGGGGAAGTGTAGTTAGGTAACTTCATCTCCTACATCCAAAGAAAAATGATATGTTCAGAGAAAGAGACTCTAGGGAAGATTCATAGCTAGACGCAGGAGTTCAATTCCTACAACACCACCTACTCCACCAAGACTAAGGAGAGATACACCTCCATCTCAAACTCATATTCCTAGCCATAGACCTCCTGAATTTCTAAGTTTAGAAATCCAATCAAGAGGATCTCCTACTTCATCTACTAAGGCAGTTCTAGAGGAAGAAAATATTGGATCTCCAACAGAAGGAGTAGCCCTTTTCACCTCTACAGGGGAACATATTTTAGTTGAAGAATTAAGAATAGCTAGTGGAGAAGAAGAAGTAGTACCTTTCTTCCACATACCATTGGTAGAGGAACGAGAGGAAGAGCAATTAACCTTGCAGGTTGAATCTTATATTAACTCTAAAGAAAGTATAATGGTAGAAGAAGGAGAGGATGGAGAATTTTCACTATTTGGAGGAGGAGGAGGTAGAGGAAATAATGGAGAAGGTAGAGTAAATAATGGAACAGGTAGAGGAAATAGGGAAGTTGATAATTCTTTTGGATTCCCTATATTTGATGAAGAAAGAGATGCCACAATGAAAAATATCTCACCTTCTGTCCTCCCAAATTTTCATGGAGTAAAAAGTGAAGATCTTGAAACCTTTTTATTTGAATTTGAAGTCTTGTGCAGAACTTATGACTATTTACAAGACTCTCAAAAACTCAAATTATTTACTTCAACATTGAAAGGATCTTCTTTAAAATGGTTCATGGGATTCGTCACTCAGTCTATTAGAACATGGAATGACATGAAGAAAGTGTTTTTGGACAATTATTTGGATTATTGCATGCCTATCAATCACAAAGATGAAGTGTTCAAAATGATGCAAAGAGAGGATGAAAATTTGGAGGATTTAATTGAAAGATTCAACTATAACTTAAAGAGAGCAAAAATGGATAACTTAGATCAAGATACTTTAAAAGCTTTTTTATTAAAACCCATTAGAGATGAGTGGATAGACATCCTTAACATGATGGGGAAGGGAGATATCTTTCAACTCCCTTTAAGTGATATTGAAGAGTTATGTGTTCATATCTCAAGAGGAAAATCCAAAATTGGGAAAGGTTCAAGAGATCCTTCTCTTATTAGAGTGAATAAATCTACAATTGGATTAGTGAGTAGGGTAGAAATTGGAAACATGCTTTATGAATTAAAAAAAAAACTTCTATGGATACTTAGTGAATAGATAGACACCATTAGGTTACAAAACAAGCAGAAATCTGAGACTGATGCTTTAGTTATTTTCTATCCCAAATGAAGAAAGAAGCATGCTTTAAGAGAATGCCCTTTGGATGCAAAAATCATAGAGACTTGTGTGATTTGTTGAGAAAACCATGAGACCAAAAGTTGTCCTTCAATTACTGGTCTTAAGGCTTTGTTTCAAGAGAAAAAAATATCAAATCCAACAGAATCAATTTTCTTTGTCTCTAGAAGACCTTGCTAGGGGCAAAAAAACTAGAGTTTTAACAACCAAATGATTATGCAGCCCGCACAAAATTGGAATTCTTGGGAGCAACCTTGGCCTCAATCTCAATCTCAGTCTCAACCTTGGGCTCTAGGAATGTAAAATCCCTATGGAAGACTCTCTCCATACTATCAATATCCTCCATCATATCCAAACTATCCTCCCCAACTAATTCTTCAACAAAATCAACAACCGCAACTTCAAAACCAAAACCCTCAACTTTCACTGCCATTTCCACAAAGACCAAATCAGCTACCTTCCCAACCTTTACCAAACCCCAACAATAAAAATCCTCAAAATACCTATATGGTGGAAGGAAAAAAATTTCCAACTTATATGATCACTGCTTTAGATCTCAATGATGTCCAGCTGAGATCTGGTAGGATAGTAGAAAGGGAAAAGCCCTATGTAGTTATTCAAGAACAGGACAATTCAGAGGAAGATTCTCTATAGCAAAATGAAAGTTTTGAAGGAACATCTCCTAAAAACTAGAATATTGAAAATGAAAAATAGAAAGAACCAATAAACTGAGATCCTATCATAGAGAAACCATCAATATCCACTTCTACACCTCCTTTTCCTGAAAGATTACATGTTGATAGAGGGGTAGAAAAGCATATTATGTTGCTTAATTATGATTTTCTAGATGAATTAAAAGATGTCTTTATCAAAATCCCTTTGTTACAAGACATTAAGGGTATTCCAATTCTAGCTAAAACAATAAAGGAATTGAGCATGAAGAAACTAGGAAGAAAAACAAAAGAAGTAAAAAGAATTCAGCTGGGAAGAAAAATAGCAGACATAATGATGGGAAAAATTGCCATACAAAAATATGTAGATCTAGGAAAATCAGTTGTAAAAACACATATCAATTGAGTTGAAATTCTGAATATATTAATTGATTTAGGAGCAACAATAAACAACATGAGAAAACAGGCCATGGAATAGCTCAAACTTTCTAATCTTCTTTATACACCTACATTACTAGAATTGTCAGATAGATCTGTAGTCAAACCAGATGGTGTGTTATAAGATATTTCAGTGTCCTTAGACTCTTGGGAGTACCCTGTTGATTTTATGATCCTAACTCCACAGAACAATCTAGGAGGACATCCACTTATATGAGGAAGACCTTGGCTGGCTACAGCTGATGCCTTCATCAGCTGTAGATTTGGTCATATGTATATCTCTGATGGTAATTCAACTAAGAAATTTACTCTATATCCTCCAGCAAGAACAATCACAGAGATAGATGAAAAAGAATGGATTGATCATGAAAATGATATTCAACCTCTCTTTACTATTTCAACCATTAGTGAAGATAGTCAAATCTTAAATAGAACGGAAAATTTTGAATCATCTCCAAAATATGAACATGATGAATTTCAGGAAAAATCCAATATTGAATATTTTTAATCTAGGTAGATGTATATTTACTCTATGGAAGAATTTGGTAGCTCTACAGTTGAAATCTTTCCAAGGAAAGCATTAAACATAAACAAAAACATGGAAAAATAACAACAGGAAAATCTAATTAAAACTTTACAACAACATTCTTCTTCATATGCATGGGAATACACTAACATGAAAGGAATTAGTCCTAAGACTTGTAAATATCACATCTACATTGAGGAAAATTGTAAACCTATCAGACAACCTCAAAGAAGGATGAATCCAAATCTTACGAAAATTGTGAAAGAGGATTTGAAAAAATTGTTGAATGTAAACTTCATTTATCCAATTTCAGACCGCTAGTGGGTTTCTCCTCTAGTGATTGTGCCCTAAAAAGAATGATAAATGGAGGGTATGTATTTATTGTCAAGAATTGAGTAAAGCTACCCTAAAAGATAATTTTCCTTTACCCTTTATAGATCAAGTGTTAGATACATTAGCAGGTAAGAAGTATTTCTCATTTTTTATGGTTTTAGTAGTTACAATCAGATCCAGGTAACACCTGAAGATCAAGATAAAACCACATTCACCTGCCCATGGGGAAAATATGCCTACCAAGTACTCCCTTTTGGATTATGCAATGCACTTGCAACATTCCAAAGAGCAGTACTAGTAATTTTTTCTGATCTAATACATGATTGTGTAGAGGTGTATATGGATGAATTTACAATTTATGGGAATACATTTGAAGAAGCTTTAGAAAATTTGGAAAAAGTTCTTAAAAGATGTAAGGAAGCAAACCTTTCACTAAGCCATGAAAAATATTTTATGATGTTTACAAAAGGTATTATTTTAGGAGATCACATTTCAGGAGACGAAATTAAGGTTGATAAATCTAAAGTTGAAGTCATCTCTAAACTATCAATTCCAAGTTGTCAAAAGGATGTTAGAAGTTTTCTAGGATTCACAGGATACTATAGAAGGTTTATAGAAAATTTCACTAAACTAGCATCCCCACTTTTCAAATTACTCACGAAAGATTGTGAATTCAATTGGCATCCTAATTGCCGGTTGGCATTTGAGACTTAAAAGAAAAAATTTCTAAGGCATCCATCTTAAGATGTCCAAATTGGAAACTACCTTTTCACATTTCAAAATATGGTTTAGATACAGCTGTGGGAGCTATATTAGGACAAAAATATTTGATTCCCTATGCCATCTATTACATAATCAAGAATTTGACTCCCATTGAATTAAATTACACTGTAACTGAAAAGGAATTCTTAGTTGTTGTTCATGTTATCAACAAGTTCAGACATTACATAACAGGCTATGAAACCTTTGTTCATACAGATCAGTTTGCAATTAGGTCCTTAATGAATAAACCTATTACTAATAGCAGAGTTACAAGATGGTTATTACTCCTACAAGAATTCAACATCACTATTTTAGACAGACCTGGAAAACAAAAGTTGTTGATTTCTTGTCTAGAATTCAAAATATCAAGATGACACTCTAGTTGAAGATAAATTTCTTGATGAATATCCTTTTGCAGTAACTACTCAGACCCCTTCATTTGCAAATATTGCCAATTACTTAGTCATAGGAAAATTACCTTCACATTTGTTTCCTAAGGAGAAAAGAAAAAGCATTCAATTAATTGCAAGTTACTCATGGATAACTAATGAATTGTATAAAACAAGTCCAGATCTCATTATCAGAAGATGTGTTTGAGAAGATGAAATGCTTGAAATTCCTAAGGCATGTCATGATGAACCTTGTGGTGGACGCTTTGCTAAAAAGAGGACAGCTTATAAAATCCTTCATTTAGGATATTTTTGGCACTCCATCTTTAGAGATGCCAAAGAATATGTCAAAAGGTGTGATAGTTGCCCAAGGGTAGGGATACCTGCTCCTTCAGATGAAATGCCACTACAAACTCAGGTACTCATTGAGCCTTTTGAAAAATGGACCTTCAATTTTGTTGGACCAATTAATCCTCCATCCAATCAAAAGAAGTATATTTTGGCATGCACTGATTATGTCACCAAATGGGTAGAGGCTAAAGCATTACCTTTTGCTAATGAAAAATATGTAGCTAATTTTGTTTTTGAGGACATCTTCACTCGTTTTGGTGTTCCAAGAGAAATTTTGATACATCAAGGATCTCAATTTACATCTAAAATGGTGGAAAGACTTGTGGAAGAATACAAGATAAAACATAGAAAGTCTACTCCTTACCATCCACAAAAAAAACAGTCAAGTTGAATATACCAATAAGGTGATTGAAGGAATTCTCACTAAGACTGTACATCTACACAGAAGAGATTGGGCAGAAAGGCTTCCTGAAGCCTTATGGGCCTACATAACTACATGGAGGAACATAATAGGACATACTTCCTATGAGCTTGTTTATGGGAAGCAAGTCCTGTTCCCTATAGATTTTCAAATCAAAACCTTCAAGATGGCAGTCTAATTAGGACTGGATTTATCAGAAGCATAGAAACATAGATTGGAGCAACTCAATAAGCTTGATGAAATCAGGCAAGACACAGTTCAAAGAACTGGTTTAGTCTAGTAGCAAAGGGCTAAATGGCATGATAAGTATATCAAGGAGAAGAAGTTCCAAGCAGGGGATTGGGCACTTTTGTTCGATTCAAAATTCAAATATTTTCGAGGAAAGTTTCAGACTCATTGGCTTGGTCCATATGAGATTGAAGAAGCGTTTAATAATGGAATAGTGAGAATAAGGACAATAGATGAAAGAAAGGTACCTCTTCTTGTAAATGGTCATTGGTTAAGGATATATCCTAAGTTGATTTCAAGAGAGGATTTTGTCAAAATTTTCCAAGATAACACTGAAATGAATTTGGTGAAGAAGAATTCTTCTTCTCCACTGACTTAGCTTTTTCCTATATATATATCTAGGAAATTTAAAAAAAAATAACATAAAAAATTTAATAATATATATAAGTATGAAAACCAATTGTTCATTGGCATACTTATATAGGAAATACAGGATGAAAATCAGAGATTTTTGACATCCTATATTTCCCTTTTTCTTTCTATAATAAGTAGTGACATAAGGCTACATTCATTTGCAATTTCATCTCACTTCACTTTCATTCGCTTTCACTATTATATGCCATTTCCATTTCATTTCACATTCATGTTCCATAGCCATACTTCATTTTTATCATGTTGTGCAACTAATTTGATTCTGCAGCCATATCTCATTCCACAGCTCTGTTCCAAACAAATGATGATTGCAAGGAATTGAAGAAATTTGTTTTTGAATACCGATATGCTAAAAAGGGTACCTGCGAACAACATCAAAGCAAATAAAAAAATAAAAAGTTTTCTAATTGGTAAAGTGCAAAAAATTATTTTAATAACAAGATTAGAACATAGCATATATAATATAGGTATTCATATGTCTCCTTGACAAAACATCATTTGGTTTCATTGCAATCTCCATCGTACTACATATCTCCAATAACGGTCTGTAATTAACTCTCTCATTGTTTTTAACGATCATGACCACGACATGACATGATTGTCCACGTTTCTACAAAATCCCTACCATCTACTTATTTCATACAAACCCGCAGTTCCTTTCACCATATTCGCAGTTAGTCCATTTCATAAACCAGGAAGGGTAATTTTGAAGGTTAAATAAGTCTGCGTAGTAGAAGGCATGGGGCATATTGTCAGATCAAAATTGGTAGAAGCAAATTACATTGAAGGTTACCCAAAGCTCAAGGAAATGTTGCAGAAAGTTGGATGGATCAAATTCATCGAGAAATTTGATGGTTTTCATAAGGAGATTACAAAATCCTTTGCTAGATCTTTTGATGGCACAGAGGTAGAAATTGGAGATACTAAGTTTACAATAGCTGAGTCATTCATAAATGAGGCTACAAAACTTCCAAGGCATGGTGAAAGATGGTTCAAAAACAAGGAATTCCACAGTGAATCATGGAAAGTAATACTGAAAAACCCAGGTATGGATGTCTTTGTTTTTAGAAAAGGAATTTCTATTTCAGCTCTTAAAAGTAAGTGGAGGAATATTTTTTTGATATTACAACAATTTATCACCTGTGAGGGTAGACTTTGTTGCATGTATGTCTACCATATCCGTTTACTAATGAATATCCTAGAAAACAGAGAAACCGATCTTCCTTTCTTCCTGCTAAATAGTTTAAGAAGGATGGCCTAAAATGTCTAAAAGAAAATAGAGTTCATAGATACAACCATGTATCATAATGGGTTGATAAAGGTATTGACTGAGTTTCATTTAAAAAGTGTAGGAGATACCTGGGAGAATTTCCTCATTAGAAACCATTTCCAAGAAGCACTAGAGTCACCTAAAGAAGATAATGTTAGAAGAAGAAAAAGAAAGAAGACTGGTATAAATATTAAAGACAAACCTGAGTCTTCATTACAGAAGGATGATTAATCTTTGAAGAACTGACAGAAATGAGGAAGCAAATTAGGGAAAGAGGAAAAATAAAAAAGGAGAAAAAGGTCACAAATGAGGATAATGTAAGTCAAACACAACTTAGAAGAAGCTCTAGAATCCGAGGTTTGGTGAAGAAAAAATCGTAAAAAAGGATAGAGTTTATAAACCTAGATGAGGAAACACCAGAAAAATATCTTGTTAACATCCCTCCTACACACAATCCTCAAAATTCTCCTAATCATCATTTTGAAGGTAGCCCAAGTAGAAGATCTCCAGGCATAGACCTAGTGCAACAACAAATATATGATTATATAGAGTCAATGGAGAAGAGAAGTTCCTTAATGAGCCCAAATCCTTTTTTCAATCCACAAGAACCTCTAATTAACTCTCTCAAACATGAAATTTATGAATTAGAGACATTGAATAGACATATCAAATAGGAGAATGAAACCTTGAAGGAACAAAACAAATTAGATGAGGAAACTCATGATAATACCATTCTGCATCTAGGACTATGGTATAAGAAAAAAAGGAAGTTGAAAAGAAAGAATAAGATTATGAACAGAGCAGTCATTAACCTCAAGTACAGGCTCCTTATGAGAAAGCCTAGAATGACAATCACTTCAAAGAAGAGCAAAAGAAGAAAATTGGATGTACTAGCAGAAGTGTCTGAGCAAATGCATTAGAGAAGAAGAACTCACTTTTTTGGCAAATTGCATGACGACATGCAATGATTTTGCAGTGGGGGTATGTTGAACCTCAGAACTACCTTCTCCTTGACATTTTTTCTCACCTTTTTCTCTCATTTTCTCATAATAATATAGACCCAATCAATGATAAATGCTAGGTTTTGTTTTAGGAAAGCATTAAAATGATCACCATATTATATTTTCATGTTCTTGCTATTTCAATAGATTTTTGCAAATTAGCTATAGAACGCAGCCTATTCTACAACTAACTGTTGATTTCGTAGCTACTCTCATGGTTTGGCAGAGGCTTCAAATGAAGAAGCGGGCCACATGGGCATTTCCAGAATCATCTCCACGTGGATTCTATCCTATTCACTTGGTCCAAGTTGATAGAAAAGCATGTCTAAAGTCACGGTCAAAGATGGATTCAAGCACACGATCTAAAAGCAGTAGGACTCTTGATTTTCTCTTTCATAGCTAATCAAGAGTCTAACAGTTTTGTTGAATATTTAATTTGAATTAGCCACCTGTAGCTGACCAAAAGTTAAATAATCGTATCATAATTCAAACTAAGCCACTTGTATCAAGGTTTTCTCATAAATGGTCATGTTATATTTATTTCAAATCAGCAACATGTAGCAAGTTTTTCTCATAAAAGCTATGTTATTTTCTTATAAAAATCGGTTGCATGGAACCAAGAAGTAGTTGGTATATAGAAGGAATTATGTTCAAGCTTTTGTTGATACTCTGTACTCAGACATTGTTTTGTTCATAACACAAACTCCTTGTTGTCAATGATGGTTTAAAGTGCATCCTTAACTAGCTAGCATTCCAACCACATCAGTTGCAGAGGGCCCCTGCACAGAAGGAGGTTTTTCACTTATTGTTTTTAGTTTAATTTCCATTACTCTGTTTTCAACAAGTCTGTTTCCTAATTTAGAATGATATTTCATTTCAGTTGTTAACCAATACACAATTGCTCAGTTTTCTTACTGTTTTGTTATTCATTCTCTTAGAACAAAACTTTCAATTAACTGTATTAATAGACGTTTTCAAAAAACCATTTCAAAATGATGATGACCCTAACTTAAATGGTTAAATATTTAATTCATACAGTGATTCAATTGATTTAGTACATTGTTAGTTTTACATAATTTTACCTTTTCTCTACTTTAAGGTCCTTACTTAGTTGCATCATTGATATTCCAAAAAATCATTTCAAGTATATTGCTTTCATCTTACTCCAAAATTTGAATGGTTGAATGTTTAGATGAATGCAATTATTGAGTTACCTCCTGCATCAATTTCACTTTTAGTTTTAAGAATTAAATCGATGGATTAGGACTAATGATAAAGGTAAGATAGATGCTCTGTTTTCTTATTAGCTTCTAAGTAGCCAGACAACGCTTGGTCCATTTTTAGGAAATTATAGTAACTTAGGAATCTTCCCTTTCCTTTAAAATTCATTAGATCCATTTAAATTTTTATTGAAAAGAGAAATTAACTCATAGAAATATATAAATCACACATAAAAACCAGAGACACAATATTGGCAGAAAAAGGCTGAAGCTTCAAGCTTCCTCATGTATTATCTCTCATTCATACATTACAAAAATAATTGAATATAGTGTTACAAATAAATAGATGAGAGACAGTGTTTTCAAGTTAGTGCGTGCTATCTTAGACACATTTGGTTGAGATAATTTCTCCTTTGGTTGAGATAATTTCTCACCAGACACACCAATATAGGAATTACCTAAAGTAACTCCTATCTTAGAGGAACAACCCAAGAGTTAGGCACAAATTCCTAACTTGGAATTTTTAATTAATTAATTTATTTTTGGATTTATTATTTTTTTATGAGAGAGGCTAACATTCCCCCCTTCAATGATAAATCCAAAATAAGAACAAGGAACCATCTTCCAAGTTCTCATGTTGATCCTCAAAAACATTGCCTGAAAAAACTGCCAAATCTGGATGCTGAACAAACCGCAAAATGAAGAGACTGAGTCAGCTGCATGACTGATTCATCTCAGAGGGACGCTTGACAACTCCATCATGTGCCAAGCCGCAAAAGGATCCAACTGTCCTTTGCTTGAAAACAACATCCGGTGTCCACTGACACAATTTGATGAACGCCCACTGACGTATTTGCTGATGATGATCGCCCACTGGCTGAAGATGTCAAAAAAAACCTCAATGTTGCTTTTGCTATGATGAAAGCTGCTCATTGCTGCTTTGGCTGTCGATCGCCCACTGGCGAATTTGCTGATGCTCACTGCTGATGACAAATGCCCACTGGCTGATGAAGATGCCGACTGGCTGCTTCGCTGATGTTGTCGAGACTTTCAGTCTGACAACCACTTGTCAATTTCATTGACATTTTCCCCCCTTTGTCAGCTGAAAGTAGAGACAATCTTCTCCAAAATATATCTGAACTCCCCCCCTTCAGGTGTAGGAGAGTTTCACTGTTGTACTCCCTCATTCAACTGCATGAGAGTACCATCATCTGTTCATTGCTGGCTGCACTATGTGTGATTGTAGTCGATTGTAAAACTGAGACAATCGTTTGACTGTGGATGACCATTCCCAAGGGTCGATCCATTCATAATTTATCTTCAATCTGCCTGATTTTTGTTGGTTGCGACATTTTCCTGAGGAATGATTGGGCTTGCCACAATGGCAACACGGATGGAGATCAAAACACTGATCTTCCATATGACCGGTTCTTTGACAATGAGAACACTTTGATTGGACTTCAACTTTAGGTTGCGTGCAATTCTGTTTGTCGGCAACTTTCTCAGTACCTGCTGAGGTGAGTGGTTCAAGAAATCCTGCACTCACAAACTTAATTGGCTTGGAATAATCTGGGATTTGTAAGTTGGTGTCATCAGGGACATATCCTAAGCCTCGTCGATTCTTGTTATTTTGAATCTCTTCCCAGGGCTTGATGATGGGTTTGGAAGAAATTTGAATTTTATCATGAACAACTTCGACACTTGAAGTTGTTGGGATGAATGACTTATCATATGGATGGTTCAAAGACTTGAAAGTATCACTCTTTTCTTGCAATTCATTCCTTTGAAGTTGGGAGTCAAGTTGAAGAAACTCAAGGGTTTCTTGTGTTTGTTGTAGATGACGTGTAATATCAGCAAGAGTGTCTTTGCTGACGTGCACCATGTCTTCATCATTGGAGATGATCAAACTGTGAAGAATGTTTAACAACTGAATATGTTGTGCCATCTGAACTTGCTCACTTGAAGTTATGCTCTCTTGTCATAAATGTCGTGCTTTGAACTGTTTCACTTTACTTGAATGGCAGGCTCGCTTGCTATGGGACTTGACTGGCACGCTCGCTTGATTTGTTGATCTCAACTTGCTTGATTGGTGTTAGAGTTGAACTTGTTGTGGTTGCTGTGATGGTTGTTTCAAGGAGTTAAAACTCATGGACTCACTTGATTTTTCTTTAAAGGAAGGGTGTCGAACACTGTTGAAAATGCACCCAAAAAAGCTTACAATGATTTCAATGATTCACTACAATGACTCACATAAAACAAGGAATTCACTTGTCTTAATTTGACTAAGTGCTTGACTTCTGATCAAATCAAAACGTGGGTGTCGGTTTCAACCGAGAATGCACCCGTACAATGCAATGTAATTGGAATTTGATTCACAAGTTCTTAAATTTGTTTGCAAGAATGTTGATGTAGACTTTGCTTTGAAATTCTTTAACTTGATTAAGTGAAGTTTCTTGTTGATGTAGAATGTTGATGTTGACAATCTATGATTATGAGTTGTATTTGCACAGAAGCAAGTGTCGAGTTCAATTGTCCTTCCTTGACACTATTCTTTTACAAGTGTTGTGCTTGCTTGCATTGAACTTTATGTGTGTGGTAAATGCGATCATTTATGTGTCACAACTAGACACAGATCAAAAAGCAAAAACATGAAGCCATAAAACACATGTGCCATCAAACACACACAGTGTACCTTAGATCCCCTTATTCAATTTCGGGCGGATCTAGGTCACAATCACCACAAATAATACGTCTTTATTGAGTATTGAGATCATCAACCTTTCATCTTTTACAACATTGCCATGAAAGCGTTTTCAAACAATGAGAATTTGACACTCACAAATTTGGAAGAAAATGCGTTCAAAAACCTGACTCAACCTCCTACATCAATCAGCTCTCCTTTGAAAAATCTATCACTTCAAAGATTTCAAAAATTAAAGTAGCATTTCTCATCTCTCATCATATTCACCATTAATTCTCTCTTTGTCCCAAATATTATTCTCCACTAACTCTAACCCATTAAAGTTCATGAAAACATTAAGTGTTAAACTTCATTCTCACCCCACTCATTCTCTCACATAATGTGAAAATTAATTCACTTACATGTAATTTTAGGATTAAGCAGACTGTTGACTGTGACGACACTCCAATAGAGGAAACAAAAACACATTTCCCGCCTTCGCATTTCCATTTATATCTCAATACCAGTTCTCAGACATTTTATCGGCCTTCAAATCTCTGATAAGAAATAATGGCTCCCGTCAAGAGGATCGAACCAGAGAAAACGACGGCTAACGAAGGCAAGCCGAAGCGGCTTATGAGTGCAAAGTTGAGGAAGGAAAGAGCGAGAAAGAAGCAACAGACTTGACAGATCTTATGAAGAGAATATTTGGACGTGGCTTGGTGGAAGATCGTAATGCCTTTATCCAGAGTTTTTCAAGTAACAGTCAATCTATCGAAAGTATGATCCACAATGAAGGTGAGCGTACAGCAACACGTGAGTCTATCTGCGCAAGGAGATTCAGAGAGATTGGGAGTCTCGTCCGAGATATTCTGCCTTGAATTGAGCGATCCACAGATACGAAAATGGCATGCACGCTTGGAATTACGCTTGAAACCATCCGAGTCCCTTCAGGAATTACGCGATTGCATGGATACAATACGCCTCCTTTCTTTTGAACCTGTAATGCCTCCAGCACAAAACCCAAAAATAAAAGTGGGTGGTTTCCACCTCCAGGTCTAGTTGAAGAAGTGAGGAAACATTTGAAGATTAGTAAGAAGCAGTTCAAACGATGCTGGGAGATTCTTCTATATTTGAATTTGGACCGCTCTCAGCACCCAGAAAACCATGCTGCTCACAGAATGGAGCTTTGATATCAAGTTGAAATTCATAAAGAGCAAGAAGTAGACAGTACTAGTGAATGTATGTCGGGCTTTTCTAATGAGAATGGGCAAGAAGTAAAAAATACCGAGTCTTCAAATAACATTGAGGATGATACATCTTTGCATGTTGAGAATGGGATATCCAAACAAGAAATTCTTTCAGAAGTGGACAGCGGGATGAAAAATGCAGATGTTAAAGAGACATACGAAAACACAGATGGCAGCCAAGAACTGGGAGCTGGTGGTGCACAGAGTGATAGGATGGATAGTGAGATTAGAGTAGAGCCTTATCATGATGTTATTGCATCAGAAGTTTTGAAGCAGGATGCTGCATCTGAAGATCAACAACCCTTAGAATTTCCATTGGCTACTCTTCTTCAACGCTCTGGTAGCTGTCAATTACCTCCATAAGTCATGCTACAGGTCTTATGCATAAGCTGACTATTGTTATATGCACAAGTCCTCCATAGAGCTCTGCGCTCCTTGAAATTTCGATTGCTCACAATACAAATGCAGCTTACATTGCCCTTTGATAAACCAAAACTATAAAATGCAAACAAATCAAATAAGTAATCCACGTTACCAAAACGACCCGATGACATAGATCTGCTGAGATCGCGTGAGATTCATCCGTCTTCTCGCCCCTCGACGGTTTTGGCCTTTTTGTTACAGGTTCATGCTCATGCTAGAACAACCGCCTTACAAATAACTTGCAGGCTCACGGCTTTGGATGCAGCCTTGAAGCAACCTCACACAAGTCTAACATAGCTCTGATACCACATATTTAAAAGAGAAATTAACTCATAGAAATATATAAATCACACATAAAAACCAGAGACACAATATTGGATGAAAAAGGCTGAAGCTTCAAGCTTCCTCATGTATTATCTCTCATTCATACATTACAAAAATAATTGAATATAGCGTTACAAATAAATAGATGAGAGACAGTGTTCTCAAGATAGTGCGTGCTATCTTAGACACCTTTGGTTGAGATAATTTCTCCTTTGGTTGAGATAATTTCTCACCAGACACACCAATATAGGAGTTACCTAAACTAACTCCTATCTTAGAGGAACAACCCAAGAGTTAGGCACAAATTCCTAACTTGGAATTTTTAATTAATTAATTTATTTTTGGATTTATTATTGTTTTATGAGAGAGGCTAACAATTTTCTTATAGGTTGTACATTCTTAGACACCAAAGAATAGAAACCCCCAAAACAAATATAAAATACAAAACAACGAAGTAAGATAAAGGTTAATTAAGCATATACAGTGCATAACATTTCATCAGTTTACAAACCTTAGTTGATAATTTATGCAAGCAATTTAGGACACTAAATTGACCAAAATCCTCCCCAAACTAAAAATCCTTAAATACCTTGTGTTGATCTACATAACAATTCTACCTATCCTTTGCTACATTTAGATTCTTCCTAATAACTGGATTTCATTTTCAATCTCTGCCAACATATCCATTCCAATCAATACCATGTTCACTTGATCACTCCAATTCATGGGAGTATTACAACTCCTCCCATAAAGTGCCTCAAATAGACTCATATTCAAGGATTCCTGATACCCATTGTTATACACAAACTCCACTAATGGAAGATACTCTTCCCACTTCCATTGTTGATGCATAACATACATCCTCAACATTTCTTCAAGAATCCTATTAACCCTCTCTATCTATCCATCTCTCTATAGAGGGTAACTAGTACTAAACGAAAATTTTTTCCCCAAACTTACAAACCACTCTTTCCAAAATGTGGAAGTGAGCTTGGCATCTCCGTCTAACATAATCTTCCTAGGAATACCATGCAACCTCAATATTTCCCTACCGAATACTTGAGCTACCGCACTAGTTGAATTCATAGACTTCACTGTCGTAAAGTGAGTTAGCTTAGTTAACCTCTCAAACACAACCATAATAGAATCATGTTGTCTAGATATCCTCAACAAACCTGTAATGAAGTCCATCGAAATGACCTCCCATTTCCACTCTGGAATCAGAATCTGTTGCAATGAACGACCTGGATGCTTGCACTTTTCTTTTACCTGTTGACAATCCAAACATCTCACAAAAGAAACAACCACTTATTTCTTCAACTTTAGCCAGTGATAGAACTTCTTAACCACTCTTAATGTCTTTTGATATCCCGGGTTACTTGAATATAGATGAACATGAAATTATTGCACGATAAGCTTCTTGAGCTTGCTTTTGTTTGACACATATATCTTGTCCCTAAATATGACATTTTTTCCTACAATGAGATGATAATTCATATCCTGATCACCTGTACCCTGCCGCTGTAACATGTGCTTAATTTGTTGGTACATGTCATCATGTTGTCTCGCCTAAAAAATCCACCATTAAAAGTCTATCCCATAATGAATCATAGTTGCAATGTGATTTACCTACACTCTTCTGCTAAGAGCATTTGTAACCTTGTTTTCTTTATGCTTAATGTGTGTTATATCGAAGTCAAACTGATTGAGCATAGCCAACCACCTAGCCTGCTTGGCATTCAGATTAGGCTAGTCAAAAAAGTACCTCGTCCCACTATGATCACTCATCAAAATGAACCTCTTGCCAAGAATATAGCATCTCCACATCTTCAGTTCATGAATGATAGCTTTCAACTAAATATCACGAGTCACATAGTTTTTCTCATGCTTATTCAATTTCCTTGACTCAAAGCATACTACATGCCCTTCCTGCATTAAGACTCCACCAAGTCCTCTCTTGCAAGAATTTTTATATAACACAAAATCTTTATCTGGTTCTGCAATATTTAAGACCAGAGCATTTGTAAGAAACTGATTCGAATGTTAAAAACTAACTACACAATCCTCTGTCCATTCAAATTTCTTTCCTTTTTGCTGCAAAGATGTAATAGGATAGGAAAAATATGAGAAGTTCTTGTTGATCTTCTTGTAATAACTTGCTAATCCAATTAATGATTTGACCTCATCCACATTCCTAGGAGTTTCCCACTCCATGGTAGCTCTGATATTTTCTAGGTCCACTGCTATACCTTCCTTGGAAACCACATGCCCCAAGTAATAAAATTTTGTCTCAAAGAGACTGCAATTAATAAGATTTGTGTACAACTGATGCTCTCTCAACAATATTAACACTACTACTAACTATTCTTCATGCTCTTCCTCATTATTAGAATATATCAGTAAGTCATAAAGGAATACTATCACAAAATTATTCAGATAAGGATGCAACACATTGTTCATCAAACTCATGAAAGTAGCTGGAGCATTAGTCAAACTAGAAGGAACTACAACAAACTCATAATGGCCATACTTGGTCTAGAAACTAGTCTTGTAGATGTCCTCTTCTTTGATGCGTACCTAGTGATATCTTGATCTCAAATCAATCTTTGAGAGCCACTTATGCTCCCTTCAACTGATCAAACAAGTCGGTAATCTGTGACAAAGAGTACCTGTTCTTAATCCTCACCTTGTTCAACTGCTTGTAATGAATACATAACGTGAGAGTAATATCCTTTTCTTCACTAGAAATACAGGTGCCCTCTGAGGTGAAACACTTGTATTAATTCATCCCCTGTCAAGAATTTTGTTCAATTTGCACTTTAATTGCACTAACACATGATTTCTCATCTGGTAAGGGGCCTATGATGTTGGTGCTACTCCCGACATCAACTCAATATAAAATTCCAATTCCCAATGAGGCATTAAATTTGAGATTTTCACTAGAAATGCATCCTAAAATTGTAGCAAAACTGGACACCTCTTTGAGACTTGTACATCCTCAACATCCTTACATTTTTCACTATAAATATGAACTTCAAACAATACACATCCTCTCCTGCTACTGCACATTCCCTACATAGTTGTAACCATTCTCACTGATGTATGATTCTTCTTTCCCTCCTAGATTCTTTTCTCTCCATCATCATCGAGGAACTCAATAACTTTATCATAGAAATCCACCTTATTCCTAAGAATGTAAAACCAATCCATAGCCAATAACATATTGTATGATCCCAATGGAAGCACATTTAGATGAACTAATGTAGACAGATCATTAAACTCAAATGCACAATATCCTACCCAATGATGAACTTGTTTTTTAGTACCTCTAGCCAACTACACCAAACAAGACTATGCATGCACCTATTTATTCAAGCAACACTTATCCACTAGTTCAAAACTAATATAGCTATAGTTAGATCCATGTTCAATCAAAATAGAAACAACTTGATCACAAATATTACCTTCCATCTTGATATTGATTTGTGATGATCAACTTGCCTATTATCCAATCCTACATAAATCGAAGGAATACTCTATCCAACATCCCCGACTGTTTGTGCCTCCTGATCATTGTAAATTTATAGTCTACCACCTCGATGCTGTGAAAAATCTCTCTTGTGATGATCCTTGCCACAATTACAGCACTGTAGAGGCTTCTTGCCATCACCCTTTTTGAGCTTAGAATGAAATCCCTATCCTCTGTTAACTACATTGAATTTCTTGTAGGGTGTTGCATTATTCTCATCATATTCATCCTGAGGTTTTCCTCTCTTCTTAGCCTAACTTACTTTATTCTTCCCATTATCTTTCCAATCCTACTTAGATTTCATCTTGTGCTTCAGTTTCTCATAACAGTGCTTCATACTTCTACTGGCTTCCTCCATGGATCTAGGCCTGTGTTAATAGTGATGGAATTTCTAACATTCAAAGGGCCCCCCTTGATATGTGGTTCCAAATATACCTTAGACCATTTGGTATAGGAGCCCTTTGTGCTATACAACAACACCCCCCCGCCCCTCCCCCATTTCAATTTTTTGAAAAATATTCTAACATGATAAATAGGAAATAGGGTCCCTTTTGTTTTTCAAAAAAGTAATAAAACTTTTAGATAGGAATATATTTCTTTATTTCTTCCTTTTTAAATAAAAAGTGCTTTACAAATTTTCTAAGAATTGCATATCACAAATTGCATTTGCTTAAGGCCGAAGTTCATTGATCCAAAAAATTGCGATGTGATCTGAGTTATCACAAACTCCTTATCGCAAATGTTTTGAATATAAACTGAAAACAATTCATTTACAAACATGTGATGCGATAAACCTATCACATATCACATATGGCTGATTCCAAAGGCATGTTTTTACAACAATCCATTTAAATTTTGCGATGCGATATATTTGTTGTAGTCTCCATACCGCCAATCAAAGGAAAATAACCCAGTAAAAACATGTGATGCGACATACACTTATTGCAGATTGCAATTCCAGCGGAAACATGTGACACTCACCCCGGGACTTGTGATGTGATGTTAAATACGTAATAAAGGCATTCAAAAAAAGAAAATAACAAAGGAAAAACATGTTCTAAGTTAGAAATTGACCAACTCTACGTGCCAACTCATCATTTATTACAATCGCAGAGATTCAAAGGACTCTTAAGAATATGACATTTATAACTCCCGATTTGCGATATGTGATTGCTCTATAATAATTGAAATATTTCATAATATCAATATATGAAAATCAATAATCACAAAATAGAAACATTACGGCACACATTCTAAGAAAAAACCTTTGAAAACTTGTCATGTGATCTACTCACTAAAAATTAAAGTATCACGTCATTAGTTATGGCCAAACATTAAATAACAATTATGACTGCGATCCTGAGGAGATTTAGTTTCCTGTGTTTATTTTTAATTCATATTTTGAAATCTTTTCAGCTTAAATGTTATTGCTCTGAAAGTCTTTAGACTATCACTACCCTCTTTGTCATTTTGCAATTTGAATTTGGAAGTTTGCAACTAGCCGAAATGTCAAAGAATGCTAGGAAGACAACAGTTATCCCACACCCTGCAACGGCTGAAGGTCCCGAAAGGCTTGTGTTAATCACAGACACTACATGTTAGGATTGTGGAACAACTACATGGGAAAGCATATATGATATGTTAGAAAAGGAAGAGCCAAAGGTAACAGTCGAGCAGGTAACAACTGATGGATCTGTTCCATCAAAAAATACACCTACCGATTTATCCAACTCTTTTCTTCACCGAATAGTGGCCTGACCAAAGGTTTTACCATATATTGATATGGTAAAATGGGTGATTGAAAGCATCAATATAATAGACGGGACGCTCCTCACAGCTGACGAAAGAGTATTTGGATCTTTCAAGCCTGAAGACTTGAAGAGAATGTATCATTTGGCAGAGCCCAAGAAGGTCTACAACAAGTCATTCCTCCAAGAATTCTCGAGAGAAATCCAATAGAATCACATCCGGTCAAACAATGGAGACACTTCCAGAACAGACATAAACATGAAACGTTGGGTATGTATTCTGTGGGCTCCCTAGCGTCTCCATATTGTTATGCTGCCACATTGATGTGTAGATTGTTTGGATATTCCAATACTAGTAATTTTTCTATTGAAATGGTTCCATTAATAGAAGTGGAATTGAGCTCTTATGTAAATGGATTGGGCTAATATTCTATCAGATAAAATGGTCGTCCAAATCCTTGACTACAGGAAAAAAAATATGTTTCCACCTGAGTCGTTCCCCCATTTTTCATGAGTGCCTAGATAGTTCATACCCTCTACTTCAATTCCGAGATTCACATCATGGGATGGAAATGGACTATCCATGACCCAACTCCTATCCATATTTACCATAAATTCCTATGGAAAAGTCATTTTGAGAAACATTTCTACAGAATTTTTCATGGTTTCATCTTACCCATTCATCAAGCCATTTTTAGTAAACGAGCTCCTTCACTATCCAAGGAGGCTAGTATTGATTTAACCTCAATTGGGAGTTGGTTTGGGGAAGAAATGTTTACATACATTAGGGTTTTTGGAAGCATCACTAACCCACATGTCCTTCCTCTTTATGTCCCAGACAAACTATTGGTGAGATAGATAGTCTATCAAACAATTGAAAAAGGCCTCACCAGAAATCTTAAACATGCTAAGAAATAGTTATGGCCCACCTTTCCTGTTCACTGTGGCATTTATTCATTTCATGATTACAAACATGCCCAAATTGAGGCAGAAAAAATAAAAGTTTTGAATCTAGCTTCAATTCCCAAAAGACAGTATGACCCAAACAAAGTCGTCTACAATTTCACTGCTCAGGTGAAGGTTAGACAATTCACCCATGAGAAGAACGAATTGGATGACCTATTTAGATCAGCAAAAACATTCACACAAGTAGGTCAACTAGCAAAAATCAAGCTAGGATCAAAGAAAATGGGCCAATTCATCCAATATAGAACGAAAAGGCTTCAAACAATACCACTAGACTTGCTAAACATTGTACCAGTCATTCAGTAAATAGAGAAAAGCACAGAATAGAATCCAGGGAAATCTTCTGGTGTAGCTATGACAAGCAACAAAATGGGTGAATAGTGAAGTGCAGATGTTAACATTGATCCAGTATTAATCAAAGAGTGGGAGCAATTTGACCAACAAATCAAAGGTCAAGATGATATCGAAAATATTTTCACACTAGGACTCCCCTTAATACAATAGTCCATCATTCAAAACCTAGTGATTGAAAAACCATCTAGCAAAGAGGCAACTCCAAAAGAAATATAGGTAATCCTAAACATCCTTCATTAGAGATTACAATGAGCATTAAAGAAATTCCACCTTTGGATGTGTTCTATAGCCCTAAACACAGAGCTATAGTCAAGAGACAAAGAAAGAAAAGAAAGATGGAGCAAATATCAGCAACAGTTCTTGAAGATGAAACTATGAATATCATTTGGAAAGACTCAAAGTTTAATCCCTCTGAAGACTTAACCAAGTTGTCTCGGTTTGAGGGAGCATATACAACTGCTACAATAGATAAAGAAACTAAAATAAAATCAATTGGTTAAAGAAAAGGATCAAAAAATTAAGCAACTAGAGGAACAATTAATGATGGAAAAATAGGCTATCAATCATCATGTCAAAGAGAGACAACAACGGCTCCATCAAGAGTTTGAACAACGAAAATTAACACATCAGGAAGAGATAAAAGATAAGGAAGAATAGATAAAGCAGCTACAACTATCAATGGAACAATTGAAAGACAATCCCAAAAAGAAGCCTTAGAGGTAAATACTCTGTTATCTCAACATCTAGTCCAACTCTACCAAAAGATATCTTTCATTTACGCGTTGTGTATCAAAACCAAGATATTGATAGATCAAGCAATCAATTCCAGAATATAATTTGAAGATGTCGATGATAAAATAACAAGTTACATCTCCTGGCAAAACAAAAAAGAAGGAATGGATGCTAATTTGCAAATAATTGAAGAATCTCATAAGGAAATATTATTTTCAGAATGGAATAAATAGCTGAATAAAGCAGAAAGAGAAACCTCAAGGGCTAGGACAGTAATGAATAACATCATTGAGCTAATAAATGATAACCTAGATACCGCCAATTTAATTTTTGAATGTTTCCCGGAAAGTCTTCAAAAGAAAAAGTTTTAGAGCGACAATGGATACAAGATTCAATGACCAAAGAGGAAGCAATTAAAAAGTTAAAAATCCTCAATTGGGAAACATACTGACTCTACCTAGTTAAACCACATAGTCAGCAAATGATGATAAAATGTCTTAATGACGTAGTTGAATGCATGATTCCAGAACTCTCAGATGCAATGTACACAGGTCAGTTACACTCTGGGATGATTCATCCGCCAGAAATCCAAACTCTGCTAGAGATCTATCAACTAAAGTCGTAGGATAAACAATAGACACAATGCATCTTTCAAAATGTTATCAACATTTCTATTTTCAACATGTAATACCATATGTTAGGGAAGGTTGTTCCGACCTCCCTAAGCACTTTGTGTGGATAGTTAGTTCTTATTTTTCCTATAAAGACCCTTTCATGTCAACTAAGAAAGGGTCCTCAATTTGTATCAAACTAGATTGAATAAGATAGCACGTCTGCACTTTTTAATTTACTTTTGCGGAAATAGTGGATCAAGGTTCAAACTTGTTGTAAAGGGACTTCAAGAAGACTTGCATTTTTGTATCTTATTGAAGTTTTCTAAATAAGAAGAGTGAGTGAAATTATTATTTTCATGAGAAGACTCAAATACATATGGTACTTTTATCAATGTCTTTTTGTCCCATTTTATGCAATTAACAGTCTTTTGATTTGATATTGTTGTTATATGTAATGTCTCACATAATTCTGCCTTATATCACTTTTGAATAAGTTAGAATTAATATTTTGAATACATATGTAAATAGTTGATATTATTTTGATATGAGATATGTTTTTATCTTACTTTGTTTAACTTCTTATTCAAGGTTATCATCATTCTAGCTTAACTTTCTGTAGGTAAATGATTAATTTTCATTAGCATTTGTATATTAAAAATCATTATAGATCACATTGATATTAAATCACCCAGGTTATATAGATCTATTTGTATATTTTCACAAGTTTACAAATCAAACCATCTATCACCCTGTTATATATTTTAAACACCCATTCATCAAATCACACTTTATTGGGAAGTCCATATTATCTAGTCGGAGCCACCATACCAAATGGAAAAGGAGCTTCTTTAAGGTCCGGACCGGTTGGTTATCCCGCAATGTTGGTTCAACAATTTTAGAGGCATCAACGTTTTTGGTGCTAGAAGGAGGGCCGACTATGAATGGTTGGAAGAATTCCATCTGAATCTAAAATCCATTCAAGAAGTCAATCCTTGATAAATAAATTGGAAGAAATTTCAATTTCAACAGAAAAATCTGGACCATCTGAAACATCTGAAGGAAGTTTCACTTCAATCCTTCAACCAACTCAAATTTTGACTCGCTTCCAAAGTGAAAAACTTGGTATTCCCCCTTTTGAATTTCCCCTTCCATATTACAAGAAAAGGACCAAGAAATCCAATTCTCAATCTTTAGCTAGTGATATTTTATCCAATACACCTCCACAAACACCTTCTTTCCCTCCACCAAATCCTGTTATCATCATCCCTGCTTCACAATCTCCCTCTCCATCTAATATATCGCCTTCTTCTTCACCTCAATCACCTTTATCACCCACACAAACTCTTCCCCAAGCTCCAATGGCAGCAAGACCTTGGGCAAATCCTGGAGCTGTGCAGATGCAGGGACCCTTACATGATCTTCCCAAACACCACGAATGATGGCTTCCTAAATATAATCCAGATGATGGATTACCAGCTGAGGAACACCTCAATAATTATATGTTAGCCATCAATCTCAATGGGGTTGAGGAAGAATATTGTGTGGTTAGATTGTTTCCTTATACGCTCCAAGGATCAGTTGGTTCTTGGTATTTCTCCCTTCCACCAGCATCTATTAATAGTTGGGCATTGTTCGAAGAGAAATTTTTGACCAAATTTGGTGATGATCGAACAACTGCAGCCTTGATCAATGATCTTTCAAATATCAAAATTAAACTTGACGAAAAGGTTAAAGATTTCAATTCACGATTTAACAAATTATTGCATAAAATCCCAACTGCATCACATCCTAGTGAATATGTACAAATAGAATGGTATATTTCAGCCTTGCCTTCTAATATGGCTATTTTTGTAGATAGAGCAAATAAGAAAACTCTATTAGAGAATTTGGAAGAGGAATTGTCTGTTGAAAAAAGAATACTCACTTTAGAAAAGAAAATTTCACAGGAAGATAGAAAAAATAAAAAGGTTACATTCAGAGATTAAGCAAATAAGAAAGCAACCAAGGACCCATATGACATGGAAGACCTGCAAAAGGTTCTTAAAACTACGTCTAATGAAATGGTAGAGATAAAGAAGCAAGTAGTTGAATCTTCATCAAAAATACCTTTTAGGAATTTTAAAAGAAATCAAATAGCAAATACCCAACCTCCGAATACTATATCAAATCCAAAGTCAGATTTAGATGAAACATAAGAAGAAGATACACTCTTATCAGCCGAAGAAATAGAGGAAGAAGAAACAGTTGAACTTCATGGAATGTGGGACTTTATTCTACCCAACTCTGACAACGAGAGTGAGCAGGAAGCCCTACTCGTAAACACCAAAAGTAAAAGTCCTATAGAACCTAATTAGTCAATTCAAAAGAAAAAAAACCTCAGTTATCACTATTAAAGAGAAAATTCCCACAAAGAAATCTCCAATTTCATCTCCCCAATCAAAACCATCTTCATGTAGTCCTCCATCATCATCAAAAACTCTGGTATTTTCAGATTCCATGGATTATAACATAATTGAAGATATGAAGAAGACTTGTGCAAACATCTCTCTTCATGAATATAGCACGCTCAAACATCAACAAAAGTTATTGCTTAAGGAATTAAATCCAATACCTTCTTCTCCTCTTCCAAATAGTGTATTATCCAAGGTCTCCAGAGTATTGGGTAGGCCACCATTTGATAAGGTGGATTCTATCAATGTTGTTTTAATTGGGGATAAATCAAATTCTCATACTCCTCCTTTTCTCTTAACTTATGAGATCTTCAATAGGAATTTGCATAACTGCTTTATTGACTCAGGGGCTTCATCAAATATAATCTCAGCATTAGTTTGCTCTAAATTAAATATTGAACCGCAGAATTCTACAGTTCATATTGTCCAATTAGATCGAACTAAAGTTCAAGTTTATGTGAAATAAATTCAGTCACTATTAGACTATCCTCTGATCCAAGGGTTGTTCAAATTATTGATATATTGATTGCTGATATTCTAGAGTTTTACGGTTTGATTCTTAGCAGAGATTGGTCTAAAAAGCTTCATGGTTAAATTTCAACTGCTGGTCTCACAAGTGGATTCCTTATAATGGGAAGCCAAATCAAATTAGAGTTGATGGCAAAAAACATCTGACTCACAAAGTGACAGAATTCGAAGAAGAAAATGAACCAATGGCTTTCAATAATAATATTCTTGGAAACTATTCTACTAAATCATTTTTAGGGAACTTCAATGCTCAGCAATCACCCTTTTTAGTTAATGTTGTCACATTACAAGGTCTATATAAAGCAGTAGGCTTGAATGTACAATATCTGAAAGTATTCAGAGATTCTGAAATTGTCATCAAACAAATGAGAAATACTATTCACTGTCTCTTGGGACATATAAAACATTATCAATCACTTGTTCAAGATCTTATATCTCATTTTATGGCATTTGATATCTCTCCTATTCCTAGATCACAAAATGTAGCAGCAGATCTCCTGGCTAATGTAGCTTCTAAGGTCCTTCCATGTGAGGATTATAGTCTAGATAGATATTCTATTGAATTAATTTTTTAGCCATCCATCCCAGATAATGTCACCAATTGGCGTGTGTTCAATCACGATGAGGATATCTTAAATTTCTTGACATCTGAAGGATCTTATGATGATCAAATCATCGATGAAAGCAATCATGGTCTTCAATTAAAGCAGAAACTCAATGAAAATCCTATTCCTAAATCCGTGGATAAACTGGAAGATCTTTATGATATTAAGGATACATTCAAAAAAGTCACTAATTCAAAGCTTCAAAATTCAACTTTAAGGTTTGAATTAATAAACCTTGGTATTAATGCCAAGCCACAAAATTTCAACCTAGGACTTGGAATTTCACCTAATGAAATATTTGCCTTCATCAGATCATTGAAAAAATATAAAAATGCTTTTTCTTAGAATTATGAGGATCTGAAGACTTATGATACCTCTATTATTCAACATAAAATTCCAATGATTTCCAATGAAAAACCTATCCAGCAAAAATTAAGGAAAATTCACCCTAATATTGAAAGCCAGATCAAATCAGAGCTGAATAAACTCCTTAAAGCCAAAATAACCTTTCCTATCATACATTCGAAATGGGTCTCAAACTTGGAACCTGTTAGGAAGAAGAATGGTGATATTAGAATTTATATAGATTTTAGAAATCTCAACAGAGCATCTGAAAAAGATAATTTCTCATTACCAACAATGGAATAGATACTTCGATCAGTAACTAGCTCAAAATTAATGACTTATCTTGATGGTTTTTCAGGATTAATCAAATCTTGGTACATCTAGATGATAGATTAAAGACTACATTCAAAACCAAATGGGGAACATATGCTTATCAAAAAATGCCTTTTGGTTTGATAAATGTTGGAGCTACCTTCCAAAGATCCATGGGCATAGCTTTCAAAGGTTTGATAAAAAAAAAAGTCGTTGTTTACTTGGATGACATAATTGTCTATTCTAAGAAAAGAACAACCATTTGTATCATTCAAAGAAAATGTTTGAAGGTTGCAAAAAGTATGGGATTTCCTTAAATCCTAAGAAATCATTCTTTTCTCTTAATGAAGGTAAACTCCTAGGATTTATTGTATCCAAATAAGGCATATACATTGATCCTGATAGGATAAAGGAGATTCCTGATATTCATTTACCACATAATAAGAAATCTATGCAATCATTCCTGGGACAGATAAATTTTGTCAAAAGGTTTGGTCCTGATTTTTCTCATATTGTATTACCCTTGGAATCTCTGATTAAGAAAAATTCAGTCTTGGAATGGGGACATAACGAGAGAAAAGCTTTAGATGTAATAAAACAAGCAATCATTAATGCCCCTGCATTAAATACTCCAAATTTTTCTAAACATTTTATTTTATATACTTTAGCCACTCAACCATCTTATGTTGTTTTTTTAACACAAATCAATGATCAGCAGATGGAAGCACCCATATCTTTCTTTAGCTCCAATTTGCAGGGTGCTGAGCTTAATTATTCGGAAGACAAGAGGAAAGCCTTCACTGTATTTAACTTTGTTAAACATTTTAGACCTGTCCTCCTGAAAACACATACAAAAGTGATATTCCCATTCTCTGCAGTGAGGCAATTGCTAATTCAAAGAGAAGTAGGAGAGAAAAGAGCTAACTGGGTAAAATCTCTACAAGAATATGACATTGATCTTAAACCAGTGAAAATTGTTAGAGGACAAGGTTTTTGCAGGTTACTTGCAAGAGCTTCCAACATACCAGATCACAAAGATTCAGGTAATACTGCACAAGTGAACAAGGTAATTCTAAATGATTATGAATCTTAATATGCTGATCTGATTTTCTATTTGAAAAATGGATATGCTCCCCTTGAATTCAGCTATAAAAGCAAATGGTCTCTGAGATTAAAGGCAAGCACTATGAAATTATTGATAATGTGTCATTCACAAGAAATTATGATTCTATTTTGTTAAGACGCCTTGAAAAATCTCAAGCACAGACGATTTTGTAGGAACTCCATGAGGGCCCAGCTGGTGGACACTTTGGAGGAGATACTACAGCACACAAAATACTCCATGCCAAGTATTATTGGCCAACTTTGTTCAAATATACCCCTGACTATGTGAGAAAATGTAAGATATGCTAGACTACTAGTGGAAGACAAAGGAAACCAGCCTTTCCTTTACAATTGGTTAACATTAAGCAACCATTTGAACAATTGGGGCTTGATATCAGAGGAGAAATTGTTCCCCATTCTTCCAAGCAGCACAGATACAATCTTACAGGTACGGACTACTTTACTAAGTGGGTGGAATCAATTCCACTAAAGGTAGCAAATTCTGATGTGATTATAGAATTTATTGATCAATTAATCATCAGCAGGTTTGGTTTACCTAATGCACTTATCTTTGGCAATGCATCTTATTTTTTTCGAAATAGTATACTCAAATTTTCTCTAAAGAGAGGTTTTAAATTAAAACACTCTGCAAATTACTATCCACAAGGAAATGGCTTGGCAGAATCAACTAACAAAAACCTCATTAGGATTATTAAAAGAATTGTCGATCAAAGCCAAAAGAATTGACATAAACCTTTAATATTTTCATTATGGACGGATCGCATAACTCAAAATTCCTTAATAGGTACTTCTACTTTTAATCTAGTGTATGGGAAAGAAGTTGTTATTGCACCAAATTTAGCCCCCCCATCACTAGCCCTAGTACAATTCATTGAAGAAAGTCTTTCCTCCTCTATTCATTTAAGGTTTCATCAAATTCTTAAATTAGATGAGGAAAGAGAAAAATCCAAGATTACTCATGCTCGATATCAGCAAATCACTAAATCCTCTTTTGATGCAAGTTCAACCGGCCCAAAAATGTTGCAAATTGGTGATCTCATTCTGAAATGGGACAAAGCACATAAAGAAAAAGGTAAGCATACCAAATTTCAGAAAATGTGGCTTGGACCATTCTTGATTGTGGAAAAGATAGGCTCATCAACATTTCTACTGCAAGATTTATCAGGAAAGAGAGATTCTCTTCCTGTGAATGGACTTATCTCAAAGAAATTATTTTCTTGAGGAGGTAACTCCTTCGTACTTATACATATTATTTCATGCATATTTTTTATTTCTTTTAGAAATAATGTTGTAAAAAGTATGCCTTTGGCTTTTTACCTCCGAAATCTCTTTGAAAACATTTTGTGAATATTTGGTTTTTAAAAGTAGAAAATCTTAAGGAAATGATTATAGTTTTTGAAAATTATATAAAGATCATAAAACTCTGAGATTTTCTTTGAAATTGTGAAATTTTTGAAACTTGGAAAACATAGAGAATCATTTTAAGTTTTATCAGTTGAGAAAGGTTATTTTTATAAAAGTAAAGAATTGGTACAACTAAGCATCTATAACTCAATAATTGTCATCCAATAACTCTCAAGGAGCCAGATATTCACCCCATCCATTATGTTTATGATTTTTTAGTGTAATTCTAAAATATATATGACTTAAAAGATAAGAGGTCTCATCACGAACATGCTTACCATGATCATAGGGAATTAATTAAATTGACATTACCAACACTCCATACCAAAGCAGGGTAATCGCTTATAATCATAAGACAAGGGGTCTCATCACGAGCCAGCTTGTTCAGTTCAATTACAACCAGTGATTGGTGTTGTCACTTTCTGGCCCCCAAATCAGGACAATGGCTTTTAAAGTAAAAAAAAAAAAATTAATAAAAATAAATAAATTCTAAATAAATAAATATATGTTTGTGAATTATCTTTAAAAATATTACACCCTTAGATGGATGGGGTCCTGAATCATTGGTGGTTAAAAGGTAACCCTGTCAAGACTGTGGACATTTGCTGGAAGCAGTGGCTCTGCCTATGACAAATGAGTAAACTCAAAAGCTAAAGCTGGAAAAGCCCCTTACTTTATCTCTAACAACCAATCAAAAACTAGAATAAACCAAAAATGTTTTCATTTATAATAAGGGTTTGTAAAAGAAATTGCAAAATAGATGAATTTTTCTTATTCAGAGTAATCTTATTTATCTAATTAATTTCAAAATACTTTCCTTTTCCTCAATTGTTTGTACTTAAGAAAGGATTAGAAATTTCATTATTTTATTCAGAGATAATTGGTTCTTCCAGTGAATCGCCAATTGTTGTGCTATACAACAACCCCCCCCCCCCCTATTTCAATTTTTTTTAAATATTCTAAGATGATAAATAGGAAATAGGGTCCATTTTGTTTGTCAAAAAAGCAATAAAACTTTTAGATAGGAATAGATTTCTTTATTTCTTGCTTTTTAAATAAAAAGTTCTTTACACATTTTCTAAGAATCACACATCACAAATCACATTTGCTTAAGGCCAAAGTTCATCCATCCAAAAAATTGCGATGCGATCTGAGTTATCGCAAAATCCTTATCACAAAGGTTTTGAATATAAACTGAAAAAAAATCACTTACAAAAATGTGATGCGATAAACTTATCGCATATCGCTGATTCCAAAGGCATGCTTTTACAATGATCCATTGAAATTTTGTGATGCGATATATTTGTCGTATTCTGGATACTACTAAAATCAAAGGAAAATAGCCCAATAAAAACTTGTGATGCGACATACACTTATCATATATTGCAATTCCAATGGAAACATGTAACACTCACCCTGGAGCTTGCGATGCCATGTTAAATAGGTAATAAAGGGATTCAATAAAAGCAAATAACAAAGGGAAAACATGTTCTAAATTAGAAATTCGACAAATCTATGTGTCAACTCACCATTTATCGCAATCACAGAGATTCAAAGGACACTTAAGAATACGACATTTATAACTCTCGATTTGCAGTATGCGATTGCTTTATAGTAATTGAAATATTTCATAATATCAATATATCAAAATCGCTAATCGCAAAACAGAAAGGTTATAATACACATTCTGATCTAGGTGGATTTTGGTGGCCACGCACCTATCCCACTTAGACTCCCACAACTGTCTCTTTCAGTTTTCAGTAATTGTAGCACAATTTACTATTTTTAGCAGTTTTTCGGGTCCTGAACTTTCGGAGCCATTTTGAGGCCTTAAATGATGTTTTTGTGGAAATCTGGGAGCAACATGGGTCCACGGACCAAATTTTCTCTTCGCAAAGTTGTAGTTCTCAGATAGATCCTTTTAACAGGATATTGTATGCATCAAACGGTGATCGGGTGCCAAATTTACGACCCCAAGAAGTTGATGTACCAATTTACGCAAACGGGGCCCACACTTTAGCGTTTCCACTTCTAGGGTTAGATTTTTGGATGTTTAAGGTTTTACATTTTTTCTCAACAATAAATAGGCCTTCGAGCCTCATTGTAGCATATTTTAGAGACATGTAGCCACCACATCTCTTCTCAAAGATAAGCTACCATTGCCCTAGTTGGTTTATTTCCATTTCTGTGTGTAAGCATATTTTAGTATTTTACATTAATGAAATGAAGTATTATTTCTACTACATCTCTGCATTTATGGTTATATCTGTAATTTGCTATGTTCCTGTTTAAATTTGGATCAGTGGTATCAGAGCGATCAACTTTTTCTCTATTTTTCTTTGCATGTCCCCAACGATGTTGCGATATAGGGAGTTAGGGCTTGAACTGGTCGAACCTTTGCAAGATCCGCCTCGCAAACCCTGATAGCCTCCCATGGCAGATGACAAGAAAGACGAGGGTGCAAGAAATCCTATCAAAACCTTGCTCGAAGAAGCCCTCGAGTGGAAAAGGAACATGATGATGGACAGCTTTGCCCAGATCCTTTAGCGGCTACCCAGAGGTGACGCATCGGCTTCCAACAACTACTCTGGAAATGCCACACCCTTTAACGTACAAGTTAATTTTGAAATCTCCATCTTTGAGGGTAAAATAGATGCAGACGCCATAGATAAATGGTTAAATCTGCTAGAAGGGTATTTTTCTGTTCATGATTTTTCTAGTCAAGAAAAGATTATTTTCTCTCTTCTCAAAGCAGCCCCCCATGTCAAGGACTGGTGGGTATCCTAGTGTGAGCAGAAGGATGAAAGTACGGGCTCACTATTTTCAACTGTACCCACTTGGAATTCATTTTTTGATGTCATCAAGCAGCAGTACTACCTTGTTAAAAGCTATGAGGACAAATACATAAAGTGGACCATGCTACAACAGGGAAGAGACCAAGATGTGCCAGAGTTCACAAACATTTTTCTTACCCTTCACACACAGTTGGGTATCAAGGATTCTGAGCTACATTCGGTACTTAAATATTGTGGCTACCTATATAGGTAGATCCAGGAAGAGATGGAGTTCCTGAAGATCTCCTCGCTCGGCACATCGTACCGATACACTATCAAAATCGAGCAAAAGTTTAAACAGAAGGAGAGAGACTTTGGATCTGCGAATTTGAAGACCAAAGGACAAAGCCAAGGCAGGGTTACCCAAGACAACTCGTTGAAGCCACAAGAAAAGAACAACACCACGAAGTCGAAGAAGGACATAGGAAAGTGGCGTGAGTTCCACAAGAGCCTCACTCACAACATAAGTGAGTGTCGGACCAACCAATCACTGGTGGCCAAGTTGAAGGCTTCCAAATCAGATGCACGTTCTGACACTGAGTCAGAACCCGACAACGGGAATGGAAAAGGGAGGTAAATCATTGATGTGGAGCCCAATTCCACTGTTGCCACCACCAAGATCCAAAATAATGAGCCTGAAGATCCAAAGGAGGGGGAATGTCTTTTCCACTCACAAATGTGGGTGAAGGGTTCACCACTGTAATTCATTGTTGATAGTGGGAGCCAAAAAAACCTCATTTCAGCAAAGGTCATGAAGTGGCTGGGACTACCAACCATACCACACCCGCAACCATATTGCATTGGGTGGCTTCACCAAGGGTGAGATCTCTGAGTTTGCCAATAGTGCCACCTTCCCTATGGCATCAAGCCCTTCATTGACGAGGTATTGTGTGTTGTTGCACCTCTGGATGTTTGTAATGTATTATTAGGCCAGACATACATGTGGAGGTGACATGCTATGTATGAGTCAAGGCCTCAAGCTATTATTATTACTTTGGGTAAGTCATTATACAGGATACCGAAGATAGTCCCACCTACCACCACCTCTTTGTTCACCGCTAAGAAAGGCAGAAAGCTCATCTCCCAGAGTATGAAATTCATTTTCTGTTTGGTTCACTCCCAAAGTTAGGGGAAGATTGTCACCACATCCATGACCTCCGCGAAGGGTTCTTCCACGCAACAATAGTAGCAAAGGGATATGGCCATGACAAAACACAGGAACAACTTCTCCTCACCCACAGGGGTACCACACAAGTTTCAAGTGGACAACAAAGTCTGATTGCATCTACAGAAAGAATGCCTTACAAGAGCCCATCAGAAGCTCCAATCACTCCGACATGGTCCTTACACCATCACCAAGGCTGTGGGAAACAATTCTTTGGAGCACAACATTCCCTCATTCCTTTGCCTACACCAAGTGTTCAATGTGTACGACCCTCGACCATGCTTCCTACCATTACTAGACACATCAGAGATTGCAGAACAATTCATCGGGGACCAAGTTCAGGAGTAGCTTCCACATCTCATGGAGGAACTCAATGCAATGGGGACCTTTGATTCCTAAGGGGGGAGGAATGATCCAAGTGGATGTCGATGGCCACCCACCTATCCCACTTGGAACCCCACAACTGTCTCTTTCATTTTTTCAATTTCTTTAATTGTAGCAAAATTTACTATTTTAGTAGTTTTTCTGGTCTTGAACTTCCGGAGCCGTTTTGAGGCCCTAAATGATGTTTTTTGGGAAATCTGGGAGCAAAATGTGTCCATGGCTCAATGTTTCTCTTTCCAAAGTTGTAGTTCTTAGATAGATCTTTGTAACGAGATATTGTAAGTGTCAAATGGAGATTGGGTTGCAAAGTTACGACCCTGGGAAATTGATGTACCAATTTACCCAAACAGGGCCCACAATTTGGTGTTTCATCTTCTAGGGTTAGGTTTTTGGATGTTTAAGGTTTTCCATTATTTCTCAACAATAAATAGGCCTTTGAGCCTCATTGTAACATAGTTCATAGGCATGTAGCCACCACATCTCTTAGAGATAAGCTACCATCGCCCTAGCTGGTTTATTTCCATTTTTATTTGTAAGCATATTTCAGTATTTAACATTAATGAAATGAAGTATTATTTCCATTTCATCTCTATATTTATGGTTATATCTGTAATTTGTTGCGTTCCTGTTTAAGTCTGGATTAGTGGTATCATGATGGTTTACTTTTTCTCCGTTTTTCTTTGCATGTCCCCAATGAGGTTGGGATATAAGGAGTTGGGGCTTGAACTAGTAAAACCTTTGCAAGATCAGCCTCACAAATTGTTTCAGGGAAACTAGTGTTGATTCAAACTACTAGTCCCACTAAGATGGGTAGCTATCTTAGAAACAAACAATGAAAGCTTTTCAAGAGTTCCTTTAAGTGTGATAGATGAGAGGGAAGAAAATAGGACCAACCTGGATCTTCCGCTTTGATCCTAGCTTGATTTCTCCTTTCCTTGATAGAATTTTCCACTGCTCTCCTACTTGTCTCACTTCAAAGAGTACCTGTCGAGTCAAAGTAACAACAAACCATCAAAGCATCTCCATCTAAAACATCATAAACAATGTGGAATCAGAAACACATTGACCATAAAATTGCATTCATAAACAATAAGATTCACAAACACACGATTATATGGAGGAAAACCTAAATAACTTTATTAATAGTAGTGTAAGAGAGGATTACAACCCAGCTATCTAATCCAGTATCATCCTCCCAGTGTAGAAGCCCTCTTCACCTCATGAACAAGCAAATCACCCAACAATGCAATGTCTCTTCTCACCAACAAACCAACAACACTTCCTTACAAATTACAAAATTCCAGCCTCCTGGATCTCTCAGATGAGGGATCCACTTATAGATGTCTTACAAGGGTGTGAGTCAGCTCTAAGTTTTTGATTAGTGTCATTCCACTGATGGTTCTTAGTTCTGCTTGGAGATTTCATTGATCTCTTACTCATCCCTGGGAAAATTCAAAGAGGCAAGTGTCACAGGAGAAGTTTCTGGAAGATTCCATGATCATCCACTTAACAAACAATCACTTCCATTTGTTTATTCTCACTCATCGCACCCCATAGAAGGCCATTTCATTGTGCATCACACCTGACTAGTTTGGCAGTCAATATGCATCACACCTTGCCCATGGAGCAGTCTGTATGGTCCAGTTTTGGCCAATTCTGAGTATTTGTTCAGGTGGAACTTCTGGGAAATGATGTAATAAATTGACCATGATCCTTTAGGGTATGAAACAACACTTTTAGGGACTTAAGGAGCCCTTAGTTTATGGAAATATGAGTTTGGGGTTGCAGTGCCAAAATATGTCTATAACACAAATCCCGACGGCCTCCCATGGCGGATGACAAGAAATATGAGGGTGCAGGAGATCCTATCAAAATCTTGCTCGTAGAAGGCCTCGAGTGGCAAAGGAATGTGATGATGGATAGTTTTTCCTAGATCCTTCAGCGGCTACCCAGAGGCGACGTGTCGGCTTCCAACAACTACTCTAGAAATTCCACAACCTTTAAGGTACAAGCTAATTTTGAAATCTCCATCTTCGAGGGTGAAATAGATGCAGATGCCATAGATAAATGGTTAAATATGCTAGAAGGGTATTTTTCTGTTCATGATTTTTCTAGTCAGTAAAAGATTATTTTCGCTCTTCTCAAAGCAGCCCCCCATGTCAAGGACTAGTGGGAAACCTACTGTGAGTAGAAGGATGAAAGTACAGGCTCACTATTTTCAGCCACACCCACTTGGAATTCATTCTGGGATGCCACCAAGGAGCAGTACTACCCTATCAAAAGCTATGACGACAAATACATAAAGTGGACCACGCTGCGACAAGGAAGGGACCAAGATGTGCTAGAGTTCACAAACATTTTTCATACCCTTGAAACACAGTTGGGTATAAAGGATTCTTAGCTACATTTGGTACTCAAGTACGGCAACTGCCTACATAGGTACATCTAGGAAGAGATGGAGTTCCTAAACATCTCCTCACTCAGCAAGGCATACCGATACGCTATCAAAATCGAGCAAAATTTTAAATAGAAGAAGTGATTCTTTGGATCTTCGAATCTGAAGACAAAAGGGAAAAGCCAAGGACCCAAGACAACTCGTCGAATCCACAAGAAAAGAACAACACCACGAATTCAAAGAGGGACACAGGAAAGTGGTATGAGTTTCACAAGAGTCCCACTCACAACACAAGTGAGCGTCAGACCAAGCAGTCACTGGTGGCCATGTTGAAGGCTTCCAAATCAGATGCATGTTATGACCCTGAGTCAGATCCCGACAAGGGGAATGGCAAAGGGAAGTAGATCATTTATGTAGAGCCCAATGCTACTATTGCCACCGCCAAGATCTAGAAGAATGAGCCCAAAGATCCAGAGGAGGGGGAACGTCTTTTCCACTCACAAATGTGGGTGAATTGTTCACAGCTGCAATTCATTGTTGACGGTGGGAGCTAAAAGAACCTCATTTCAGTAGAGGTCATTGTTATAGCTCCAAATCTCACTCTTATGGTTTGTGATGCTGCACTTATGGCCTAGGGCAACCCCTCCTTCCAGACCTGGTCCAAAAATTAAAAAAAACAGTGTTTTATTCCCTATACGCGACTTTGCCCTGTGTTAAACGCGTGTACACGCGGGTCTGTCTTACCCAACCCGCGTGTATCTATTAAAACACTTAAAAAAATATAATTTCCTCTTTTTCGGGCGGTGATCGCGGGTTTACCTGCTGGATCACCTGTTAGTGCCCGTGGCCCAACTGTTCCCAACCAACTCCTAACTAAAAAACTACTTTGGAGAGGGTATAAAAAGACATCAAAGGGAAGGCCAAGGGGAGAGAGAAAGGAGAGCAAGATTATTATGCTGAGATTTTTCCCTTAGACCAGGTCTGAAGTCCTTGGTGCATTCTGCACTTCTCCCATTTTGCATAGGAAACCCTTGTTTCCATGTGTATTGGTGATCATTCATCCTTGACATCATCATTGAGTAAGACTTGGAAGGAGCTCTTGTTGGAGGCTGGAGGCTGGAACGAATCCGGGAGGAAGCTTGCTTGGAGCCTGCTGAAGGTGTTCAGGTGATATCTTTCCGATATATGTACTTTATTTGCCTTTATATATAAAGAAACACGTCTTTGTTCCCGAATAATCTTTCTTTATGCTTATGAGATTCTTGTGTTGAATTCTTATGAAAGTGGTTACATAAAGATTTTTTATAACTAACTTTATAGCATGAAGATGATTTATATATAAGTATTTGCACTTGTATTGTTGTGTTCTTTGATTTGTTTGTCATGCAGGTCAAAGAAAGAAGAAGGGAACTCCAAGAAGGGTTTGGACCCTTAAGGTCTTCTCGAACGTAGGACCTTAGGTACGTGCCCTTAACGTTAGCATTTGCTTAAAAGTAAAATGATGGCTGTGTGTGTGTGTTTCTTTGAATAAGCAATTTTCAGTCTGGTAGAGTCTTAGCCCAAAGGACCCTAGGGGTACTTTCCCTTCAACCAGAATTGGCGACTCCACTGGGGACAACACTCTTGTTGTTCCTAGTTTGGGTAGTCCTCAAGCCAATCAAGGCTCAGTCCCTCTGTTTGTTGGTTCTGACTGTCTGATATTTTCTTGAACTCCAAGCTTTTCTAGTTTTTCAGTTTGTGTTTTTTATTTTTCTTGAAAGACTTCAGATACGCACTTTTTCTGGATTACAGAAGCGTATATACGCAAGTTGCATTAAGTAAACCCGCGTATACGCATGTTTCCTTAGTTACAGTCGCGTATACACGCATTCTGCAAATAATTGCAGGCGCGTATATCACATAATTTTCAAGATTTATAATTTTTCTTTGGCTGAATGTCTGTCTGGTGGTTTGGGTCAGTTTAAAACAGTCAATTTCCAGTGACAGTTCTCTGTTTAACAGGGGGCATCTTGTTTCGAACTCTCTCTAGTTATAAGGAGTGCTAGTCTTGTTTTTCGTTGATTGCAAGCGTCATTGATTTTTGACACACAAGATTTCTGTTTAAGAATCTTGATTGCTCTGTTTCGGCAGAGTGGGAAGATTGTCTTCAAATCTTTGTGTCCATTTTGTTTTCATGACATTTGTGTTTGCTTAACGAAATCATTTTTATGACCATTTACTCCTTTGTTTCGGGAAATTTGTTTGTTACCAGTTTCTTGAAACTTGTCTTTTGATATTTTGGACTTTCATTGCTGCTTTTGATTGTCAAAAGCGTTTTCGAACACATTTTATTTTTGTTGAGTTTTCATCATTTGAAAGGTGTCAATTCACAAAAGTGTTTGGTGGCTTGTTTATCAATCATTAGTGTCAGTATTTTTGAGAGTTTTCCTTTGAAAAAGACCTTTTGGTTTGATTGAAAGAAAATCTTTTGAAAGTTTTTGAGTTTCGCTTTCTTAAACTTGCTTCTCATTTGATTTCCTTTTTTGCGAAGTGAAAGTGCTTTGTTTTTATCTTAAAACTTGTTTTTATTGTTTGGACGAAATGATTAGTAACAAATCATCTTCTATCTAAGCATTTCAGTGGCAAGACAAAATTTGGTAAAGCAGCAACTTTCCTTCTTTGTTTTTAGAGTAGTCTTTGAATCGTGCATCCACATTTAGTTCTTGCATTAGGGTAAGATTTGCATCTCTTTTTAGGCATATTTAGTTTTGTTAGTTTTTGTGTGTGTGGAGTCTGAAAAGAAAAAGGAAAATTTTTTTTGTTTATATTACAAGTGCCTTCTGAACCTCATAGAAATTGCTATTCATCGAAAACAAAAGTGCATATGCATGTAGCTAAGTTTTATTAATTTCTTTTGCGTCCATAAAACACCACAAGTTTCACCTCCATTACCTTTGACTTAAAGAACAGCCTAATAAAATCAAGCGCTTAATTAAAATCCACTAGAACTTTTTGTTTTAGTTATTACACCAACAAGTTTAGGATTTTAGGGCTTTGGATTAGGCGAGTGGAGAGTTAACTCTCCAAGGCCACACAAAACATCAAACATAAGAGTCTGATTAAAGAGAGTAAATCCAATAGCGTTAGGAAGACCAGGAAAGCTCCGGATCTGGGAGTTAAGCACGAGGGTCTCTGAAGACAGGGAAGAGAGATACCCCCTCTCCTACTTGTCCGAACTTACCTCACGACTGTTCCGCCTGGCTTCTGCGACGAGTTGGTACCCATAGTTGCCTCTCCTAGGGATCTGCATAGGTGGCTGCGGAGGGGAATCCCGCGGCACCTGAGGTCGACGTTGTATCACTCTCGACAGTACTTCCGGAGGGCACCCTTGCGAAGCTTGGGGGCTTGCACCGGCGCAGACTGTTGTTAGGAGGTCAGCGTAACTTCCTCTGATACCTTCGCTGATAGGACTGGGCCCTCATCATCCCAGACTATCCTCGGAAGGCCCTTTGATTCACTTTCTCGTATTTTGGTGTCCGGTCTCAATCACCCGGAGCGGAAATACTTGAAAGTTGTTTGACTGGCTGTATCTTTAGGAACTTTATACTGTGTTCTTTGTGCTCCTAGTCAGCTTAGCTTTTAATTTTTTGAGTCTTTAGTTAGATCTTAACAAAAAATTCAAAGTGGCTGACCGGTCTCCAAGACGGTCTCGAAGACTTCGTGGTCTCTCGCCACCTAGTTTAGCGCCTTCTCCTAGAAGGCGCAGAGGGAATACTACCGGTGGGGTCCGTCCCACGCCGGGTGACGCATCGGGGATTGATCCTCCTCTCGGGGATATTAGCGGCCAAGCAAGGCCTGGTACTTTTGAACAAGAGAGGGACGCTCCAGTCTTTTCTCAAGTTCGCTTTCAAGCGGAGGATAACGTAGAGGTAGAAGAACTTTCAGAATCATTAGTGATTCCAAATTCTCCACTACCATCTAGTTACCCAGACGTATTGCAATACGTTGGGCCTCCATTATATAGACCAGCGAGTCCAGGTTACGCTACGCGCTTACCATTTATGATCACTACTGGAAGCATGGCTTCCACGAGCGCTGCGACTATGCAGACCCCAACATCGGTGCAAGGGGGAGGAACCATTTCCATCCCCTCCGCTTCCTTGTTCGGATCGTTTGCTAGCACATCTTTGGTTGGGTCTACCTCCATTCCGTCCACGAGTGGAAATGCCCAAACCAATGCTTTTAGTACTGGTTCCTTCCTTTTTGGCACCCAATCACAGGGTATTCCGTCTGTTCCGTTCAGTGCCGCTACGTCCATGATGGGCGGATCAGCTTCATTTCAGGGTTTTCCTTTTGGAAGTGGTCATATCCCACATTCCAACCCAACGGTAGGATCCATGCCTTTTTCTTCAATAGGACAAAGCAGCAATCCTTTCCAAGGTTGGAATAACCCTGGGGTTAGTAACGCAGGAACTGCGAATCCATTCATTGGCCAACAAGGAAGTAGGCCGTATTCCACGGTTAGCATGTTTCAAAGTATTCCTCCCCTCGCTTCGGCTTGGAACCCATATCAGGGGTTATCGACTCCTTACAATTCTTTAGGAGGAAACTTTGCAAGCTATGGAGCTTATACGGCAGGAGTTGGTCAAACTCCGAATTTTGCTGGACCACAAGGCTTGCCTTTTGGTTCAGCTGGTTCTATTGGTCACTTGGGGCAGCCTGGTGCCTCTCAAATCCCAGGACAATCTTTTCAGAACTTTGGGAGTTCTGCCCAGTCTGGGTGGAATCCCCTAGGTCCTCCTAGGCTTCCATTTCTGGCAACGTTAAACTTGCCAGATCTCACTAAGCTAACGAATGACCCTATCAGATACAATCCGGCCTGGCCTCCGGTCCCAACCAAACTCCCTTCGGACATCCCAAAATTCGAAGGGAAGAGTGGTGAAGATCCGGGCGATCATGTAACCACATTCCATTTGTGGTGCTCATCTAACTCCCTCATCGAAGATTCGGTTAGGTTGAGACTCTTTCAGCACACCTTGACTGGTAATGCGGCTAAATGGTACATAGAGTTGCCAGGGGGCAGCTTTACATCGTTCGCTGACTTAGCCAATATCTTCTTGAATCACTTCCAGTTGCCTGTCCGCTATGACGCCGGAACTGAACTTCTGGCTACCTTTCGTCAGGATAAGGCAACCCACATTTCTGATCACATACAGGAATGGAGACGGAGAAAGAGGCTCATTAAAGCCGAAATCCCTCCGGAGTACCGTCTAGAGTGGTTTTTGAAGTCTTTGCAACCCGAGATCTCCAAGGATGTCTCCATGTCTGGGGTCTATTCTGAGGAGCAAGCCATTTTCAGGGCCCAGCAGTTAGAACTGATTTACTCTCAGTCTGGGATCCTCCAAAAGTACTTGCCAGATGCTCCTGGATCTAAGGTTGATTTAGCTAAGCCAAAGCCAGGTCCGCACGCGGATGGTATCGTGGGGTCTGTAGACTCGACTACAGTGAACTTGTTGAATCAATTGCAGCAGTTGTCATTACAAACTGCTCCTGACAACCAAGTCACAATGTCTAATTCTCAAGCTTCCCAAAATTCTTCCATTAATGCCGTCCAATCCAATAACCCCAAAGGAAATGAAAATTCCGATGGAAAAAAGAAAGGACGTGGTAAAAAGAAGAATCAGGATGGGAAGCCCGATGCAAATAAATCCGGAAACAACGCTGGTGGTGGTGGAAATGAGTCGAGAAAGAAAGTTAAGTTTCCTTGCAAGTTATGCAAAGGAGACCATCTAACTCATCTCTGCCCTAGAATTGAAGACGCTCAGCGCTTGTTAGGACAGCAAGGGACTTCTAGTTCGCAAGCTGTGTTAACTAACCCGTTTCCCCAAGGGCAGCAACTTCTTGCTGGCGCAAGTTCGAACCCTGGTACCTCCGCAGGGGGCAACCAGGAAGGGGACAAGTCATCAAATGTTTTCATGATGGGTGCTCACGCTAATGTGGCCACACGGTCACGCGATTATGGTGAAGGTGAAAATTCTAAGGGTAAATCAGTTCCCGAAACTAACAACCCACTTCATATTGAGCGACCTTCTGTTGAGACTATACCTCGGGTGCCGAAAGGTTCAGCTAAACGCGCGACTATCAACCCTAATATTAGGGCAGCCCAGAATTACTCCATTGTTGAGGATCTGGCCCAGAGTCCATGTGCTATGTCCGCGTTAGAGGTTCTCCAGTCATGTCCTGCTCAACGAAGTGCCTTGCTATCGGCAATGGGGGCAGTGGATCCAAGTAATTCCTTAGCTCTCACTTTTGATATGAGTAATGTCAAAAAGAGACTTCCTCATCATATGGCTTTCCAGATAAAGTCAACCTACCAGAAAACGAATATTTTTCGGACGGTTGTAGATGAGGGAGCTTCCACGTGTGTCATGTCCATGTCATGCTGGAAGGCCATTGGATCACCGTCGGTTGTTCCTTCACCTACCCTATTGACAGCATTTGATGGTCACTCTCATAGACCGTACGGGATTATCCCGGCTTTTCCTATATGTGTTGGAGGAAAGGTCGTTAATATTGAAGTAGAAGTCATAGATGCTAACCTAGATTATAATCTCCTATTAGGAAGGAACTGGGTATACGAGATGGAAGCCGTTGTTTCGACTCTATTTCGTGTCATTTGCTTTCCTTATGAGGAGAAAATCGTTAAGGTTGACCAATTGGACTATTGTCCAGCTGATCCTCAAGCAAACTCTGACTCTACCATTCCTTTAGTGGGTAACCCCCGTCCGCCTATTGAGAGTCTAGGAGTCGGGATGTACTCTTCATTGATGGGTACGTTTAACCTTCCCCCTCCTACAGCTGGTATAGATACAATTTCATCCTCCAGGGATCCTTTACGGAGAGAGTTTGTTCAAACTCCTTATTCATCGAATCCTGGAACTTTAGCTTCATCTGTGACCACATCAGGTGACGACAAGGTGGGTGAAATAGAATCTCTTATGTCTGCAGCAGAACCTAGATGTGAATCTATCGATAACTCTGTAGATAACCATTCTACTATTTCCTCTGGGAAAGAAATAGATGGTGATGTGGCTCATTTTCGGACCCTTGATTCCACCTCTGCATCGGATTGCTCGGATATTGTTTTTCCATCGGATGAAGCGATATTCAAAGCAATGACGGCCGTAGATCGACCTTTGGAAGATTTACATCGTTGGTTACGCTTTCATTCCCCTGTGCATGAAGTAGAATCTCGGTCCTCCAGTTCGACTAGTGATGTTTGTACGGTCCCTTTGGCTCTGACACATTTATTTGCCGAAGAGAGTATATTGATTGGTTCGATTATCGTACCTATAAACATCCCTAGGAGTCAGTTGGCGGAGCCCCCTGACGGGCTCTACCTCAGGAAGTGCTTTGCTTAGCTTTGGCCAGGCAATGGCTTTTTTGTATTTTATGTATATTTGT
Source organism: Pinus tabuliformis (assembly GCA_031772625.1). Lineage (NCBI taxonomy): Eukaryota > Viridiplantae > Streptophyta > Pinopsida > Pinales > Pinaceae > Pinus > Pinus tabuliformis. The sequence goes on along the minus strand of CM062808.1, from coordinate 653,468,182 downwards.
ACATATCTTATCGAGCGTTTTCTGATATCAGCACTTTTTGGTCTGCTTTGGCAGGTGTCGATGGATGATTTGGTTTATTTTGGATTTGCCGATGGTGCTAGTCGGCACACTTGGAATCTTGCTTCCGCAGCTTGGGTACTTTATTACCCAACTGGTCAGTTGATGATATCGAGAGGCGTGTGTATCGGTCCTGCTTCAAACAATATGGCCGAGTATACAGCTGTTATCAATTTATTATCCGAGGCAATCTCTCATGGGATCGACTCGTTGGTAGTATACCTTGATTCTCAATTGATAGTGTCTCAGTTAAATAACATTTATCGGGTTAGAGATCCATCATTATATCGCCAATATTTAAGGGTGAGGTTGTTGCAAAGATCATTTATTTACATTAATTATTTGCACATTCCAAGATCTCAAAATTGGTTAGCTGATTCTATCGCTAATCAAGCATTAGACTGGCATATCAATCATTCATCATCATAAAATCATGCATCAAAAAGTCAAACTGTATATATATATATATATATCGCAAAGCGTCTCGAGTGTACATATGTGTGTCCAAAATATACAAAATTGGGACTCAAATGCCCATAATCATGTCAGGCATATCTAATGCCTCGGCTCTGGATGAGCAGCTAAATAACTAACTATAGCAGTGGCCACGTGCCGAAAGACGCGAACCCAGTCACGTGGCATCCCAACCACATGACGCTGCATATCTGGAGGAAGGTCCTCTATCTCGGCCATCGGTACTTGGTAGCTCAATCTCGCCAAGTGTCGCTGGACGTTGTTGAGGGTCCTTTCCGCATTCGCAGCCTCCTCTTCGGCTCCTCGGCCACGCCGTCCATGCCGTGGGAATCCATCTGGTCGCACGGGCCCAATGTCTGGAACATGATCATCATATCAGTCATTTGAATCTCATCAAAAAATAATATATTTTTCAAAGTTCATCATTATACTTGAAAAATCCTAAAAATCCTAAAATCATAAAAAATCAAAAAAATCTTACCGATCTCGCCCCATGCTGCATCCGGTGGCAACACTAGATCAGGATCTCCTCGGAAATCCAGTCCAGCATAGGGGTAGTCATCTATGGCGATGATCTGTTGCTCCCACCAAGCAAAAAAGTCGTCGTCGAATGCATTCCTGGGCACTTCCCCACCCCCCAGACGTTTCATCAAGTCAGCCCACCGGCCCATGCGTGGATCACGTGGACTACTGATGGGAACTGCCACCCTGGGGCGAAGTGCTGGAACCTTCTCAAAGAAAAAAGTGCATAAAATGGTTCCGTACCCAAAGTTTTTGGTCTGTCCCCTCCTGATCGAAGCAAGCTGTTCTTTCATGTTGGCAAGTAGAGGAGTACACCAGTCAAACACCGTGGTGAGACAGTCCACTGCTACGCTCATGTTTACCCGTGATGCCTGATGTAGCGAAGATGATCCGTTCACTCGAGCTATGGTGAACAAGATTATCCGCAGTGACAAACTCGCCACGTGTGGGATCGAGATCTGACTCCCGACCTTCCGATGACCTGGGCAGTAAAGTTGTACATAGTCGTCTACGCTGAGACTATTCCGGGTCCTGCCCCGGGAGTGTACTACCTCTCCCCTTCGGGAAAGGCCCGTGATGAAATATATATCTTCCACTTCTATCCTGAGTGGCATCTGATCAATCATAAAAGCTTCTTCCTCGACATCCCAATAATCAATAAGTCTCTCGAGCAGACGCACATTTGCTTTCATATTCGGCAACTTGAAGAATTTTAACAATCCGCATCCCCGTAAGGCATCTAATGCCTCATCATTGTCCATAACTTCATTATCTACAGCTGAGTGCTCTCTTTCACGCCATGTGAGAGTCATCCTGGAAGAAAAAATCATTTTCATCCATTAGTTTTATGTATAAAAATTTTTCGCTGCGCACACGCGGTTTACCCTATACACAGTCGCGTGTAGGGCCGTCGTATACGCGATTTATATACATCCAACCCGCGTGTACGCCGCAGAGCGATTTTTTGCAAAAATCTAACGGTGAAACATTAATTAAACTTCCTAAAAACTATCACAATTGATTGCAAGACAAGTTTAGTGCTTACCTGGAAGTTTTCGGCAAGTTTGAACGGTGGAATAAGTCACGGGGAAAGTTTGCTCCTTTTGCTCCACAATTTGCTCTCCAAGTCAAACGGTGAAAATGGTAAGTCCATAATTTCTTTTTATAAGTTTTGAAAATGCAAAATTTTTTCAAAATTTTATTTTGTTTGGTTTCATGTCACTTTTAACTTGGGAGCTTGGAATGTCGAGATTGAGTTGTTTTTCAGGACATTTTTGGACATTTTTCGACGGTTCAAGACGGTTCCATGACTGCTGACCCGTCATGGCAGGTATCGTGTTCTCACTGGCATATAGGTTAGGGACACCATTTTTCCGTTGCATTATGCATACTAGCCTCCATTTGACCGATACATCTGCCGTAGGGTCGACCCCATCATGTTATGGTTCGCAAGCCATTTTCACTCACCGATTCTTTAAATCATGACATGATGGTAGAGCCATCCTTTTACATGGGCATCCTAGTTAGCACCTCACTGACATTTGTTGCCCATGCTGCTTCGTTTTGAGTAGGCTCGGGAGTCCTCTGTAGTCCCGCCATGACTTATGCGTTGAAGACTCATTCTTCTTTGCTTCTTCACTTCGTTCTGGCCTTATACCCTAGAGGCTCCTATGTGTGTTGAGTTGTACTTCTGCATTGCATGTTGACCATTTGCACCTTTTGGCCTATAGCCGGCTTCACTTGGACTCGTGTTTAAGCCCACTTTTGACCATGACGTCTGCAAAATCAACCTTGCATACCCTTGACCTCTGCAGCTTGACATACCCAGACCCGTGGAAGGGACATACCTCTGAGTTTCACTGACCAGTTTTTCACCTCCCTGCATTGAGCATAGGAACGTTCCTTTCCCAGGAACTAGATCATCTGTTTCACCGACACTCGTTCTTTCCACTGTACCATAGCATTCTTTTATTCTTTTTCCGGCTTATCAGAAAAAGACAAAAAAAATTTAAATATTCCAAAAAGAGCGGGAACAGGGACATTATTTCCATTTATTGTTGGCAGCTAGAGTTAGTCGTGTCGCCCTTGAACAAAGCACTCAAAACAAAGTCTCCTCCGCATGGGTGGGATTTAGTTTGACTTAGGTAAGCCATAGCCTTGTTATCGAGTCAGTTCTCCCCCGATTGGTTATCTCTTCCAATCATATGGAGGGTTCGTTCGTGCCTCCTGCATGACGAACTTATACAGATTCATTATATGCTGCCACATAGTCACATTGAGTCGTGCTTTTGTTCAAGGGAAGTTAGCCTGAGTCGGCCTTTCTGCGGTGTCTCTTGACTCATTTTTCAGTCGGCCATCCCTGGTTGTCAGTGTCATGTCTATCATCACATCAGTTATATTGGTCCTTCACTCGTGCCGGTTTGAGAAGGTCCCCATTGACTTCTTGCTGGCGGGTCTTGTCCTTATCGACGACGACACATTGCTCTGAGGGCAGACCTAGAGACCGCACCCTGGCCCTATTTTCATTATTGATAGGTCACCTTGTGCTCAGCATCGATCAGTATCATGGGTCTTTGACTGAGTGGTTTCCCTTGTGTTCGACATCAGCATATATTATCACACATTGGGATTCGTGCAGTACCTTGGTTTCCATTTGACCCTATTGGTGGATACCTCGCCTCTGTGTCAGCTTTCATTATTGGTTGGTTCAGAGGGTTTCTGCCGTGCGCTAGCCACATCTTGTGTACGCCGGAAACGTGCTTCGGTTGGGTTACTACATCTTTTTCGTCTGATTCCTTCCACATTATTGGCCTACGGGTTACACTCGCGCTAGATTGATGGAGGATGCCTTAATGCCTTCCTTCTAGCGGATCTTTCCCTATCGACTCCGACTCATTGCTCTGGGGCAAAGATCTAGAGTCCATTTGGCAGTACCTTGGGGTTTGCAGTCATTAGTGGCAGATTCCTCGCTATCGACAGTGGGAAACCATCATTGTCTCCTGATTGATAGATTCTTACAGGTGTTCGACTTCAGCTCATCTATTCACACTTGTTAGATTGTACTGGGTACCTTGACGCTCATTATCATTATCGGTGAGTAGTCTCGCGTTTGTTAACGGTATACATCAATGACCGGTAATCAAACGATTTCTCACATGGTCGACTTCAGATCATTTATTCCCATGGTGTAGAAATGTACCACGGCGGTCGGTGAAGACCTCAGGTTGTATCAGCATTCATCGGTTCACTTGACAGTTGCTCCTGTTGCTGCTCGTTGATACCACTCCTCCTTATATGTTGCAGTCAGTCATAGCGACATTCTATATGCTGGCACCTGAGTTTGCAGTGTAGTACCATCCTATTCCATCATGTTCAGTTGGTACCTTATGGGATCAGTCTTTGATTTCAGTGATCCGTTGCATCTTTCAGCATCATTGACAGTTTTATATGTGATATTCAGACATGTACTTTCTCATTATGATCAGATGATCCATTATGTATTTTACAGTCATTTATACTTGTATACTTAGTGGATCCGCTTGTACTTGATATGCGGACATGCTTTACTTTTCCTGAGCATGGGTATGCCCGCCTCAGACAGTGTTTCTTTCTGATCTCCTTTCGGTGGCTTGGCAGGCTGAATTCTGGTGAGGTCCTCCTCGGTTTTTCGGCAGAGTTCCTTTCCTTGTACTTACTTAATATATTTCGGCCATCATGTTCCCCTTCTGACCTCATACATTAGGGGGCATCTGTTATAGCTCCAAATCTCACTCTTATGGTTTGTGATGCTGCACTTATGGCCTAGGGCAACCCCTCCTTCCAGACCTGGTCCAAAAATTTAAAAAAACAGTGTTTTATTCCCTATACGCGACTTTGCCCTGTGTTAAACGCGTGTACACGCGGGTCTGTCTTACCCAACCCGCGTGTATCTATTAAAACACTTAAAAAAATATAATTTCCTCTTTTTCGGGCGGTGATCGCGGGTTTACCTACTGGATCACCTGTTAGTGCCCGTGGCCCAACTGTTCCCAACCAACTCCTAACTAAAAAACTACTTTGGAGAGGGTATAAAAAGACATCAAAGGGAAGGCCAAGGGGAGAGAGAAAGGAGAGCAAGATTATTATGCTAAGATTTTTCCCTTAGACCAGGTCTGAAGTCCTTGGTGCATTCTGCACTTCTCCCATTTTGCATAGGAAACCCTTGTTTCCATGTGTATTGGTGATCATTCATCCTTGACATCATCATTGCGTAAGACTTGGAAGGAGCTCTTGTTGGAGGCTGGAGGCTGGAACGAATCCGGGAGGAAGCTTGCTTGGAGCCTGCTGAAGGTGTTCAGGTGATATCTTTCCGATATATGTACTTTATTTGCCTTTATATATAAAGAAACACGTCTTTGTTCCCGAATAATCTTTCTTTATGCTTATGAGATTCTTGTGTTGAATTCTTATGAAAGTGGTTACATAAAGATTTTTTATAACTAACTTTATAGCATGAAGATGATTTATATATAAGTATTTGCACTTGTATTGTTGTGTTCTCTGATTTGTTTGTCTTGCAGGTCAAAGAAAGAAGAAGGGAACTCCAAGAAGGGTTTGGACCCTTAAGGTCTTCTCGAACATAGGACCTTAGGTACGTGCCCTTAACGTTAGCATTTGCTTAAAAGTAAAATGATGGCTGTGTGTGTGTGTTTCTTTGAATAAGCAATTTTCAGTCTGGTAGAGTCTTAGCCCAAAGGACCCTAGGGGTACTTTCCCTTCAACCAGTCATGAAGTGGCTGGGACTACCAACCATACCACACCCACAACCATATAGCATTAGGTGGCTTCACGAAGGATGAGATCTCTAAGTTCGCCAATAGTGACACCTTCCATATAGCATCAAGCCCTTCACTAACGAGGTATTGTGTGATGTTGCACCTCTGGATGTTTGTGATGTATTATTAGGCCAACCATACTTGTGTAAACAACATGCTATGTATGAATCAAGGCCTTGAGCTATTATTATTACTTTAACTAATTCATTATATAGGATACCATAGGTAGCCCCACAGACCACCACCTCTTTGCTCACAGTTAAGAAAGGCAACAAGATCATCTCCCAGACTAGGAAATTCATTTTCTGTCTGGTTCACTCCCAAAGTCATGGGAAGATCATCGGCACATCCATGACCTCCGCATAGGGTTCCTCCATGTAGTAGACACAACAAAGGGATACGATAATGATAGAACATATGAACAAATTCTCCTCAACCACAGGGGTACCACACAAGTTTTAGCTAGGCAACGAAGTTTGGTTGCATCTGTAGAAAGAACGCCTTACAAGAGCCCATCAGAATCTCCAACCACTCCGACATGGTCCTTACACCAATACCAAGGCTATGGGAAACAATGATTTGCAACAAAACATTCCTAGGGTGCCACCCTCAACCATGCTTCCCACCATTATTGGACACATCAGAGATTGCAGAACAACTTACCAGGGACCAAATTCAACAACAACTTCCTCATCTCATCGAGGAACTCAACAAAATGGGGACCATTGCTTCCTAAGGGGGGAGGAATGATCTTGGTGGATGTTGGTGGTCACCCAACTATCCCACTTGGACCCCCATAACTGTCTCTTTCAGTTTTTCAGTTTCCTCAATTGTAGCACAATTTACTATTTTTAGCCGTTTTTCGGGTCCTGAACTTCCGGAGCCGTTTTGAGGCCATAAACAATGTTTTTTGGGAAATTTTGGAGCAACATGGGTCCATGGACTGATGTTGCTCTTCCCAAAGTTGTAGTTCTTGGATATATGTTTTCAACGAGATACTGTATGTGTCAAATGGAGATCGGGTGCCAAAGTTACGACCCCGGGAAGTTGATGTACTAATTTAGCCAAATGGGGCCCACAGTTTGGTGTTTCATCCTCTAGGGTTAGGTTTTTGGATGTTTAAGGTTTTCCATTGTTTCTCAATAATAAATAGGCCTTTGAACCTCATTGTAACATAGTTCAAAGGCATGGAGCCACCACATCTCTTCTCAGGGATAAGCTACCATTGCCCTAGCTGGTTTATTTCCATTTTTGTTTGTAAGAACATTTCAGTATTTTACATTAATGAAATGAAGTATTATTTCCACTGCATCTCTGTGTTTATGGTTATATCTATAATCTTTTGTATTCCTGTTTAAATCTGGATCACATTCTAAGAAAAGACCTTTAAAAACTTGCAATGCGATCTACTCCTTCAACATTAAAGTATCATGTTGTTAGTTATGGCCAAACATTAAATAATAATTATGACTGCGATCCTGAGGAGATTTAGTTTCCCATGTTTATTTTTAATTCAGATTTTGAAATCTTTTCATCTTAAATGTTATTTCTCTAAAAGTTTTTAGACTATCACTACCCTCTCTGTCATTTTGCAATTTGAATCCGAAAGTTTGCAACCAGACGAATTGCCAAAGAAGGCTAGGAAGACAACAGTTATCCCACACCCTGCAACGGCTGAAGGTCCCGAAAGGCTTGTGTTAATCTCACACACTACATGTCAGGATTGTGGAACAGCTACATGGGAAAGCATATATGATATGTTCGAAAAGGAAGAGTCAAAGGTAACAGTCGAGCAGGTAACAACTGATGAATCTATTCCATTAGAAAATACACTTAACAATTTATCCAACACTTTTCTTCATTGAATAGCGGCCGGGCAAAAGGTTTTGCCATATATTGATATGGTAAAATGGGTGATTGAAAGCATCAATATAATAGACAAGATGCTCCTCACAATTGACGAAAGAGTATTTAGATCTTTCAAGCCTAAAGACTTAAAGAGAATGTATCATTTTCCAGAGCCCCAGAAGGTCTACAACAAGTCATTCCTCCGAGAATTCTTGAGAGAAAATCAAGTAGAATAGGATCCCATTAGACAATGGAGACACTTCCCGAACAAACATAAACATGAAACATCACGTATGTATTCTGTGGACTCCCTAGCATCTCCATATTGTTATGCTTCCAAAATGATGTGTAGACTGTTTGGATATTCCAATACTAGTAATTTTTCTATTGAAATGGTTCCATTAATAGAAGTAGCATCAAGCTATTATGTAATGGATTAGGCCAATATTCTATCAGATAAAATAGTTGTCCAAATCCTTGACTACAGGAAAAATAGATATGTTTCCACCTGAGTTGGTCCCCCACTTTTTATGAGTGCCTAGATAGTTGATACCCTCTGTTTCAATTCTGAGTTTCCCATTATGGGATGGAAATGGACTATCCAGGACCCAACTTCTATTCATATTTACCATAAATTCCTATGGAAAAGTCATTTTGAGAAACATTTCTACAAAATTTGTCATGGTTTCATCTTACCCATTCATCAAAGCCATTTTTAGTAAACTAGTTCCTCAGTTGTCTGAGGAGGCTAGTATTGAGTTAACCTCAATTGGCAGTTGGTTTGGGGAAGAAATGTTTATATACATTAGTTTTTGGAAGCATCGCTGACCTGCATGTCCTTCCTCTTTATGACCCAGACAAACTATTGGTGAGAGAGATAGCCTATCAAATAGTTGAAAAAGACCTCACCAGAAATCTTAAAGAAGCTAAGAAACAGTTATGGCCCACCTTTCTTGTTCGATGTGGCATTTATTCATTGCATGATTACAAAAATGCCCAAATTGATGTAGAAAAAATAAAAGTTTTGAATCTAGCTTCAATTCGCAAAAGACAGTATGACCCAAACAAAGTCGTCTACAATTTCACTGCTTAGGTGAAGGTTAGATAATTCACCCATGAGAAGGATGAATTGGATGACCTATTGAGATCGACAGGAACACTCACACAAGTAAGTCAACTGGAAAAAATCAGGGTAGGATCAAAGAAAATGGGCCAATTCATCCAATATAGAATGAAAGTCTTTAGATAGTACCACTAGACTTGTTGAAAATTGTACCAGTCATTCAGCAAATAGAGAAAAGCACAGAACAAAATCTAGAGAAATCTTCTGGTGTAACTGTGACAAGAAACAAAATCGGTGAACAGTTAAGTGTAGATGTTAACATTGACCCAGTATTAATCAAAGAGTGGGAGCAATTTGACCAACAAATCAATGGTCAAGATGATACATAAAATATTGACACACCAGGACCCCCCTTAATACAGCAGTCCATCATTCAAAACCCAATGATTGAAAAATTGTCCAACAAAGAGGAAACTCCAAAAGAAATCGAGGTAATCCCTGAACATCCTTCATCAGAGATTACACTGAGCATTGGATAAATTCCACCTTTGGACATGTTCTACAACCCTAAACACAGAGCTCTATTGAAGAGACAAAGAAAAATGGAGCAAATATCAGTAACAATTCTTGAATATGAAACTATGAATATCGTTTGGAAAGACTCAAAGGTCAATCCCTTTGAAGACTTAGCCAGATTGTCTCAATTTGTGAGAGCATATACAACTACTACAATGGATAAAGTGACTGAAGTAAATCAACTAGTTAAAGAAAAGGATGAAAAAATTAAGCAACTGGAGGAACAATTAATGATGGAAAAACATGCTATCAATCATCATGTCAAAGGGAGACAACAACAACTCCATCAAGAGTTTGAACAACTAAAATTAAAACATTAAGAAGAGATAAAAGGTAAGGAAGAACAGATAAAGCAGCTACAACTATCAATGAATCAATTGAAAGACAATCCCAAAGTTGAAGAGTTTGTAAAAGAAGCCTTAGAGGTAAATACTTTGTTATCTCAACATCTAGTCCAACTCTGTTGGAAGATGTCTTTCATTTATCCATTGTGTATCAAAACCAAGACACCGATAGATCAAGCAGTCAATTCTAGAATAGAATTTGAAGATGCCAATGACAAAATAACAAGTTATATCTCCTGGAAAAACACAAAAGAGGGAAGGGCTAGTAATTTTCAAATAATTGAAGAATCTCATAAGGAAATATTATTTTCAAAATGGGATATATTGCTGAAGAAATCAGAAAGAGAAACCTCAAGGTCCAGGGCAGTAATGAATAACATCATTGAGCTGATAAAGGATAACGTACATACCGCCAATTTAATTTTTAAATGTTCCCCAAAAAGTATTCGAAAAGAAAAGGTTTTAGAGTGACAATGGATACAAGATTCAAAGACCAAAGAGGAAGCAATTAAAAAGTTAACAAGCCTCAATTGGGAAACATACTGGCTCTACCTAGTTAAACCACATAGCCAACAAATGATGATAAAATTTCTTGCTGACGCAGCTGAACGCATGATGCTAGAACTCTCGGATGCAGTGTTCACTGGTTAGTTGCACTCTGGGATGAGTCATCCACCAAAAATCCAGACTATGCTTGAGATCTATTAGCTAAAGCTGTAGGATAAACAGTAGATGCAATGCATCTTTCAAAATGTTATCAACATTTCTATTTTCAACATGTAATCCCATATGTTATAGAAGGTTGTTCCAACCTCCCTAAGCACTTTGTACGGATAGTTAGTTCTTATTTTTCCTACAAATACCCTTTCATGTCAACTAAGAAAGGGTCCTCAATTTGTATCAAATTAGATTGAAGAAGATAGCACTTCTACACTTCCTAATTTACTTTTGTGGAAACAGTGGATCAAGGTTCAAACTTGTTGTAAAGGGAATTCAAAAAGACTTTCATTTTTGTATCTTATTGAAGTTTTTGAAATAAGAAGAGTGAGCTAGATTGTTATTTTCATGAGAAGACTGAAATACATATGGTACTTTTATCAGTGTCTTTTTGTATCGTTTTATGCAACTAATAGTCTTTTGATTTGATAATGTTGTTATATGCACTTGTCTCACATAATTCTACCTTATATCACTTTTGAATAATTTAGAATTAATATTTTGAATACATATGTCAACGGTTGATATTATTTTGATATTCGATATGTTTTTATATTACTTTGTTTAACTTCTTATTCAAAGTGATCATCATTCTAGCTTAACTTTCTATAGGTAAATGATTAATTTTCATTACCATTTGTCTATTAGAAATCATTATAAATCGCATTGATATTAAATCACCCAGGTTATATAGATCTATTTGTATATTTTCATAAGTTTACAAATCAAACCATATATCACCTTGTTATATATTTTAAACACCCATTCATCAAATCACACATTATTGGGAAGTTGGTCACATACTATCCAGTCAGAGCCACCCTACCAAATGGAAAAGGAGTTGCTTTAAGGTCTAGACCAGGTGGTTATCCCCCAATGTTGGTGCAATGATCTTAGAGGCATTAACAGAGCCCCATCTAGGATACCACCCAACTTTCGTTATCTTAAATATATGCCTTGGATTTAGTTGTTAGCAAGAGAGAGAATCATATATGTCCCTTTGAAAACCAAGAAAGTGTGCCCTGTGATTGTCTTATTGTATATGTATCTAATTCCTTTCACTGCATAGGAGAAATAAAGTGGGAGTCTAAGAGAGAAGTAATAGTACTACCCTAATAGAGACATGTGCAGAAAGATAAAGATTCTCCTAGAATCAAGCACAATAGTTCACATAGATGCATCGATCATTATTATAATTACAACACATTTCCAACAAGAAGCATTGAAGTAACCAAAATAGTTCAAAAAATTCAGTACGGATGAAAGAAACCATGAACCATAAACATTCACAATCCATGTGTGGAAACATGATGTCATGGAAGTCTTTAATATTAAGTAATAGTCTAGAGTTACATACATACAATGGAAAACACTAGCTCCAATACTAGAGCATTAGAGCCACTTCTCGCTGCCCAAAAGTACTAACTCTATCTCTCTAATTCCTTATGGGAGAAGCCAAGGTTAAAAGCCCCCTACATGAGAAATGAGGATCTATTTATAACTTAAGGAGTGTCTATTCACATCCTCATGACTCTTGACTTTCCATCTTCTAGTGATCTTTGGACTTCTGTAACCTTTGGAGTTCCAAATGATGTTTGAGGTTACATATTACTTTTTGTATTACATTTCATTTGGAATTTTGTGACTCTTTAGTTCATACATGACTCTTGGAATTCTACATGTTTGTCATTTACAATGATTACAATAATACATACTGACTTTGACATCATCATATGATGAAACTAGATGCATCACTATCATTGATGACTAGGGTCAATAGTGATTGATGGCATGGACCTTCTTTAGTGGTGACATAGTTGCCACTATATTTTCTCTTTGTTCATATTTTTTTTAGAGCACTTTCACCCTCCAAAGGGTCTTTAATCTTAGAGTCTTTAGGGTTCTTTGATCATCAATTTATAGGTGTGTTCTTGCTTCTTTGCTTGCCTCCTTTGTTTATCCTCTCTGCTTGATATTCCTTGTGTGTGATTTCCATGAGGTCCTTGGAATACCTATATTTGCAATCCCTCATGAAGAGAAACTATCAGTCTAAAAAGATCCTACTCAATGATATTTTATGAATATTTTCCTATTCATTCCTTTTTGGTGCACACAAAATGGTGAAAGCAACTTTATGGCACAAGGGCACACTTTGAAAGGTTGAAGGGCTCAGGAGGGGAGGCTTCAAGGCTTCATCCTGTGCTCATGCACTCAAGGGAAAAAGGCAGTTAGTGCAGGGTGCATGTTCAAGGTACAAAGGATGAAGGGGAAGGATTCAGGCTTCCCATGTATGTTATGCATTGAAGGGAGAGAGGGAGGATGCACTCTAAAATGTTGAAGGTTGAGGATTTGTTCCTTTGGTGTGCACTCACATGCTCAAGAGGCCTCAATAAGGGCACATGGCACACTCTTGAAGGCTAAAGGTTGAGGCTTCATGCCTTTAGTGTGTGCTCTAGTGCTCGAGAAGCTCAGGAGAGGAGCAAGGTGAATTGGAGAAGGCTAAAGGATTGAGGTTTGGGTCTTCGGGGTGCACTAGTGCACTCAATAAGGGTGCACTTCTTCGAGTTGAAGGAGTGCACTCAATGAATATTTATTCATTTTGCAGGGCACAAGTTAGAACAAGGAATGGGAATCGTGTTTTTGGATTGCACCGAACTGTATAGGAGGGAGTAGGGCACACTTTTGAACAACAAAGGGTCTCCCATCAAGGCTTTAGAGCGTACATGAGCACACTTGACCTTAATTGGCTCGTCTTGCAATAGAAATTTGTCTAAGTCTACATGATTGGTCAAGGGGTGAGAAATATGAGCTATATACATAAAATCATGTCCAAAACATACTAACTCATCGTGAAAACATAGACAAGCTTGATCAACAATGCATATACATCAAAGCACCACTTTATTCACATTCCCAAGGTATAACTAGCGAAGTGTGTGTGACTGAATCCCAAAAGTGTCGTTTACAACAATAAAGGTTTTATGAACATGAAATGCATATAGATATGTTCCAATCAATGTGATGAGAATTGAGAACATTCACGAACACTTAAAACAACAAAAAATGACACTTGACGACTAAGGTAACACTTGATATGACAATGATGTAAGCTCCAAAATTCGAATGTAGTGAAATTTTAGAGGGCGTTGTAGAAGCGACAACACTTGGAGACACATTGGGTGGACTTTGAATTCTCTGTTTGAGAATAGATTTTAGTTAAGATTTAGAACTCCAGGAAGTAATGATTTCCCAAGGCCCCCCTTTCGACTCGGTTTCAAACATAACATATTCTTTGTTCTATAGTTTATTGAACCCACTCAAACATACATTGTATCATGACCAGTTAAATCTAGGAAAGAGTAATGTGCATGCTAATTTAGGATATTCAGAGTATAGAGTTTTCATCTTTGGTGTTACTCCGCTGCGAGCAAGCCTAGACAGTATCCTGATGGAGTCACTTCAGGAGCACAAACATTTCTTCACTACCAGTGTGCCTAGAAAATACACTAGTGAAGTCCCTTGCTTCACCCCCTCGCATAGGAAGCCTTTCTCTTCTTTCACCATTTATTTATTTATTTAATAGAAATGTGCTTTAGAACATTATTTTTAAGGGGGAAAAGATAGATCGTAACTTATTGAGAGCAGAAGAGGTTTACCCTTTAGAAAAGTATTATGATATTGGTTTCTCGGTTTAGATTTTCCCCTTATCCTTTTTCCACTAGATGGGATAAGCATTAACACACAAGTAGACATATACATGGTGAGCAGTTTAGGTACTAGCATAGGCATATATCTAATAGTTTCCCTCAAGGTTTTCTTATTGGATGAATCATATTTTCCATCTGGACTTACTTCAACCTATGAATTTTTCCATTAAAAGGAAGGAGAATAAATATAAATCCAAGAATTTTAGTTGTCACACTTCCCTTTCATTGCACTACAAAGTATTTGGACCATGCACTTTACACATAGTTCTTATTTATGTACAAAGACCAATAATAATACACGAAAGGACATGACTAGATACAAGCAAACAACTAAGGAAAGAACAAATGAAAATAAAATAAAAATCAATATATACATGAAGTGCAGCTTGTAGCTGCTACTGAAAGTAATTCTTTAGGTCTTGGCCATTTACAGGAAGGGGATCAATCCTCCCATCAAATATTTCATCTTTAACACATTATGGCCGAACCTCTCTTCAATCATGAATGTTCCAATCCATAATGGATATAACTTACTATGTTTACCTTTGTCTTCATGGGGCTTATCCCATTTTAGGACTAGGTCACCCACATGAAAGCTCTTTGCCCCTCAATATTTTCTATGAAAACAAAATTTTACATGGTTTTGATGTACGGTAAATTGCTCTATCTACCACGAGTTTGAGTAAAGTGTCTATCCTTCTATGAACCAATAGGAAAGGTTTTCCTTGTGACTCTTGGGAGGGCAGAAAGGCTAGGAGATACAAGTTTGGGGGAAATATAGCTTATTTAGCATACACTATAAGGTTTGGAGGGGATTTTATAGAAGGATTTGGAGCTACATGGTTAGTGCAAAGTGCATTAGTCAAAGCAGTATGCCAGTTCTTCTATTTAGAGAAAACAATCTTCTAAATTATGCAAATAATATGTTTATCTGTTTATTCAGCTAGGCCATTTCACTAGGGATACTAATTAGACACATCCTTTAAAATAGTCCTATTCTCTAATTCAAATTCATAGTCTTAACAATGAAAATCGAGTTGCATGATCAAAGAGAAATGACATAGGAATGCCAAACTTGGTTATGATGTTCTGTTGTAAAAAGTGAATAACTTCCTGGTCATTTACTTTTCTAAGAGGAAATGTCTCTTACCATAGGGTGAAGTAATCTGTCGATGTAAGGATATACCAGTGCTGCTTTGATGAGAGTCAGAAAATTTCTATGATAACATCAAGGCCCCACTTTTGGAATGGTTCTTCAACTGCTAGTGGGAGCAGTAGGGCGACTGACCTTTGATTATGACTGATGCATTTTTGACAAGCTTGGAACTTGTGGACATAAGTATATCCATCTCTAAAAACAGTTGGCCAATAATAAGAAACCCTCAAAACTTTGTGTTGTGGTGTTTTCCCCATGGTGTTCACCTATCGGTGCATCATGTAAATCCTTAAGAACCTTCTCTATAACTTATGGCTCAAGGAACCTTAGAAGACCTCAATTACGGTGCTTCCGGAAAAGAAATCCATGTACCAATTGATAATATAGAGCCTTTATATGAATTTCCCTTTTCTGCTTGTTTAATAAGTATGAGAGAAAGGTTCCATGCTCCAAGAATTGTCATAGACACATATACGAGGGCAATGTAGATGTGGATTAAGGAATGTGATTGATATTATACATTTTTTTCTCCCTCTCCATATCCTAAAATATATTTTTTATGAGCACCTCTTACCTCTTCTACTAGTCTACATAGGCCATGACCCTTTATGGTATGAACTGGGTTGAATTGCATGTCATATTAATGAAGACAGGTGATCTAGTTAGCCATTTTATCCCCCAACTCTTGTTTTATGAGCATTGTTCTTACCGATGGGTGAGGTACAAATACAATTATATGAGATTTGAGTAGATAGGACCTAAAATACTTAACTATATTATATAATACATATGCTTATTTATCAATGGTAGGGTCGTTTAATTATGGCCATTGTAGACCAACACTCATAAAAGAAATAGCCACAATCGATAATCTAAGGTGAATGTGTAGAGAACTAAATATTTTCCATATTATGGATTGTATAATGCAAGTGCATCGTCTATATACTGCTTGATCTAAGCGAAGGCATATTTCTCCCATTTGTCCCTTCTCTATATTTCATCTTTCTTGATCATCTTCTATATAGGTTTGAATATCTGAGCTTAATCAGAAATTAATTTTCCCTAAGAAAGTTCACTGGAAATAGGATCTGTGTGATTTCCTTGACCCTCTTAAGATTAATCTTGATTCTACTCTTTACTATGATGTGCCCTCGTAGAATAACTTTGGACACACCAAATACGATCTTCTTGGGATTAAGGGAAATCCCATACTTCCAACACTGCTCAAATCTATTCTTTGGATGAGGTACATGATCCTACCATCTGTTGAAAACATGGTAATACTGTCTAAATAAAAAACAATGCTTTGACCTATAAGGCCACAGAATGCGATGTCCATCGCTCTTTGAAAAGTTGTGTCGACATTGATTAGTCCAAATGGCATTCTCTTGGAAGCGAATGTTCCCCATTTAGTCCAAAACATAGTTTTGAATCTATCTGGTTCCACTACTAGCACTTGATTATAACCTAAAAATCCATCTAGTAGCAAAAATATTTTGGACCCAAATACTATATGGAGTATCTGCTCCATGGATGGCACTCGATCATTATACTTGTCAGAAGCCTAGTTAAGTTCTAAGAAATCAACACATAAACTTATTTCACCAAACTTATTTCTAGACGGGACAAATTTGGAAACCCACGTGGAATGTCTAACTTTTAAAATGATTTGAGCATCCAACAAGTTTCTCAATTACATGTAAAAGAGAGGATCTAGTGTTGGATGGACTTTGCGTAGTTTTTGATGGAATGGTTTCACCCCTTCTTTTATAGGAATTACTTGTTGGATAATACAAGTGTCATAGCTATTCCAATCATTATATGTCCATGAAAACATGTCTCAATACTTCTTGAATAGGAAAATAAACACTTATCATTCATGTGGGGAAGAACAGGTATCGAGATTCACATATTTCATATCTTCTGGTGTTCCAAGGTTGACTTGTTCAAATGCAAGCTTTGAACTTAGAGTCTTCATGTCAGTTGGTTATATAAACTAGTTCTGCAAGTCATATAATCTCTCTAGAGACACCACACCTTTTGGCATAGTGATTCCTTTGAGTGCTTTGGATGCTTCTAGCAGAAGCTACTCATGGTCATCCTCCTCTATGGTAGCATATTTGAATACATCAACATTTTCGACAGTGTAATATATGTTGGTCATTATTTAAACAATGTAAATTATTAAAATTGTTGGATACAGATGGTTTTTATAAAATTGTAATAGAAAAAATAATTTTTCGATGGCAAAATCCTAGCAATGACATTTTATAATGCATGTGTCATTGCATTTCTAACTATAGGAACATAAACAATATTGAAATATGTCAAACAATTTATCAAATTCCATACCTCTTGATGGTAGTTTTTAAGATGAGGTGAAGCATAGTGTATAGTATCTCATAATTGATGAATGAACAACTCTCAGTCACCGATTACCTTTAGGAGTTCTTCCTTCATGTCAATAGGTTTCTTCAATCCAAGTATGAGTAATTCATATTCTGCAGTTTTATTAGTGCACTCTATTAGACCCTGAGGTGCAGTGCTGCTATTTTTAGCAGGAATGTCGCTTGTTTCAGCTCTGACAGCCACATCTCCTCTTGCTCCGCTTTGGCCATAATCCAAACATCAAAATATTACTCTCGCATCAATACTTGCATTGGGTCCTGATCCCAATGGTTCCAAATATGCTCTCTAAGTCTTCAAAAGCTAGTCAAATCATGCCAAAGATCAAAACCAGTGCAGGAGAAGAACCCTTAGAATGGCGGAAAAGCACTAGAGGGAGGCAAAAACACATAAAAACAGTGAAAAACCAAGTATCGAAGGCATAAATAGTGAAATCCACAATAGCCATCCAATTTGGTTGATCAATGGTCCGGATTTGATTGACAGGTCGCAATCAACGGAGGCAATCAACAGATTGAGGGTAGACTATGTGGAACTTGTGATGGTGATCGACAATTCAACATGGACCGTCAATCAAGCACGCAAATCAACAACCCACGTTGCATCACAGGTTAACTATCAGAGAACAAAACAGAGCATTCACCATGGGCCTAAGGCATGAGTGATATGCGATTGTGATCAATTGCATCAACAAATCATAATTGGGGAAACATTATGGAGCGGGGCCTTTACACATGTATATGTGCGATGCAATTAGCCAGACTCGATGGCTATATAAGCATTATTGCATAGATTCTGAGATCTATAGAAAGGTCATTTTTAATGCATTTTCTTAGTTTTAACGTATTTCTGAAAATACAAAGGGGAACCTTGGACCAGGACTGAAGTGACTTGCGATATGCGATAAGACTCGGACCTGAAAGGGTTCGTAAGGGGAAATATATAAAATTTGAAGTCTATCATGAGCCATTTTTAATGTATTTCCACTATTTTTAACGTATTTCAAAATAAAAAGGGAAGATTGGGAACATGCCATAAGCGACTTGCGATAGTGATAAGGATGGACCCAATAGAGGAATAGACAGCGTTTAAGGGTTTTTGAAGTCCGAAATAAATAGAGCTTGGTGAGATTTTACAGTGTTGCAGCGCTTTTCTGTATTAAATAGAAAAGAGTCATTGTTAGTATTTGAAAGGATTTCAAACGCCCAAAGACCCATTCCATCATAGAACAGAGGCTGGGAGACAGAGACTGAGAGAAATAAGGCTTGAAGGGGAAAGGAAATAATGCAACATAGCCAAACCAACAAATGATCATCGAGCATCTCTTGCACGAGTGATCCACCTAATAGTGCAACACATTTACCAGAATTGGGTTACTACTGTTAGAAAAAGAAACCTCCAAGCTCATGCGTGCCTAGTCACGACATCAAATAGTTAAAAAGGCAGAGGGGATAGATTAAGACCTCTCGAGTCTCAGAAGCGTCAAGAGCATTGTAAAAGGCCTATAAATATTTGAAATTTTAGAGTAACAAGGGTTCAAATTTTTGAGACCATGGAGACTCTGCTCCTCTAGCTTCTCATCTTCATTCCAGCAATATAAGCTTCTTTTGTTGTTACATGTTCAATTCCCATTTTCTCTTCTGTTCTAAGCTTGCACTTGAATATTTTATTCATGTTTTCTTTTGTGTCTAATGCCAGATAACTGTCATCTTATCTTTGCATTGATAAATTAGATTTGCAAGCTTCATTTACTTCCTATAGCTAGCCATTCATATATGTTTATGTATGCCTCTGTCGGTACAATCAGTATTCTCCAACTATCCATTGAATCTATAAACTATTGAACATTAGTGGTCTAAAGCCTTGTAAAGCTAAGGGTGCTCATGCATGTCTTGAGTGAAAACAGAGTTGAAATAATCATCTGACTTAATCCAAACCATCATCCATTCCAATAGTTTAGAGAATGATATTGAAGATTATATGTTACCAGGCATCTCTGAGCTACAACCTGGGAGAGCTTCCTAGAGTGATAAAATTAATTGGCATCATTCCGGGGGACCGAAGACTGAAGCACAGCTTCCGTGGGAGATGACACAAATCCAGCTTTGATGAGACAAAGTCTGGGGACTTTTTCGGTTGTAATCATCTATTTGGCGACTCTACTGAAGTACGAATCTCTTGGCGACTCCACTGGATATTTCTGGCTCAGTTTGCGAGGCATACTCGAAGAAATCCTCAGAAGACATAAGCTGACCCAGCATCTAACCCTAAAAAAATCATCAAAGAAAGAAAGGTATTGCAGAAAGTAGCATCAGGTGCAGGTAAATCTAAACAATATTTTGTATCTCTTCAAGAAAATCCTGTCATAGAACAAATACATGTTGAGAGTATAGCATCTGATACTAGTAGTGAAGAAAAAATCTCAAAGATTCATGAAGCTCCTTATTATTTAGGTTCTCCTTTTATTGCAAGGCTAAAGGAAGCCTCTCCTCCTATCTATCCCACTCCTTTAGTATTATCAATCACTCCTTAGCCCTCTGTCATTTAGACTTTTGGTACCCTTATAGCCACCACAACTATGGCAGGTCCACAAGAACCTACCAATATGGAAAGAATCATAGCTGCTAGGTATGGACCTCTAGTACTGCCCACTCCTTTGAATGCAATGCCTATTGGAGAATATCAGAAGTATAGGCCTAAGTTCATTGGGACTGAAGGTGTTACAGCTAAAGAACATCTTGAATCATTCTATAGCTATGCTGATAACCTGGACATTAGTGAATATGATGTGTGGATGAGAGTCTTTGTCCAAAGCTTAGATAGAGAGGCTAGAAAATGGTTCAGAGAACTGACCCCAAGATCTATAGCAGATATTGAGGCTTTAGATGATGCATTCCTAAAGCATTGGAGGGATAAGAAGGATCTACTCTACTACCACAATGAGTTTGGAAACTTAAAGAGGGAAAATGGTGATTTGTTGTCTAATTTTAATAAGAGGTTTAACCGCATGTACAACAAGATACCAGCTGAAGTAAAACCCACTACCACCTCTGCTAAACTCACCTATGACAGTGCCTATGATTCTAACTTCTATCTACTGTTGAGGGAGAGATGATGTGCTACCTTGGTTAATATGTAGGATGTAGCCTTGGAAGTAGAATCAAACATCATGGTTGTAGAGAAGCTCAAGGGGAACGTTGATAGAAGGAGACAGAGGGGCGAATCTTCATCATCTTTAGATCCCAAGATAGATAAAATGACCAAGATGATAGATTCATTAGCCTCTGAAATCTTCAAATTAAAGGCTTAGGAAAGGAAGAGTTCCTAATACCTTTGCTCCTAGAAATCCAAATCCATATAGAAGAGCTAATGAGCAGTTGCAGATTCTACAAAGAAGCAAAGATGTCAATGAAGACCAAAGGGTGAATACCCCTTTCCAAAATGTAATCATGGAATAAGAGCAGTTTAAAGAAGATGAGGAGATCCATTGTCTGGAAGACAAAGGTAGTGCCTCCTTTTTTGACCTTAGCTGCCTATGAAAAGTCATTATTCAATGATTAGATCAGCCAAGAATGGGATGGTGAAGCTGTTCTACAAACTGTTGATCAACACAGATATAATTTGAGGTCGAAGATGAATAATAACAAGGTAACTCTTGTTCAAAGAGCTGTTGTACCTGCAATACAACAAGCTAATAAGTAGAAATGATCGACAGTTGATCCCATCATCCTCAAAGATCCAGCTCACAAGGTAAGAGGCCTTGACAAGTCTCCTTCTCATTTCAGTTTTAATAAAAAATCTAGAAGATAAAAATACATATACCTCTAATTGAATTAGTGAAGAATGAGTCCTCCAACAAAACTATCCTTGAGGCCCTTGAGCCTAAAGCCATCCGAGCCTCCACTGACTATGTAAATCTGCAAGATGAAAAACCAACTGTTATTCTTAACCCAATGACTGAAATTTATGATGACAACTCCCCATCATTCTTTGTCTCTCTGACTATTCATGACGAAATCCTTCATAACTACCTTCTGTACAATGGAGCCAGCCATAATCTAACGCCCAATGTTGTCATGGATGAGTTGGGTCTTGACATTACCAAGCCTTATCATGACCAGTTTTCTTTTGACTCTAGAAATGTGAAATGTATGGGATTAAACAAGGACCTAGCCATCACTTTGTCTTAGCTGCTCATGAAGAGCATGATGATGGATATTGTGGTAGCAAATGTACACCCCAAATTTGGCATGTTTCTTTCCAGAGGTTGGATCAAGTGATTACGTGGAACATTACAAAATGATCTGTCCTACGCTATTGTCCCAGTTTTTGGAGGTGAGAGCAAGAGATTATATAGAGAAGCTTAGTTGGATTATATCACCAGTGATGAAAGGAATCCCACTAATCATCCCATCTATGCTGTTGACACTAATTTTGGAGCTTGTATTCTTCAGATTGAAGAATCCCAGTTGGCCTCCACGTAGCCTAAGAAACCAGTTTTCCAGATCACAAAGAGAGAAGGACCACAAATTTGGGACATGTTATTTGATGGAGCTTGCTGTAAGGAAGCTGCAAGGGTAGGTGTAGTCCTTGTGTCCCCCACATAGGAATGCATTCATTTATATTTGAAATTAAATTTTTGGGTCACGAATAGGATAGCAGATTATGAAGCCTTGATATTGGGCTTAAATGCTGCTAAATAAATGGACATCAAAGGTCTGAAGGTGTTTGGAGATGTAGACCTCATCATTCAGCATGTGAACAAAAATTTCCAAGAAAAGAATCCATGGCTGAAAGCATACAGAGATGAGGTGAAATATAGACCATCTCTGCCTGACAATGTCAAATACTGGAAATTTTTTGAAGATGATGATGAAATTAATAGGCTTTTACAAGTCTTTGATGAATTTGTTGAAATGCACATTAACCAAGAAAATGAAGCCATTGAAGAACATCACGAAGAGAATGACATAGCGAGGAGAATAAGTAACTTGGTTGAATTACAATAGATTAGAGAACAATTGGTTGATAAGTCAAAATTTCTTCAGAAGAAAATCAAAAAAACCTTTGACAGGAAGGCAAAAGTGGACAATTTCCAAGTTGGTAACTAGGTTCTCAAATGGTATGCATTGAAGGAAAAGAAAGGTAATCATGGTAAGTTTGACTCCTTATGGATAGGACCATTTTCCATCACTCAAATTCAACATAAAAATACCTTTATTCTACACAGTCTGGAAGGAGAAGATGTTTTTGGTGGCCGAATCAATGGGCGGTTCTTGAAACTTTATTTCATTTAAGGCTTTAAAGCCTTGATATTGTAAATATGTTTTTTAGTTTTTATTTTTATGCAAAATAAAATACATGCCCAATGGAACAGCAGGAGATAGATTTGATTTTGGTTTTACAGTAAAGGAATTGGTTTGTGGTTCTTGAAACCTCATAGGGAGGCTTTCATCCCTAGATGGAGCTAGTGTTAGCCCTTGAGATGTAGTGCTGCTATTTTTAGCAGAAATGTCCCATGTTTTAGCTCTGACAGCCACATCTCCTCTTGCTCCACTTTGGCCATAATCCAAACTTCAAAATATTACTCTCGCAACTATAATTGCATCGGGTCCTGATCCAAATGGGTCCAAATATTCTCTCTAAGTCTTCAAAATCCAGTAAAATCATGCCATAGATCAAAACCATCGCAAGAGAAGAACCCTTAGAATGGCGGAAAAGCACTAGCGGAAGGCAAAAACACATAAAAATAGTGAAAAACCAAGTATCGGAGGCATAAATAGTGAAATGCATAGTAGCCGTCTGATCTGGCCAATAAACGATCCAGATTTGATTAGCGGGTTGCAATCGGCGGAATCAGCGATTGAGGGCAGACTGTGTGGAACTTGTGATGGCAATTGGTGATTCAATGTTGACCATCAATCAAGCTCGCAGAAAAATGGCCCACCCTGCATCGCACGTTCACTATCGAAGAACACAACGGAGCGTTCACCATGTGCCTGAGGCATGAGTGATATGCGATTGCGATCAATCGCATCGGCAGATCGTAATCAGGGAAACATTATGGAGTGGGGCCTTTATACATGTATATGTGTGATGTGATTAGCTAGACCTGATGGCTATATACGCATTGTTGCATAGATTTTGAGATCCACAGAAAGGTCATTTTTAATGCATTTTCACAATTTTAACGTATTTCTAAAGATACAAAGGGGAACCTTGGAGCAGGACCAAAGGGACTTGCGATATGCGATAAGAACCGAACCCGAAAGGGTTCGTGAGGGGAAATATATAAAAATTGAAGTCCATCATGAGTCATTTTTAATGTATTTCCAGTATTTTTAACGTATTTCAAAGTACAAAGGGAAGATTGGGAACATGCCATAAGCGACATTAGATAACGATAAGGACAAAACTGATAGAGGAATAGACAGTGTTTAAGGACTTTTGAAGTTTGAAATAAACAAATCTTGATGGCATTTTATAGTGTTGCAGGATTTTTCTGTATTAAACAGAAAACAGTCATTGTTAGTATTTGAAAGGATTTCAAAGGCCCAAAGACCCATTCCATCACAAAGTAGAGGTCGAGGGATAGAGACAGGGAGACAAAAGGCTGGAAGGGGAAAGGAAACAATACAACATAGCCAAACCAACAAATAATCATGGAGCACCCCTTGCACAAGTGAGCCACCTGACAGCACAACACATTTACCAGAATTGGGTTATTGTTGTTAGAAAAAGAAACCTCCGAGGTCATGTGTGCCTAGTCATGGCATTAGATAGTTAAAAAGATAGAGGGGATAGATTAAGACCTCTTGAGCTTCAGAAGGCTCGAGAGAATTGTAAAATGCTTATAAATATTTGAAAGTTCAGAGTAACAAGGGTTCAACTTTTGGAGACTATGGAGACTTTGCTCCTCTAGCTTCTCATCTTCATTCCAACAATATAAGTTTCTTTTACTCTTACATGTTCAATTCCAATTTTCTTATGTTCTAAGCTTGGACTTGAAAAAGTTATTCATGTTTTCTTCTGTGTCTAATGCCATATAACTGTCATCTTATCTCTGCATTGATAAATTTTATTTGCAAGCTTCATTTACTTCCTCTAGCTAGCCATTCATATATGTTTATGTATGCATCTGCCGGTATAGTCGGTATTCTCCATCTATCCATTGAATCTATAAACTATTGAACATTAGTGGTCTAAATCCTTGTAAATCTGAGGGTGTTCATCTATGTCTTGAGTTAAAACAGAGTGGAAACAGTCATCTGACTTGATCCAAACCATCATCCATTCCAATAGTTCAGAGAATGGTATTGAAGATTATATGTTACCAAGCATCTTCGAGCTACAACCTAGAGATCTTCCTGGAGTGATAAGACACTAAAACTCTGAATGACATGAAAGTACATCTTTCTTATTATATGAGTTTATAAGCACAAAACTAGCTCTGGAATTTTCCTGTGTCTTAGAAACATCAAAATAAAGAGTCCAAAAATTACAAGCTACTAAGCAATTTCCTGTATTATTATTTTTAATGATGTTATTATTATGTTATCAAACTAGCTTACAAAAAGATAGAAAATATAGATCAATGCCTTAGAAATAAGCCTCTTCGAGTGGGCAACCTCCTTTACATTACACAAATGAACAATTCTTGGATGATACAAATGACAAGACCTCCTTTCTATATATAGGAGTCTAAGGGATCATAATATAATCAGATCCGACATAACAATAATAATGTAAGGGCACAATAATAACAATATGGGGACCATATGGGTACAACAATATAATAAGGGGGTTATACTAACAACAATAAGGGTTACACCAATAGTATATGGGCCTAACATGCCCCTCTCCTTCAAAAAGTGTTGTCCTAAACACTTGAGTAGTTCTTGATGCTTCTGTATAAAATTATTGTCCTCCCATGTGGAATATTCAGTAGGTAAATTCTTCCACTTGATGAGATACTCTAAAATTGATCGATTTCGTAGTTATCAGGTTCTTGTTTCTATGATTGCTCCACGTTCCAATATGATTTTTCCTTCCTCTTCAAGTTCTGGAAATATTGTTTGAATTGGGATCTTCTACAAATTTTGAATGAGTGGCCACACTTCTTCGTCCTTCTTCTATTCATCCCTTGCTTCATTGATCTAATCTGGTTGGATAATAGAAATAGAATAAAAAAATGCTTCCACATCCTCATCCTTTCTTGAGAGTGCATTTGCAACAAAAATTTTCTTCCCTTTTTTGTAGATGATGTCAAAGTCATAACCCAACATATTTGTGACCCATTTTTTCTGTTCTTATAAAGATAATATTTGTTCTAAAAAGTACTTAAGACTATCATGATCTATTTTTACCTTGAAGTGTCTTCCCTTTGGGTAAGGTCACCCATTCTTAAGTGCATGTAGTATTGCCAACATTTCCTTCTCATAAATAGCTTGCTTGAGATGTAGCCGTAAAAATACCCAATCACCTACATCAATTTTTTTTTCACTATGATGTTGATCTACCTGTTGTTTCATTCGATTCTACACCAAAGTGGTGTTATCCTTTAAAAAATGTGAGCTTTCACTGCTTGAACCTTTTTCTTCTTGATATGTCCTTCTATCTTGAGAGTTTGAGGGGTGGTAATTTCTTCCAATGCTTTGCAAGATATGGTTAGATTCATTTCTTGATGCTCGATGTGATATTTCACTTGAACATTTTTCTTCTTGATATGTCCTTCTATCATGATAGTTTGAGGAGTGGTAATTCTGGTCAATGCATTACAAGATATGGTTGGATTCATTTCTTATTTCTCAATGTGATCTTTCACTTCTTGAACCTTTTTCTTCCTGATATGTCCTTCTATCTTGAGAGTTTGAGGAGTGGTAATTCTTGCCAATGCTTTACAAGATATGGTCGGATTCATTTCTTGATGCTTGATGTGATCTTTCACTTCTTGATAATTTTTCTTCTTGATATGTCCTTCTATCTTGATAGTTTGAGGAGTGGTAATTCTAACAAATGCATTACAATATATGGTTGGATTCATTTCTTCTTTCTCAATGTGACCTTTCACTTCTTGAACCTTCTTCTTGATATGTCCTTCTATCTTGAGAGTTTGAGGAGTGGTAATTCTTACCAATGCTTTACAACATATGGTTGGATTCATTTCTTCTTTCTCTGGGATTGGTTCTTGATGTATATCCTTTTCTTGATCCTTTTCCTCCTCCTCATAATCTATGTAAAATAATTTCTTCTCAACACACTTATGACCTTTAGTGCATTTTCTATCACAATTGTAGCAAAGCCATTTTTCTCTTTTTCTTCCAATTGTTGTGGTGTAAACCTTGTAGGTTGTGGAAGGCTAGGAGAAAAAACACTTCCATAATTATAGTCGTAAGTGGTGGGATTCCTTGTTTCCATAATTTCACTTTCAATTTTCTTGCCCACCTAAATGCTTCTCCAATGAATAAGGTTCCCAAAGACGAACCTCATGTTGAATGTTATCCTTTAAAGTACCTATGAAGACATCAATCCTTCACTTCTCTGTAATATCATTTACCCTTATATTAAATTTTTGAAAGTCCTCAATGTGCTCTACCATTGAGCACTTTTGTTTGAGATTTATCAATTGGCTAAATAAGGTGTTTTTCTTTGTATCCTCATAATGTGTTATCATTTCCTCCATGAAAATTGACCACGTAACAAGCAGTTTACAAGAACAGAGCCCTTTATACCATAAAAATTAATCTGGTTCTAAATATGAATATGCAATACATACCTTTTGTAATAGTTTCACCTCGTGTAGATCAAAATATTGCTCCATCTGTAATATCCAATTTACTGGATCCTTGCCATCAAACTTCCTCATATTTCCTTTTCTTGATTTTAGGAGCTCAACCTTGAAATGAATGTAACTTTTTAATTTCAAATATTTCAGGTTTGAAATCATGTCCCACAGTAGCTCTCTGTGTCCTCTTTCTAATGCCACTAGTCTTATCGAAATTGGGTTCTTCAAGAAAGAGTTATGCACAATCTCCGAAGATGACTTGATTATAAAACTTTTAAGAAGAGTGAACTTGTATGAAGTGTTATGCGTCACTGTTTTGACCTTAGCATCTAAAACTGATATACAGAAAACTACAAGAAGTCCTCTTTCTATAACTTCTTATGAAATTTCAATCTGATGCCCAGAGAGACAGTTATGACGATTTTCCCAAGGTCATCTGTTTAAGATGTAATTCGGGAATCCACAAAAACCCTAACTTCCTCAGATCATATATCCGAAAATGTAGCGAGACAAGATCTAAAATTCAGACCCGAGGTTCAGACAGATTTCTTCTCAAATGGGTTTCTTTTTTTTCTTCTAAAAATTCATAGCGAAAACGTTATAGTGAAAATTCCATGATGAGCTATTTTAGATGAAATTCTAGAGCTTGCAAAAACTATTACTTCCTCAGATCATATCTCCGAAAATATGGCGAGACAAGCTTTGACATTCGGACGTGAGGTTCATTGGTATTTCATCTCATATGGGGTTTTTTTAGCTTCTGAAACATCGCAGAAAATTTTTATAGCGAAAATGCCACGATGACCTGTATAGAGTAGCGAAACCCTAGAATCCAAAGCTTTGATACCAAATGTTATGAAACCAGCTCACAAAAAGATAGAAAAGATAGATCAACACCTTAGAAGTAAGCCTCTTTGATGGGGAAACCTCCTTTATATTACACAAATGAACAATTCTTGGATGATACAAGTGACAAGACCTCCTTTCTATATACAAGAGTCTAAGGGGTCATAATATAATCAAAGTCGACATAACAATAATAATGTAAGGGCACAAAAATAACAATTGTGGGCTTCTATGGGGCACAATAATAACAATATGGGGACTACATTGGTACAACAATATAATAAGGGCGTTGTACTAATAACAATAAGGGGTTACACTAGTAGTATAGGGGCCTCACATATTACTACTATTATGCACATCTATATTACATGATTCATTGTATCTGGTGGAATGCGTGATGGTTATGGAAGCTAACAGCCAAGTTCGGTTTCCAAAAAGAGGTTTCTAAAAATTAAATCTGCGAAAGAAACGGGCTCGTTTTTCACATTGAAGGGTGTAATAATGTGTTTCATGTAAGTTATGATTCCACTCAAATTTGGTTATTCTTTCCTTCGTACAGAAGCCATAAAGGGGACCAATCGGTAGAACAATATCCCTGTTATTTGCTAGACTAGTCTCTACTTAGGAACACATTGTAGGCTTCCAGAATGTCCACAACCACTATGTTTATGCATTGGTGAACACATTTATTAGATGATAAGAAAATAAGAATATTTATGAGTTCACCAATAGCTTGGATAAGAGACCTGTCCAACTGAATAATCTATGCATCAATATTATCCCATTTGGCATTTATTTTCTTGGTGAAAAACAACAGCATTACATTTACGAATGCCCCAAAATCAACTAAATAATTGTGATCATTGTAATTGAAAATTTCAAAAGTTAGTAAAAATGGAGGGAATAGATTATTAGCTTCTAATGTTATAGCATTAACAACTGATTCCAGGGGACCATAAGACTTACCAAACACCTTTTAGAAAGAAGAAGCATTATCACCTAATGAAGGCTGGGCAAGGGCTCAGACAAGAAGTTCCTTCTAGCTTGATATCCTTCTAAGCTCAAAGATTGAAATATTCATGCAATATTTCTTCATGGCTTCCACTATGTTGTAATCTAGTGCAACAAACATTGTTGGAGTGTCTAGGGGAGTGACTTTGTTTGACATTTCCAGAATGGTAGACTTGATTTTTCTCTTGGAGGAAGTGTTATTTGTTGTGGAAACATCTCTAGACTTTTCCTAAATATTCTGAGATGATTTTATGGGCAGTGTGACTTTTCTTGATAAATGTTCCTTGAATTTTTTCCTCGTGATCTCCTGTTTTGGATCTGACCCTTGGATTCTTAACATATATTAGTTATTTTGTTTCTTAGTTGGGGCCTCATTCAGTGGTTGTTCTTCAAAAAAAATATTCTCAGTAGTGAACACAGAAGTAAAAATATTTACTACATGTCTGACACCAACAGTCTCTTCAACCGCATCATATTCGTCCTTTTATTTTGTTTTCTCACTCTACTCATTTGAAAGTATTATGTCAATAATGTGCATAGCTAGAGTGTTCATGTTGTGATTCTACTCTCGGAATTTATTTTTGAATGATATTCTTGATGAAAAGAACAATGTTGGTCCATGACCATGCTTTTTACATTCAACACGACATTTGAGCCCTGTGTAGACTTAGCTGGATGATTAGAGTTGTTGATTTTGTTATTAGTTCTTCTCGGGAAGTTGAACTTGGGGAGATTGCTGCAGATGATGGTCTTAGTTTTCCTTTATTTTAACTCTACTGACTCATTGGACAAAGTCTTGATGGTCTAGGTCAAGCTTTCAAAATCAATAGATTCTTTATCCTAGTCCTTGTTCATAGAGGCCTGCGACCATTTTCCAGTCTCCTTGGAGCCTTTGCATGATTCATCATTGACAATGACTCCAATCACAAGAAATTCTTTTTCAACAATGATGGCTTCTTCAAAATTATGCGCCAAATTTTCTTTCCTCATCCTCTATATGAATTATGCAATGCTTTCCGATAAGGCAAAGGTGTAATAATCAATCGTGATGGATTCATGAGGATTTGTATCCATGGGAATATTTTACAATATTTGATTGAACCTCAGATTAAAATCCCTGACCTTTTATTTCTACTTCATCTTTAGATTCCCAAACTCCTTTAATAACATGACGAGGTTTTTATCATCAATGAATTTTTCTAGGAACAACCTTTTCAACCCCTTCCAATTATAAATTGAATTTGCAGGAAGACCATGGTACCAAACAAATAATCTACCATGTAAGGTACAAGGAAATATTCTACATACAACATTGTCATAACGTACGTCGAGCATCTATGGGTGTAAGTAGAAGTTATCCAAGTGGTCTTTCGCTTTATTCGACTTGTGAGGGTCATATTTTGTTAACAACATTTCTAGGTGTATTGGAATATTGAGTAAAATACTTGGAAGAGTGAATGAGCCTTGAGTCATCCAATACAGATCTTGGTATGCCATATTCTTCTCTTCGTGCTCCTCCTCCTCTTCAAAATCTGAGGAATTTTCTGTGTGACCACCTATCCCATGGAAAATTTCATCTGAGAGATCAACGTTATCCTCGTATCCTTAATTGTAAGTTTAGAGCTACTATGTTTTTTCTATGTCCTCTGTGGATTCTGCTGGCTCTTCAAGAGTAGCAAAAACTAGATCTTCCACTATAGCAAGCACTATGCTCGTAGAATTTTTTTCCTTTTGCTTCCAAGAGTGAGGAGGGTTCTGTGATCCAAGAATTAATCTGTAACACCCGCTTCACACATATACCAAAGTAACCAACCAACTAGGGTAAAAATGTGATGAGAGGCTATTATGATTGGATTCGACCTCCTATGTGACCTTAAGGAAGTGGAATTGATGGAACACATCAACCAACCTATCAACATTAGCAAAATAACCCTCAAGAGACATGTCAGCCACTTAGACATCCTTTCCATGGGACCCATTGATGTTCTAGACATCTCAATCCTTAGTACCTCTCATGCTATAGGCATGAGACTGTCCAAAAACCCATAGTCGCTCTCACGAGCTTACCTACCAGCATCCAGAGACCTAATTTGATAGTTCTATGCTAGCGACCCTAGGATTTGAGCCACTTTTTTAGGCTCAGAGCCTAGTTCATTGCCTAAAATGGAATGATAGCTTAAGATTAGTCAAAGAACATGGAAATAATGATGCAAAAGAAATAAGTTAAACAACACCTTAATCAGACCCTTAGTAACTATGATAGGCATTTCATCAAACATATCATCAACATGTAGACTAGACGTGTAAACAACAAAATTAAGTGTAGGGATCTCATAATTATCTGAGAATAAGCTATGAAACATTGTTCCCTCATGTCATTTGTTGGATTATCATCCATTAGGCCATAGACACACTATCCATTAATTTACAAGTAAAAACATGCTTAGAGCCATACATAGCTTCTATCATAAGAAGCACATATAACCAACATCTTAACAGTATAAATTCTCCTAAAAGTATAGCCATATAGACCACATTTAATCCATAAAAATACTCTTAAAATAGAAGGAGAAATAACCTTTCATTAATGATGTAATAAGCCAACTGGAGATGGGTCTACCACATTCCACTAGACCATAAATTGCCTAAGCCAAGTCTCTCTTCAGCCAATAACCCTTGTGACATATTCCAAGCATCAAGGTGGGAATCATAGAGCACACCAAAAATACCAAATAAGCATGGATTCCATTGGAGTTCTCCACCTACACTGTGACGAATTTGAGTGCCTCCTAGTCTCTCAGGCTTTACTGTAATCCACAGTCTGATCCAAGGATCACTAGGCCTTACACTGAGACACACTCTCCAGGATTTACCATATATCCCATCCCAGGACTACTAGGCCCAACAGAGAGAGATCCACCTCTTTGATTTACTATATATCCTATCCCAAGACTACTAGGCCCAACAGAGAGAGATCCACCTCTTTGATTTATCGTATATCCCACCATTCACTGGCAAGGACATAGGCTCACTGAGGCACATAATCTTGGCTTTACTGCAACCCAAAGTTAGGCTAAGGTGATGTTAGGCCAGATGCTTTACCGTGATCCACAGTCCAGCTTAGGGACCATTGTGGCCATGTATTTGTCATTTTGGAGATCCACTCCACTCAGCTTTGAGTCATTCAGCCATCCCACATCAACCAAACTATGATAACCCATCTCATGAAGGCTATTAAGAAATGGAAAGGCTAGGCTAAAGAACAATGTCACACCTGGAAAAAACCATTCCTTGAAATAAAAGAACCACATGCATCCCAAATATATAAAGGAAAATACACATGCAAATTGAAACCTGTACTAAATTTTTCTATAGCTTCTTGATCATGCCTTTCCTTGCTTGATCTTTTCTTCCTTTTTCCTTCTCTAGATTTCTTGCCCAAAGTGCTCCAAGAAAACTCTAAGTGTCCAAGAGTGAGCAAGAGAGAGAATAAAAGAGAGCTCAAAAACTAAACTGATCAAGCTTGCCCACTAATCCTCAGAAGTTGTTTTATCAATGGGGCCTCTATTTTCTTCGTGTTCCATTATATTCCTTCAATTTCCTCCTCAAAAGAAACGTATGACCTTTCACCTTCCTTTTCTCCTAATTTCCTTTATTTTCATAAATAAAATGCCTCATGCCTTTCCAAAGCCTTAGCCATTTCCTTTGCCAATTTCCTTAGCCATAAAAACCAAATTAACACCCCTTAGGATGCCTTACCCAACATTCAGCTTAGAATAAGTGTCCCATCATTTGTGGTTGCTATTTTTTAACTTTTATTACAAGGAATTTCACCAGGGTTGTTACAGAACCCTCACCCTTGGGGGAACACCATCCTTGGTTTTCAATGACACCTATAACTAACAAAACTATTGAAAAACAAAACATACTACCCATGGAGCTTTATAACATAGCTTGTTGTAGTATTTACAATAACCATATTCTAAAGCATAAAAACATGACCAGATAAAAACCATACCACATACTAGAATTTATAACACGACTCATTACGATATTTACAATAACCACATCTACACATATGCACATTTGTTAAACAGGAAAATAAGAGAATACGATGCATGTCTCAATCAACAAGGGAATCCAGACCTGAAAGTAATACCAGGATTAACCTCCTTCTGAGGAAGTCTAGAATCCACTACAAAGTCAAATCTTCATCCAATATCCAACGCTATAATCCTGTGCCACTTGTCCTCTTAGTAAACAGTTACCCACTCATTTTTCTAGGGCGCACTCCCATTGTGCATCTGATTCCATCTAGCATTGCTAATGACAAAAAAAAATCCATCCCTGGTCTTCCCTTCTCTACTACATAGTCTCGCGGGAATCCAATCACGCCTTCTGTGAAGTCACTCACCTTCCAAGATTCGATGGCATGCCCATCCCCGACAATCCATCCCTTGGAAAGGCTTCCTTGAATTGGAAGATACAAACAAACAAGGCATATCCCTACTCCAAAGCCATCATATTGTTGATAACATGCTCATGGAAATAAATGGACACTATTGGGTATCGGTGTCCCATGATGGTCCTACTGCTGGAGTGATTTAGCATCATATTGTTGCATGTTCCAATTTCTTTTAGTGTTTCTTCTAATTCTTGTAGTCGATTTCAACCACCCAACTATGCATGTTCATGCTTCCTATACTAAGCACATAAATTCCACTAGATTTAAAATAAATTGAAATTTCTTCACATAATACCTCATTGGTAGCTCATCAATAAGGTAAACTTGCAATTTCGTTCACTTCCCATCACAACAAGTCAAACTAACATCTTTGACCAAATAATAATGTATAAACATGTCACATTAGGTTAGCTCAAACACAACCATAATACATCAAAATCATAAATCACATGTAACCATCACAAACTAGAATCATAGATCACATATAATCACCATACACCATAATCATAAATGACATGCATAATAGAACTAAATAAAATGTTGATTCTTATTCTTTCATCAATCCTTAGCTTCTACCTTTGTCTT
This sequence comes from Pinus tabuliformis, assembly GCA_031772625.1. NCBI lineage: Eukaryota > Viridiplantae > Streptophyta > Pinopsida > Pinales > Pinaceae > Pinus > Pinus tabuliformis. The sequence goes on along the minus strand of CM062808.1, from coordinate 653,433,807 downwards.
TATTCCTTATGCACTCTAGATTAGTTTCCAGACTAGACAAACACCCAATTCCTTCTCCTAAACCATGTGCACATACACATAGTGTGCATCATACAATCATACACATCATACAACACCATCCAATACATGCACCTACACCTCACATACAACGCATACACCTACACCCAGTGTACAACATAATACAAATAAGTATATAGAGTGCAACACAATGAATGCATATGTCACGATACCATGATTACACAATGAACATACATTGTACCACATACCCACAACACAACATGTATGACATACACTCAATCCCTCATGTACACCAGTAGCACATATACAAAGCACCACCTACACAACGTGTGCACAACATCACATGTACATGACACCAACTGCATAATGGGTACAAAATGCTTCATGTACACTACACCACTATACGACACGTACACAATATCACATGTACATATTACCACATGCACGACAGGTATGCGACACGCCATGTACAAAGCGCCACATACATGACATGTAAACAACACCACTTTTACAACATGTACATAACACCACATGCACACAACACCATATCAAATATTCACACAACACTATATGTACCATATTGTAAATAACATGACATAAACAACATTTTCACATACTATATATACACAACACTGCATGTGCACACATCATAGATGAAACATGTACAACATATACAACATATGCACAACAGTAGTACCACACATTGAAAACCACATTGTTCTTACCAAGAAACCTTGCTTCCAGTGTCTTATCCATGCTTATCCTAGCATGTCGCAGAGCACTTTTCTTTCATTTTACTGATTTATCCTTCAATATAACTTGTCCAAAAATTAAGCATAGGCATAATACAAGCATTCAATATAAATTCATATTCACATGATACTGACCTCATATATTTTTCATGACTACTCTTCCCAAGAGATTCCTCATAGTCAAGAACTTCTTCATGCCATTCACCTACATAAGAAATCATTCCGCCACAAGAACGATTCTTGATGGTCTGTCACACAGTGACATAGATACATGGATACATACATACATATACGTAAACATTATCATAAACAATCATGATCCTATTAGACAACGATATGCATACATACATATATTTACACATAAATTTTAGCACTAATAATCATGATCCATGACGACCCTATCAAACATGACATAGATACACACCTACATGTGTACATATATAAACATTACCGTAATCATGATCATAACATAATTACCCGATATCAAGGTCAAGGTTTAAGAAAACTTCCTTTATTCATGCAACAGATGTGAAACATTAAGAATAGTCATTCCCAACATAGTCAAGGTATATGACCCCTCATATCCATTTACTTTACCTTTTTGGTTACCTTTCTCATGACTTGACTGTAACCACCCATTTACCACAATGGACCCATCTAGTCCAACCAACTATCATACTTTTACCTTCCACTACGCTTACTCATGCATGGAGATTCATCCGTGTCTTACATTACCTGTTGGGTACCACACATCTCTCCCTGAGCTCCATTAACATTACTCTTTCACAACCAATTCCCAAGACTCAAAATCATAAAAGGAAAGACCATAAACAACAACAGGAAAACCATGAAAAACAAAAGAAATATGACACTGAAACAATGTGGCATACGTATGCACCAGACACAATCAAAATCGTAAATCAAGCATAACAATCACAAAATACAAAAAGCACAAGACTAACAACACTCTTTCCATGCAACTCCCTGCATCAGACTGTCATTAACACATAACTTTTAGTGCATAAATAAACTTAAAAATACACCAGATCCCTTATCGTGTTGTGCCAAGCTCATTGCCTTGTAGTTGAACACATCCATGCCATCTCTCAAGGGACTCCAATCCCCTTGACAAATCCACCTATAACTAGAGATTAGCTAATATTGCTTTCAAATACATGTTCATGAATATAGCATGTATCCACATAATGCAAGACAAGGTTAAGGTTAAGAAGACTTCGTATATGAAAAGCACTTATTCATCTAGAATTAGGGTTTCCAAACATAGGCAAAGGAATTCTTACCCAATTCCTTTCTTTTACCTTTACCTTGTTGTAACCGAGTCTTACTATGCACTATCACATCACCCAACTATTAGTTATGTAAACACATCAACTATTACCTCGTCAAGCTAATACGAGCATGCTTCCTCCACCTTCTCACACATGTTAACCACATGTTCCAAATATCAATACCATCATATCTATAAATTTGAAATCAACATTTAATAGGACTAACAATCATGTCATAGTCCATAGTCAACTCATAGTCATTAGACATAATGCTACAACTGTCACCTACTACACTCAAGTACATATCAACTATCCCAACACATATGTATAAGTACAACCATATTAATACAAGATCATTTTCAATTAATCAAACATTCAACCAACTTTCAAACATACCATGTTAGATAAATCAACTAGATGACCAAAATATCAAACACTAACTAGACGACATAATCAAAAAATGAAGCACTAGTCTATTGTATAAGAAAAATCATACCTTAGTGTATCTCAGGGGAGGTTATCTTGTCTACACAATCAATCTAGGTTAGCACAATACAACTTCTCAACATATCGACTCAAACATAAATCATGATATTCATAACAATAACTAACTAACATGTTCACATCATAAGCTCATAAGAATTTGTTGTTCATGCATAAAAATCACATATGTACAATGAGTCTAGATCAGTACAACAATATATCACAAATATGTCAAATCATACCTGAATATTGCAACCATAACCATCTGCATAGGTCAAACTAGGGTAGCACAATATATATAACATCACGATTTTCAATGCAATGAACATAACCATCATGCATATAACCAATCCAAATTACAACCATAGGTTACTATCATTCTTGACTATCTAACACATGTGCATATAAATACACTAGTCAACTAACATCTATCATGATGTAACCATAACATCAAAATACATGTACATAAACCTAATGTATATAACCCTAATGCATACAAAATGTATTAACTTACATACCTGCATGTTAACATACAATACCTGTATGATGATCTCCTCTTACCCCAAAGCCTAATGTGGCAACCTCATTATGATGATCTGCATCTCTTACTCTATCTTAGCCAGCACGTTCGCATCATAACATACCAATACCACCCGAATGACCTAAAATACATTACGTGGCTTCACAAGACATGTTTGACCTATTATTCATGCATAACTATAAGCAAGACCATACATGCATAATGACTACATATAGACATATAACACATGATTACATAACCATATACACATCCTTCTAGCTAGAATCCAGTCATTAATGCATGACCATATCAATTTCACAAACCATGACCTCATGCATGACAACACCATTACTTCATTGTACGCATTACCACATGCAATCTTCAACATGCATAAGTAATGCATAATCAACTACACATACGCATGAACACATGTAGTTTATCATAAGCGATCAATAATTGTAACCAACCTATAAGACTTATACATGTAATCAAACATAAAAGAATGAAACCTAACATACAAGGATGTAATCAAGCGACATACCATGACATATAACAATATGTAACTAGTGACATACTCATGGCGATGTATTCCAAAAAATAAACATCAAGATCCTCATGAAAACCTTACTACAACCATGATCAACATTATCCAATGAAACAAGGACATGTAATCCAAGTGTAAGAGACACACGTGAAACTGACATGTATGTATGACCAACACACACTGCCCATCTAGTCCAAAGGGTGAATGATGCTCTGATACCACTCTGTAACACCATCCTCACACATCTACCCATGTAACCAGCTGACCAGGGTAAACATGCAATAAGAGGCTACTATGATTGGATTCAACTTCCTATGTGACCTTAAGGAAGTGGAATTAACGGAACACATAAACCAACCTATCCACGTCAACAAGAAAACCTCAGGAGACATGTAAGCCACTTAGACATCCTGTCCTTGGGTGCCACTGATGTTCTAAACATCTTAAGCCTTGGTTTCTCTCATGCTATATGCATGATACCATGCAAAAACCCATGGTCACTTTGACAGGCTTGCCTTCCAGTGTCTAGGGACCCAATTTTCCAGTTCTGTGCTAGCGAACCCAAGATTTGAGCCAATTTTTTAGGCCCAGAGCCCAGGTCACTGTGTAGAATGGAATGATAGCTTAATATCTATCAAAGAAAAGGAAAACAATTATGCAAAAGAAATAAGCTAAACAAGACCTTAATCAGAACCCTACTACCCATGACAGTCATTTTTTCAAACATATCATCAACATGTAACCTATAGGTGTAAACAATAAAATTAACCATAGGGATATCATACTTATTTGAGAATCACTATGAACCATTTTTCCCTCATGTCATTTGCTACATTATCATCTATTAGGCCATAGATACATTATCCATTAATTTACAAGTTGAAACATGCTGAGATCACTAGGCTCCACAATGAGACACACTCTCCAGGATTTATCATACATCCCATCCTAGGAATACTAGGCCCAATGGAGAGAGATCCACCTCTCTACTTTACACATTCATTGGAAAGGATTCCTAGGCCCATTAAGGCACATAACCTTGGCTTTACCACAGAGTCCGATTCAGGGTTTACTAGGCCAGTGGCTTTACCATGATCCATAATCCAGTTCAGGGACCACTAAGCCATGTGTTTTCATTTCAGAGATCTAGCCCACTCAGCTCAGAATCCATCCTACCATTCCACATCAAATGAAGTATCAGACCCCATATCATCAAGGCTATTAGGAAATGGAAGGGCTAGGATGAAGAACATTGTCACACCTGGAAAAACCCATTCCATGATAGAAAAGAACCACATGCAATACCATGCATGCCAAATATAGCAAGGAAAATACACATTTAAATCAATAAATGCAATCAATCATGTTGTAGCTGCTTGATCCTACCTTTCCTGCTTGATCTTTTCTTCCTCTTGCCTTCTCTGCCTTTCTTACTCAAAGCACTTCAAGAAAACTCTAAGTGTCCAAGAATAAGAGAGAGAGAGAGAGAGAGAGAGAGAGAGAGAGAGCTATAAAACTGAATTGATCAATCTTTCCCACTGATCCTTAGAAGCCTTTTTATCAATGAGGCCTCTGTTTTCTTCATTTTACCTTATTTTCCTTCAATTTCCTCCTCACATGCAACCTGTGACCTTTCACCTTCCTTTTCTCCTAATTTCCTTTATTTTCATAAATAAAATTCCAATAAATGCCTCATGCCTTTCCAAAGCATAAACCATTTCCTTTACCAATTTTCTTAGCCATAAATAACCAAATTAACACCCACTATGATATCCTTCCCAACATTTAGCTTGAAATAAGTGTCCCATCGACCGTGATTTTTATTTTTTAACTTTTACAACATGGAATTTCACTGGGGTTGTTAAATAATCCAATAACCTTCACAAATCGATGCATTATAGGTTGAAGTGCTCTGATGTGCTCAAAGGTAACTTTGCAAGTTGGTTTCGAGCTGGGCTTAGAAGATATGCCTACTTCAGGAATATTAGGCAAAGAGGTGTCAGGAATGTTTTTGCCTTGTCTAGAAGAAGTATTATGTGAGTGGGTGGTGTTTTCAGCCATAAAAAATTGGTAGTCCTCATTGTAGCACAATAAATGTTGACAATGTTGGACTTGCCAACATTCAAAGGGGTTTCCCCGATATGTGGTCCCAATTAGACCTCACACCATTTGGTATAGGAGCCCCATTTGGGATACGACTTGAATATCGTTATCTTAAATATATGCCTTGGATTTAGCTATCAGCAAGAGAGAGAATCACATATGTGCCTTTGAAAATCGAGAAAGTGTTCCTTGTGAGTCTCCAATTGTAGATATATCTAATTCCTTTCACTACGGAGGAGAAATAAAGTGAGACTCTAAGAGAGAAGTAGTGCTACCGTAATAGAGAAAGATGTAGAAAGAGAAATATTTTCCTAGCATCAAGCAAAAATAGTTCACATAGATGCGGTGATTATTATTATCATTACAACACATTTCCTACAAGAACCACTGAAGTAACCGAAATAGTTCAATTAATTCAGTACTCATTAAAGCAACCATGAACCATAAACATCCAAAGAATAGCCTCATAAACATTCATAATCCATGTGTGGAAAGATGTTGGCCTGGAAGGCTTCAATATTAAGTAAAAGTTTGAAGATACATAAATACAATGGACAACACTAGCTCTAATAGTGGAGCGTTAAAGTGACTTCTTGCTCCCCAAAAGTACTAAATCTATCTCTCTAATGGCTTATGGGAGAAGCCTAGGTTAAAATTCCTCTACATGATAAATGAGGATATATTTATAACTTGAGGAACGAATTTTCACATCCTCATGCCCCTTGACTTTCTATCTTCTAGTGATCTTTGGACTCCTACAACAGATGAATTTTGGACTTACATATGCCTTTTGGTATTATGTGTTCTTTGGACTTCTGTGACTCTTGAGATCATACCTAACTCTTGGACTTCTATGTTTTTTTCATTTACAATGATTACAATAATACATCTTGACTTCAACATCATCATATGATGAAACTAGACACATCACTATGTTGGATTACTGGGGTGAACAATGACTGATGACATGGAATTTCCTTAGTGGTGACATATCTTCCACTGTATTTTCTCTTTGTTCATCTTCTATTCATAGCACTTTCACCCTCCAAAGGGTCTTAAATCTTAGATTGTTTAGGGTGCTTTGATCATCAAGTTCCAGGTGAGTTCTTGGTTATTTTTATGTATATTTTCCTATTCATGGCTTTTTCATGTGCTCAAAATAGTCAAACGAGCTTCAAGGCATAAGGACACACTTTGAAATGCTAAAGAACTAAGGATGGGAGGCTTCGAGGCTTCGCCGTGTACTCATGCACTCAAGTGAAAAAGGAATTTAGGGTAGGGTGCATGTCATATGTCTAAAGGACGAAGGGGAAGGCTTCAGGATTCCCAAGTGTGTTATGCACTCAAGGGATAAAGGGAGGGAGCAAGGCACACTCCCAAATGTTGAAGGTTACAAATTTGTGCCTTTGAGGTGTGCTCATGTGCTCAAGGTTGAGACTTCGTGCCTTTAGGGTAAACTCATGTGGTTAATAATATCAGGACAGATGTAGGTCACGTTGGGTAAGGTTAAAGGATTGAGCTCTGGGTTTTCAAGGTACGTCAGTGCGCTCAAGGAGGGTGCAGTTCCTTGAGTCGAGAGAGTGCACTCAAGGAAGTCTTAGTCATTTTGGAGGGCGTGGTTTGGAAAAAGGAAGGGGATTATTGCTTTTGGAGTGAGCCGAGTGAAGGTTACAATTCGCACTTATGAACAATGAAGGGTCTCCAATCAAGGCTTTAGAGTGTTCCCATGGGCTCTTGGCCTTAATCGACTTGTTTTGCAATGAAAATTTCTCTAATTATCGATGACTAGTTAAGGGTTGAGCAAGATTAGTGATAGATATAAAAAGATGTGTGACACATACTAAATCATTGAGAAAACTTGATAAACAATGAATATACATCAAAACACCATTGTATACACATTCCCCAAGTATAATGAGTGAAGTGTGTGCGTCTGTGAATCGAAAGTGTTTTTTACAACAACAAAGGTGTTTGACCATGAAATGCATGTATATATGTTCCAATCAGTGCAGAAACACTTGATAAAATTCGACAACACTTAAAACAACACAAAGAGACACTTGACAATTGAGGTGATGCTTGATATGATAATGAAGTAGGCTCCAAAATTAAAATGTATTGAAATTTTGGATGATGTTGTAGGAGTGAAAACAACCCGTCAAACTCAATCTTCTCTTTGAATGATACTTACAACCTATTGATGAATCTTTGAATATTTTCATTCTCCTACTTAAGATAAGGCACATATCTCAAAAAATCATAGAATATGCTAGTATAATCATTGGTAATATATCCCACGTTTAACTCATAAAACTCCTTTTCCTTGTCATCATATTATATTTTAGATAGATACTTCTTCTTGAAAATTCTTTAAACTAATTCCAAGTCAACTCCTCTTCTTGAATGCCTCAAACATTCTTCACATCGTCCCACGTAATGCTTGTATTTTCCTTAGGACTAAAATTAGTTATCCTGGATTTCATATTTTCTAAATAGTCATGCAGTATTAAAAACATATCCATCACAGGGAACCATGCTTCTCCATCCAATGGATTGATAATTTCTACATCAAATGTAGGAGGATTTTCTTTCCTTAACTCCTTTTTCAAGTACTATTTCTCACAACTCTTATAATAATGGTGTTGGTGATGATCATTTTGTCTCTACGAACTAGGACTACAACAGAATCCATGGTCATTACCCCTCCTTTCAGCTGTATCAAAGAACATACCATATTTGACTATGTTATCCCTATCAAACCTATATCATGATTGAGACCTACATCCATATGTCCCATTGGTCCTTTCCTCCTGCTCATGACTGATCCCTAGCATTCACTATCTCTTCAAATATGATAGAATATAAAGGATGAATACATTAAATTCCACTTGGTTCTTTTGTTCTCTAGCAATTATTTCTTACGGCTAAACTTATCCTATGATTACTCACCTTACAAGTTCTGAAATTTGCTTTCAAACTTTTCAATGTATTTGATATGTGAGCGGAGTACTCATCACCATGTTAATGATATGATCTATAGTGATAATCACATGAACTATAGTCCACCATTATCCTAGTAATGATGATCTTCTACTTCGTATAAAGATACCATGTAAGATAAACCAATATACACATGATCAATATACCTTACTGAATTTCAAGGGTGGCTATCTCATCTACAGAAATAAGTCTGTATTAGCATAATAGTTATATATGTAACATCAACATATCAATCATCTCAACATACCAAAATCATATGAGTGTCATGACGACACAAGAACACAATAATGACCATCAAAATGCATGCATAGAAAAGACATAGACCAAGGACATGCATGCATGAAAAATACATTCCTCCCATTCAGTGCAAGAATTGAACTTAGGAGCTTTGATACCAACCTGTAACCACCCCTCACACATTTAGCTAGTTCCACTGTCCGGATAGGGTAAACATGAGATGATATTTACTATGAAATAACCGAAACTCCTAGCTCCAGTTAATGAAGTGAAACCTACAAATGACCACCAACTGACAACTCACAACATTCCTCAGGGCTATAGTGACACTCAGGGGCCAAATAACCAACCTAGTTGGGAAAACCCTAAGCTGGGGATCTTTTTAACACAACTTAAAACCCAAATGCATGCATGACAAGGCATTGCTAAGGTTGAAAGTCTCCAACCACATTCACTCCCACGCCTTCCTGAGTGTGATTGTGACCCGAATTGTCCAGTTCAGAGGACGTGGTGCTGAGATCCAAGCCTCAATTCCATGTTAGCCTCTAGACCACTACCTAGTACTTCTGGAGACTTCTCAAAATAATTTATGATATGAAAACAAGGCTAAACATACAAACTTGAAGGCAAAGCTTGACCTAGACTTCCTAGAACATGACATAAATTTCTTCAAACACATGGTAAACATGTAAGATATAGGTTATTAATGCATATCTAATCATAAAAGTTTGAGATTCTTCTAAGAATCACCGAGAAGGTTATATTCCCTCTAGACATAGCCTTAAAAACACTTATTAGTGCATACATTAATCAATAGTTAAATAATTCATGACAAGAACCAAATAACATACACATTATATAAACAAAATATTACCAGGAAACAACAAACCTATAAACCATGGTAACCTAGCCATAATATCACCATCATAATCTCTACAAATATACATGAATCACAATAGAATAATAACTCTTATTAAGAAATGAAAATACCAACCATGTAAGGGATATCCATTTACCACTGGGCCATAGATTGGGTTGAACCAAATGTCTCTCTGAGCCAATAACCCTCGTGCCATATTCCAAGCATGAAAGTGGAATCTCATGGAACAAAAGAAAAGAAAAATAGGGCTTCTAGAGGCAAAACCACCCCAACCCTCAACTAGTGATTCCACCTCCACAGTTGGAAATCACTAACACCATCCAGATTAGTCTCTACCCAAGCTGTCTAGGGCTCCATGAACTAGTAACTCATCCCAAAAACTTTCAAGGGCTCCAGAGAATTTTTCCAACCCGTCTCTAGGCACATGTAACTCAACCCATTAAGGGCTCCAAATATTTTGTCCCAACCTAAGCTCTAGGACTAGTAACTCAACCCAAGTTGTTCCAAGGCTTCTAGAGTGTTTGTTCCAACCCAGAGGCATAAGGAATTATGAGTACCAATCATGAAAAAAAAAAACTTAAAACCACACAACACCATCGCTACCCTAGGAAATGGAAAGGAGAGGCTAAAATCAAGCCATCCAATCCTCCATGACAATGAAAAAACATAACCATAAAACTACATGCATAAACCATTCATCCATAAATCAATAAGGAAATTACACATGCAACCTATTACCTACAAACAAATCTAACTATAGCTACATAACCATATGTTTGATTTCTCTTTCTTGCTTTCCTTCGACTTATTTATCTAAATACAATGTATTCCAATGTTCTTGAAGAATGGTCCAAGAATACTCTAAGTGTGAAAGAGTATGAGTGAATGAGAGAATGAATGAGAGAGCTACAGATTGAAATGACCAATAGCTCAATAGAAAAAAAACTAACTAGCCAAAAGATGTGAACTAATCCTCAAAATAATTTTTCTCATTAAGGCCTCCTTTTTCTTCATTTTTATTCTCTTTTTCTTCAATTTCCCTCTCATGCATATATGTGACCTTTAATTCTCTTTTCTCCTATTTTCCATTATTTTCATAAATAAATGCCAATTAGTTCCACTTTGCCTTTGCCAATTTCAATAGCCACTAACTAATCACCAGTGATATCCATCATTATGTATTTCCCAACATTCAGCTTGGAATATGTGTCCCATGACCTTGGTTATAGTTTATGTAAATAGAAAATAAACTAGGGGCTATTAAAGGGGCTTATCTAGGTCCAAACACCAGATAACATGAATAAATTCCTCTTCCTCAATGTTCTTCATAAGCTGCCAATTTTTATGGTCTAACACGACTGTTGGTAGATAGGAGAGGAATTCCTTTAATTTTACTAGATCATTTTCATTATCCTTGTAAATGAACCCCCTAACCCTTAGGAGTGTATTTACTATGCTAACCTAACATCCCTGGTATAGTTAGGAAATGGGGTAAACATAATTTATGACTTTCATTGAAGTTATCAGAACTCACTTCGGTTGTCATCATTGTATTCACCTTAGCAAGACCTTTTCGGTGATAGATTTTTTATGGTATTTTAAACTCTTAATATTTCCAAAGAGAAATCTCTCTTTTCCTACTACATGGCATCCACGTGGTCTCCATGTGCCATGTCTCAATACCTCATCCTTTATTTTACACCCAATCATTACATGTGGGTGTATCATCTACACACTTATATATATATTTAACACAGTGGCACACACATATATTTATGTTGACATATTTTTCCATGTGGTCCTCTCCCATTAGATGAACCAGATTGAACACATCGATCAACATAGATAATGAAAATTGAGACCACCAACCCCCCACCCCCCATTGAGGTAAAGGCGGGGGGCTCCACGCTATTTTGGTTCCATTCCACAGTTCCACGGTTGTCATTTGATAGATTCCTGTAACATGAATCATCCGACGGTCCCATCTAATAATGCCACCCCCCCCCCCCCCCCAACTCACTAATGTCACAAGGGGGGGTTCACACTAGTTATTATGACTATTGATATTCTAAACCAATCTCCAACATATGTTATTAACCTAATGTATTCCTTCGATTATAAGATGTGGTTCTATAGTTTCACATCCTAGATGTCAAGGCTAAGGCCTGTAACTTAGTGCGTACACACGAAAGAGCCCTAACCTAAAATCATGGTGCTCCTTAACATTTATTTATAATACACACACACACACACACACACGTCTATTATATAAAATGTATGCACATATATGATGATAGATTTGTGTGAGGGCGTACACCGCTTGATATGCCTATCAGTTGATTTAATATTACATGGCCATTTCAAGTTTCAATGCTTTGCCTTTATGCCAATAATATAATAGATTGATTGTGCATGTATTCATGGCTAATAAATTTAGGAATTAAGCACCAAATCTCAACACCCAACTTAATGATGTTTTCATGTGTGTGTGTGTGTGTCTATATATATATATATATATATATATATATATATATATATATATATATATATATATATATATATATATATATATATATATATGTTTGTGTGTGTGTGTGCGTGTGTGTGTGTATACACTTCTATAACTAAACTACAATCCACTTCCTACGTACAACCATTAGCATGAAATTTCCGTACACTTCTACATTCATTTCAGTGAAGTCTATACGCCTTGTAATACCAATCATGTTGATAATTAACTAGTGTTGGAAGGTTGTCATAAGTTTCCCAATACAGAGCCATTGTTGTTTCATGTCATTATTGTTTTAGCTCATTGGTCAACCTCCTGGTTTAAATAAATTAATACAAACTATTGTACATGTTCCCAGTGTTTACCCACACTAACCACAATGTTTTAGTCATTTCATGCATACAACAGTAATATATCTATATATGTATATCATTCCCATGTATAAAGAATGTTAGTGTAGAGCCAAAACCACAAAGAACCACTTACCAGAACCTAATTCTTTCAATCACAGGAGAATTATGCACTATTTATGCAATCAATACAAAAATTAACGTAAAAGTATAAACATATATTTCATGGAACATGTTACATATGAAGAAAATTATCTTGAATTAAAACTAAAGTTGGGAAATTGAGTCTAAAAAAGCAACTCTCCACCCAATAATAGACAATGTGTAACGAGTCCTCACTTGCAAGTGTCACCCCAAGCTATATTCTAGAGACTGACTCGAGTTTTCCTCAAGTGATAAAACTCCAACGGTTGGTTGAAACAGGGATTCAAAAGCGTATTCCACCTCCACACACAAATGATTTAAGCAGTCAACAATAGCATATGGAATCTAGAGACCCATTTCCTCCACTCTTTAGTTATTCAACAACCATCATAAAATATGGAATCCAGAGATATAGATATCCAACCTTGAAGCTACAAAAAAATGGTTATGCCCATATTGGTGACTCCAAAACCCACTATAAAAAAACCACAAGAAGAAATTCCTTCGTATGGTACAACAAAACACTATTATTAGTGTCCTTTTTTCCTTAATTTTTTGTGTTAGAGAAATTTTTTGGTGTTATTTGCATCTATTTATCAAATATAGTGCAAAACTTGATGCAAAATTTACACCAAGTTTTGCACCAAATCTTACACCAAGTTTAGCAGCAGGTATTGTAATATGTTTTACACTAGTTTTTCCACCATGTTATATGCCAAGTTTTGTGCCATCCTTTGCACTAGGTTTTGCTTTACGTTTTTCATCAAGTTTAGGGCCTAATTTTGTTTCACCAAATTTTACATATTTTATTTCATCCATTTTTTTCTCCTAATCTTACATAAAATTTTGCATAATATTTTGTATCCTCTTTTACATCCTTTTTAAATCATTTTTGACATCCATTTTTGCATCCTTTTTTGTATCCCCTATGCGGCAAGTTTTGCAGCAAGGTTTGTGTCTACTTTTGCATATACTTTTTCATCTACATTTGTTGGATCCACTTTTACATCTTCTTTTGCATCCATATTTGCATCCTCTTTTGCATCTATTATTGTGTCTTCCCTTGTATCAAATTTTGTTGTGCCACAATTTGCGCCTAGTTTGGCACCTCCATTTACACCCACTTTTGCTTCTCGTTTTGCATCCATGTTCAAATCCTCATTTGTTTCTAGGTTTCCATAGAATTTTACATCTATTTTTACATCCCCTTTTATATCCACTTTTGTGTCAAGATGTTCGTCAGGTTTTGTGCCTCATTTTTCATCTACTTCTGTATCAACTTATGTTTCATCCATGTTTGCATCCACTACTGCACCCATGTTTACATCCACTTTTGCATCCCTTATTTCATATTTGTTAGCATCGAAGTTTGCTTCTTTTTTTGCATCTATCATTACATCCACTTTTGTTATGTCACAATTTCTGCCATGTTTTTCACTTACTATTTTACTCTGGATTTCATATTATCTGAATAGTAATGCACTATTTAAAACTTATTCATCCCAAGGAACCATGGTTCTCCATCCAATGAATTCTTAATTTCTACATCAAATGTAGGAGGATTTTCTTTCTTTTACTCCTTTGGCAAGTACTACTTCTCACTCTTATAATAATGGTGTTGGTAATGATCATTTTGTCTCTATGATCTAGAACTACAATAGAATCCATGGTCATTACCCCTCGTTTCAGTTGTATTAAAGAACATACCATATTTGGCTATGTCATCCCATTCAAACCTATATCATGATTGAGACCTACTTCCTTATGTCCCATTAGTACTTTCCTCTTGCCCATTGTTGATCCCTATCATTCCCTATCTTTGCAAATATGACAGAATCTAAAGGATGAATACATTAACTTCCACTTGCTTCTCTTGTGCTCTGGCAATTATTTCTTATGGCTAAACTTATCCTATGATTATATGCCTTACAATGTCTTATATTTGCTTTTAAACATCTCAATGTATTTTATATGTGAGGGGAGTACTCATCACCATGTTATTCATATGATCTGTATGGATAATCACATGAACTATAGTCCACCATTATCCTAGTGATCTTGATGTTATACTTCATATAAACATACTGTTTAAGAAAAACCAATATAAACATGATCAGCATACCTTAATGAATTTCAAGGGTGGCTATCGCGTCTACACAAATAAGTCCATATTAGCATACTAGTTATATATGTAACATCACCATATCAATCATATCAACATACCAAAATCATTTCAGTGTCATGAAGACACAAGAACACAATAGTGACCATCAAAATGCAGCATAACAAACACATAGACAAAGGACATGCATGCATGAAAAACACATTCTGCCCATTCAGTGCAAGCATTGAACTTAGGAGCTTTGATGCCAACCTGTAACCACCCCTCCCACATTTACCTAGTTCCATTGTCCTGCTAGGGTAAACATGAGATGATATTTACTATGACATGACCCAACCTCCTTGTTGGCTTGTTGCAACCTAACCCAGGTTTAGAAGTGATTTAGCCAAACAAATCCTGAAAATGCTGGCCATTTTGGAAATAGTTCGCGATGCGTGGACTGAGGTCTCACCTGAGGTAGTATGGGAGGGTGCTGGAACCAGGTTTCTGCACCCTAGGCATGTCTTGATAAAGTCTGGGAAGTTCACAAAACGATCCTGCGAGTTTGGGATGCTTCCACATAGCTTTATGACGAGCGTGAAGAGGAGTTTACTAGATCCTTTGTCCCTACTGTGGTTTTATTATAGATCTTTTCTTAATTATGCAGGCCCAATATTCTTATTAATCATTCAACATTTATAACTAGTGCGCGCAACCATAAAACCATAAAGAGATCCATAAACATAACAGGAGCATAAACACTCAGTATTCCAGAATCAACTTTTCTTTTATTAATCCTCTATTCAGATATAAACCCAACTTTTCCCTGTGCACTTAGATGTAGCGGTCCGCGCACATAGCTGCGGACTCTACCAGGCCTTTGTGCACTCAGCTGCAGAGCCTCTTGCTACTACTACAACCCAAGACTCGGACATACAGACTCAGATCTAATTCAGCATCCAAAATGCATATCCTTTCTCAAGCTTAGAACTCAAAAACTACCTTTTTACACTTAGAGCCTTGCTCTATTTATACAATCCCATGGTCCGTGGACCATGGGTAGGCCGACACACCATACATTAAATTATATTATGTTAGGTTGGACAACCCTAGACTTTCGTGCTTCGCGCCCACATTTTCTGGGGTCTTAACCTTACATTGACCAAAATTCGGGCTACAAGCCCCAAAAACCCACTAAGGGGGGATCCACTGCCCAATAGGCCCCCAACACAATCATCGCGACTTGTCCTGAGTCACTCGGCTGGTGTGTTGATCTTCACGCGGAGTTCATGCAGCAACCTCTGTGCTTCGCTTACATCCGTCGCACAGCCTTCTATTGTTTGTTGTACCATTTGTGTGCGACTCTCCAATGCTTCATTATTAGGTGCAATCCCTTGCCTGAGTGCATATATGCCCTGCGTTTATGCCAGCTTTTCCTCGATCTTGGTGGTTACCGTGAATGCTTCCTCAAGCGAAGGCTGGATGCATGATTTAAGCAGCACTTCTTTCTGATGCGCTGCATCCACCTATTCCTTTAGAACCTGGGCCTCCCTCATCTTGGCCAGTCACTAAGTAAGGGCGATCGTCTGCAAGGTCCCCCAAACATTGTCACAGGCCTGCTGCAACTCCCACACTTCTATCTCTAAATGTTGTAGCATTGGATCTTCCTACAGTGAAGTGATGGTGAAGAGGGATTGATCTAACAAGCCCATGCACTCTTGTATGGCACGCTTTATTGCTTCCAACACCGATTGATTGGCATGGTGCCACTGCTCTCTGACTTCCGAGGGTGTAGAGGGCTGTGCCTTTAATAGCGATCTATAGGTTGAGGTCTAGCTAGATCCTCGTTGCTTGCTCCTTTGCTTCGCAGAATCCACTGGCCAATTTGTGGATCCATATCCCTACTGGTAAGTCTAGTGCAATCTCTCGCATAGGGACGTGGCGACATGCTTCTTCGATGATTTTCTCCAACTGTTGAGTCTATGCTACCTCTTCATCGTGTTGGAGGCTCAGTTCCTTGATGTTGATTCACTGTTCACTGAGCATCTATACTATGTATCCTTCCCTAGTGCAGAGCTCTGTTGTCACTCCATCCTGTAGCTGGTATAATACCTCTCGTGGAAGGGTAGCCAAGTTTAGGCCAAGTCCCTGGATCTGGCCTATTGTGACTCTGTTGTCCATGTTGTCTGATATCAATGCTCCCTTTGGAAGCGCGATCATATTAGCCACTTTTTCCTGTAGCAAGTGCTCGGTTGCTAATGTACCTGTAGCCCCGTAGATGGCTACCATTCCCTGCTGTGGGGGCCACACCTAAAGTTCCTGGAGTTGCGCCCTAAGTGCCCCCAACACATTCTATTGCTCCGTCATTGCTTCCTGGAGTGCCTCCCTGGTGACTTCACAGACTATGTCACTAACGTCGTATAGGTCACCCTTAGTCAGTGTAATAGGCTCCCCATCCAACTTGGAAGCCTTCGCCTTCTTCCACGGCCCGGTCCGTTCCGTCTTGCATGGCCATTTCAATTGTGTAAAAGTGGTGCTTGGGTTTGCGCCTTCCATCGTATCATCTTCCCGTTATCCTATGGTCAGGTCCAAGTGTCTTTCCTCTTGCATCGTGGTGGCCCCTGCTGCTGTTGTTTTACCGAAGGCCTTGGTCTGCTCTACGGTGGCCTTCACTACTTCGCAGGAAATCCTGACCTCCTCGGTGAGATGCTCATTGTGTTTCTGTTGTGCCAGAAACTTGGCAACCTCCTTCTGTCTTTGTATTGTTGCCTCATCACATACTGTCAGATCTGGTGTGTGCCATTCCACTGGCCATGAGTCGAGCACCACGAAAACAACATCATCTATTGTGATAAAGGGGAGTGTGGTCAAATTCTACTCCAGGTCCTTCCATACCATGATATACACATTGTGCATATCAGATTTAAAGTCTGTAAATCTCCACAGACTATCATATACAGAGGGGGATAGGCACGGTCATTTGTTGATACACATTCATACGCTCACCTCCATCAATACCCTGAAGATCTTGGTTTCACAGATTAATGTGGCATCCTTCATCTCCGATAGTGACGCATACTTTGTTGCCTTTGGCCAATCCTGGTCCAGGGAGGAAACTGATTGTTCTCTAGCAATTTCCTTGCAACTAACAAGATGGATAAGAGCCACCATGTGTAGTGGAAGGTCTTACTGTGCTCCTGAGCCTCCTTGTAGTTCGTCAAGAACTCTTCGCAAAGGAACTGTGCCCAGTTGAACTATACCCCTTCTGCGCATTACTCGGCTAGTGAGATGGCCATTTCTAGTACCTTGTCACCATGACATTTTCACATCACATTTCCTGCCAACAACTAGGTAGCGATTCAGATCCCTTTGTCTTGAATGCTAGTAATAACGTAACCCCTCTGCTTTTTCTCTATCTTATATTTCTTTTTCATAGCCTCTGCAATTGCCAAGTCTCCACTTGTACCAGCTATCTCCGCGGGGTCCCTTCCCATATAGGGAAGCCGAGAAATCCTATGAATAAGCTTTTTCGTGATGGAATGGGATCCTCCAACCACAAGTACCCATCGTGCACCAGGAAAAGTAGTTGCCTGATGACAAATATTGTGATTGGTGCTCGATGAAAGTGTGGAATCGATAGGATGTGGAGTAGCCCAACCTCCTCCACCCCACGTAGCCATTTCCATGGTTGTAGCACTGTAACTACCCCCTCCTTGCTCTATTCCATCAGTTGGCTAGTTTCTAAATGAGGGAAATTTTCGTTATTCGTGAGGGCCCAGTCTTCAAACTTCATCATGGATATGCGACCCACAGCCAAAACTTCAAACATAATTCCCTCGAGGAGGAATGAGATTTTGAGTATTCTCTTAATGGCATCCAAGTCTCTATGTACTTTTACCCTCCCTTTCCACGGAGGGACATATTTGGGTAGCTTTGCTGCGATGTACACTGGCTAGATGTCTTCTTCCATTTCTACCTTTGGTTCAATCTCTTCTACGAATGCCTAGAAATCATCCTCCTCATCATCGCTCTCAATATTAACTATCTTGCCCTTCTCTTCCATGGATAGCTTCCCAAACCATGGATTTCATGGAGACATCTGGATTGGTCCTATTGCCTATGAGTCCTTTTTAGGCCTTAGCATCCCAGGAGATTTAGGGATTTCCGGTGCATCCCCTACTAGTAGCGTAGAACTCTACACAGCTCCCTTGGTTGTTGTCATTATGCTGATCAGGGACTCCTATGTCTCCTTCAAAAATGCTTCAAACCACGGACTTGCTCTTACAACCTCCATGTTCATCAGGTTCATACCCACTTAATAACACAACAACTGAATTCTTAAAACTCCAAGGGTCATTCAGCGGAAAGCCACCTGTGATTTATAGGCCCTTTTGAATTCAAAGTCAACCATTCACCCCATATTAGGCTTATTAATGCAAGAATGGTGGTAGATAGCCCCAAATCTAAGTCTAACTTTGTGTCTTAATTGCCCACCGCCCGCTCCTCATTGCCTTAAATTTGACATCTTGTCATGAATAGTGACACAAACAGTCACTTTCTAGCCTACCCATGTGGCAGTGTAGCCCTTGTGCGTGAACGCGACCCCTATGACATACTGACGCTGTGCTTAACTTCCTTTCCGTGCAGCTTTCCTATAGATTGGGTTATAGTCCCGCACTCTCTTTCAACTATTGGGAGCACTTAGACTGTGCTTCCTCCGGCTAGTCAGGTGGTCGCACTACTAGTGCGAGGTGTCAAGTTGCCTTCCAACCCAGTCTGTAGGCCTTCCTTAGTTATCCTCGTGCCAGTCAATGCCTTGCGTTCTTCCTTATGTCTAATAAAGTGCAGTTGCAGCCATGGTAGTATAGCGAAAAATTCTTGGTGACAATCTTCTAGTGTGGTGGTAGGGTTGTCCATACGTGGCCCTAACTTTTTGTCAATGCGTAATGCTTGCGACATTTTGGTTTCTGTTTTTCTGATATCCTTGTCCATTAATATACTTTTCTTCTTCAGTCATACTAGATCTTCTTCGAGTTCACGAAGCTCAAGGTTCCCTCACTGAATAACTTCTTGAATCTGCATATGTTCATCCTCACGCGACTGCATAATCTCTTCGCTCTAGTGTTCACGTGCTCTCGTAATTGCGTTAGGATTTATTTCCAAAGCTATGGCCTAGACTCTGCTTGTCGTCCTGGGAATCATTTTTGCACTCAGGTTCTTGCACATGGCCCTATAGGCCCATCAGACCACTGGCACGCGTAGGTCCCAGTCAGTTCACTATGCCTGGTAAACTCTATCCATTATTCCACATAGCTTTGTGAATGGTACGATGTAGAATATTTATGGTGTGTGTCACTTTCCCTGTTGCCCTATGATCTCCAATCCTTAGTTTGGGATGTGATTGTACAACACACGTCTGCACCCATCAACACAGGTGGGTGCACAAGCTGCTTCATGCTGGTTGCCCAGCTCTTATTCGATGTTGGGGACTTCCAAACCATAAGCACATCCGTCCTCTACATTCACACTAGTTTCCAATAGTCTTCTGATGTGTACACGACCATTGTGCAGGTGTCACGTGCAACGCCCATTCCAGCACATCGTACCATTGCTGCTCCTGTACTGCATTTTCAAATTTGTCTAAGAATTCATACACCGTTCTTACCCCATCATATGTTGGTACTTCTCTTACTTCTGTCATCACGCACCGCAGTGATCTAATCATCATGTTGCAATTCAGCATTGTCACTTCGTGCAACTGGTTCTACCAGCGTTCCACTTCTTCATCTAAATTCGAAGTACAAGAATTGTCGCGTTCCCATGAGATTCTCCCATCTGCTGTCGAGTTCACCTAATCCTGGTCCTACGTTGTTATCTGGTAAATGCAATCTAGCTCATCGTTGCTATCATCATCGCACGCAGGTTTGGTGTAGCGCGCTCCTTCTGCTGGGTCTAGCGAAATGACTACGCGAAGGGACTTTTTCTCGAATATCATCTTCCACTTTTTCAGGTTGATGACTCCATTCATGTTAGTGGCCCTATCAATTCCTAGCAATGTGGGATAAGGAGTGTTGTCATCCGCATTCTCTATCAGTTTAGAGTCAGTCTACCTACTCGCACCATTGATATCAACTGTTACCCGTTGCAATCTCCCCATGGGAAAAATCTTTTGTTGGTTCGCCATTCGTAATTGAATATGGGACCACTGTAACATGGGCCTACCCATGTGTTCCCATGTCTACTTTGGTAACACATTCACATCCAAACCCAAGTCTAGGATTACCTAATCCATTTCATACTTGCCAATCTATTTTTTCAATCTCATTTCTCTTCCAGTGCGCAATGTATGCTTTCCCAGTTTTCAGAGTACACATGGCTCCCCTGACCCTGCACACCTAGTGATTAGCTCTTGTAGTCCCTTAACTGCTTTATTGTCATGCAACAACTTCATGCATGTCTCTAAAAAGGTAGTAAGCATAGAAGGATCCATTCCTGGCTCTGGTTGATCCTTACTACCTAAACAAAGGCCTCTATGAAGCTCTTCTTAGCTTCCATAAATGTCTCTTTTGCACATTCCAAGTCAAACTTAGGTTCCTTTGTAGGAGCCTTGAGAACCCATGTATCTTACTCGAGCTGCTTACCCTTATCATCCCCTATGGTCGCGTCGCTTTTGAGCACCATATTCACATTTGGGTCTTCTTCATGCGGTTCAGATCTCATCATTTGAATATTTTGAGTCAGGGTAGGCTAGAGTAGCCCTTTCTCATGCATCTGTGTGATCAACATAGGACAATCTATCATTTCATGATCAAACTAATCACAGTATGAATAGGATACTCTTGTCAGGTTGGTACAATTATGAGTGTAGTGCCCTGGTCCTCCACAATTGTAACAAATTAACTGTCTGCAGCCCCTTCCTGGTCCCATTCCTCCTTGTCCTCGACCTTGACCTTGAAATCTAGCACACGCCATCCCCACAGCTGGCTTGAGGCCTAGCATTTCTATCCGCATTCTATATTCTAGGGTCTGCTCCATCATCAATTCATAGCTGTGACAAGTATGCTTGTCGTGGCCCACCGACCTACAAAAATTACAAAACAACTGCTATGGAGTCTGTGTATACTTCTGCAACAAATGACAGTTATCCGTCGTATGTTTTCCTCCTAGACAGATCGCACACTAGAGTGTAGATGCCACACTTGGCTCTGCCTGTGCCTCCAGTCTCAATGGAATTGGACCCCCTCCTGCCAAGTAGTTCGTGAATACTGGACAATGGTCTTTGTCATGGCCCTGGCCTTTGCGTTTTATGCACCACACTTCTTCACGCGCCTTTGGTCATGGTGCACTATCTTGTTTCAAACAATGCATCTCTAAGCATAGATTTTGTAGTTGCGCGTGCATTTTTTGGACTCCGAGCCCTGGATCCTGCATTGGTGTTTCATGTAACCTCATTGCCATTTATAATGCTTCTACCTGGGTTGAAAGCTTCTGCTGTGACAGCGCTATCCTCAATTGTGGTGTCAAAGATGCCACAAACCATGCATGGTGCTATGCATCCGTTAGCGTCATATTAGCCTCACAGATTGTACTCTTTAACCACTGATCCAGATGCCAAGGTTTCTCGCTTGGAAGCATCACAATCTCTTTAAATCTGATGATTGACTGCATCTCTAATTTTGGCTGGCTAAATTCTTTGTTCAACGCGTTCTGGATCTCTGCTATTCCTGTATTTGGGTAATCATTAGAGTGTTTGATATACCATGTCAATGCACGATCCTGCAGTGTGCTCACCAATATAGCCTTCTTGATGTTGTCATCCGTGACCCCTTGTGCTTCCCACACTGCTCTTACCATGAACTAGAGCTGATCCAGATTCTCCTTCCCTACTCCTCTGAATATGGGTAGCTTGATTGTGCTCACCATGTTGAACTGCATTTTTGGTGGAGGTGGGGTAGGTGAAGATGGAGGTGACATGGGTGAAGCGAGTGACGCTGTAAGTGGAGGGGATAACTGTGGAATGCACTACCTTATCAAATTGACTGCACTTCTTTGAGAAACTCGATCGAGCTCTTCCTTGCTCTCACACAAAGGTAAAATTAAGGAGCTGTTTCCTAATCCCTCGGTACCTTTGTAGATCTTTCTGCCCTGCATCATTCCAAACATTAATGTATTCACATAACCCTCTTCTCAGATAACACCATCTTAATCCAGGTACTCATGGATTTAATATAGCTACTTCACAGTCCCTTGAGAAAACATCGTTCTGCTTCGCTATAGCTCACGGACGTGTCTACTACGAACTCAATGATAAACCCTCCTATTATCTAGTTGAGCCAATGGTCCACAGCTCGCGCGATCTTATATTCTGATGCCTCCAGTCTGCGCACTAACTCCGGAGTCCACACTATCGGTTGATCGAGGTTGTACCTTCCCTCGCTGTCGGCTAACCTTGTGATCCAATCATACATCTCTGATGGAAAGGATGCAAAGAAGATCTCATGGATTTCCATATACACGTAATGATCCTGCCACCTTTTCTTAGATAGCTGCAGAGTTATGTTCTCCTATATCATGAACTCGTGAATCTTCTGACCCAACCACTCTTCAATTTCCTTCTTTGGAGGATTCTAGTGTTCCGACATCAGACATCCCTTAGGCAGATCCTGGTCCCGACAATGGAACCATTTGTTGGCTTGTCAGGGCCTGACCTAGGTTCATAAGTGATTTAGCCAAACAAATACTGAAAATACCGGCCCTTTAGACAATAGTCTACAGTGCGCGGACTGAGGTCTCACCCGAGGTAGTATGGGTGGGTGTTGGAACCAGGTTTCCACACTCTAGGGATGTCTTTATCAAGTCTGGGAAGTTCGCGAATAGATCCTGCACGTTTGGGCTGCTCTGCGTAGTCGTTTATCCTTCGCAACTCATGTGACTACTTCCGCGTATCTCTATAACAGGCGCAAAGAGGAGTTTACTTATTATTATCCCTAATATGGTCTTATTATAGATCTTAACTTAATTATGTGGGCCCAATATTCTTATTAATCATTCAAAATTTATAACCAGTGCACGCAATCATAAAACCATAAAGAGATGCATAAACATAATAGGAACATAAACACACAGTATTCCAGAATCAACTTATCTTTTATTAATCCTATGTTCAGATATAATCCCAACTCTGCCCTGCACACTCAGCTGTAGGGGTCTGCGCACATAGCTGCAGACTCTACCAGGCCTCTATGCACTCAACTACAGAGCCTCTTCCTACTACTACAACCCAGGACTTGGACTTATAGACTCAGATCTAATTTAGCATCCAAAACTCATATCCTTTCTCAATCTTAGAACTCAAAAACTACCTTTTTACACTTAGAGCCTCGCTCTAACTATACAATCCCATGGTTTGCCTACCATGGGTAGGCCGACACACCATACATTAAATTATATTATTTTAGGGCCGACAACCCTAGACTTTTGTGCTCTGTGCCTACATTTTGTGGGGACTTAATCTTACATTGACCAAAATTTGGGCTATAAGCCCCAAAAACCCACTGTGGGGGGATCCGCTACCCAACACTCCTAGATCTAGCTAAGGAAGTGCAACCTAAAAATGACCACCAATTGAGAACTCACAACATTCCTCATGGCTATAGGGACACTCAGGAGCCAAAGAACCAACCTAGTTGACAAACCCCTAAGCTGGGGATCCTTCTCACACATCTTAAACCCCAACTGCATGCATGACAAGGCATTGCTAAGGTTGAAAGTCTCCAACTACACTCCCAAGCCTGTGTGAGTGCTATTGTGACCCAAATGGTCTAGTTCATAGGGTGTGGTCTTGAGATCTGAGCCTCAATTCCATGTCAGCCTCTAGAACATTGCCTAGAACTTCTTGATACTTCTCAAAATAATTTATGACATGAAAACAACACTAAACATATAAACCTAAAGGTAGAGCTTGACCAAGACTTCCTAGAACATAACATACATTTCTTCAAACACATGGAAAACATGTAAGATATAGGTTATGAATGCATATATAATCATAAAATTTTTATATTCATATAAGAATCATCGGGAAGGTTAGATGCCCTCTCCACATAGCCTCAACGACACTTATTAGTGCATACATTAATCAACCGATCAATAGTTAAATAACTCGTGACAAGAGCCAGAGAACATACACATCATATAAACAACATATTACCAGGAAACAACCAACCTATAATTCACGGTAACCTAGCAATAATATCAGCATCATAATCTCTATAAATATACATGAATCACAATAGAAGAATAACTCTTTTTAAGATATGAAAATACCAACAAGGTCAGGGAAATTCATGTACCATTGGACCATAGATTGGGTTGAACCAAATCTCCCTTTGAGCCAATCACCCCCATGCCATAATCCAAGCATGAAAGTGGAATCTCATGGAACGAACCAAAAAAAACTAAAATAGGGCTTCCAGAGGAAAAAACGCCTCAACCCTCAACCAATGATTCCACTTCCACACTTGCAAATCACTAGCACCAACCAGATTAGTCTCTACCCAAGCTGTGTAGGACTCCATGAACTAGTAGATCATCCCAAAAACTTCCAAGATTCTAGAGAATTTTTCCAACCTGGCTCCAGGTACAAGTAACTCAACACACCAAGGGCTCCAAAGATTTTGTCCCGAGCTAAGTTCTAGAACTAGTAACTCAACCGAAGTTGTTCCAGGGCTTCCAGAGGTTTGTTCCAACCCAAAGGCATAACAAATTATGAGTACCAATCATAAAAAAAATCAAGTGTAAAATCCCACGACACCATGGCTACTTGAGGAAATGGAAAGGAGAGGCTAAAACCACTATAAATCCATCCAATCCTCCATGACAATGAAAATACATAACTATAAAACTACATACATAATCCATTCAGCCATAAATCAAAAAGGAAATCACACATGCAACTTGCTACCTACAAATAAACGTAGCTATAACTACTTATCCACATGTTCACTTTCTCTTTCTTGCTTTCCTTCGAATTATTTTTGTAAATACAATGTATTCCAATTTTATTGAAGAATGGTACAAGAATACTATAACTATGAAAGAGTATGAGAGAATAAGAGAATGAATGAGAGAGCCAAAGATTGAAATGAACAATAGCTCAATAGAAGAAAGCTAACTAGCCAAAAGATGTGAACTAATGCTCAAAATACTTTTTATCATTAAGGCCTTTTTTCCTTCATTTTCCTTCCCTTTTGCTTCAATTTCCCTCTCATGCAAATATGTGACATTTAATTCTCTTTTCTCCTATTTTCCATTAATTTCATAAATAAATGCCAATTAGTGCCACTTTTCCTTTGTCAATTTCAATAGCCATTAATTAATCACTAGTGATACCCATCATTATGTCTTTCCTAACATTCAGCTTGAAATATGTGTCCCATGACCTTGGTATTAGTTTTTTTAAATAGAAAATAATCCAGGGGAAATTGAAGGGGCTTATCTGGGTCCAAACACCAGATAACCTGAATAAATTCCTCTTCCTCAATGTTCTTCATAAGCTGCTGATTTTCAGGGTGTAACAAAACTATTCGTAGACAAGAGAGGAATTCCTTTACTTTTTCTAGATAATTTTCATTATCCTTGTAAACACACCCCCTTACCCTTAGGAGTGTCTTTACTATGCTAACCTAGCATCCATGGTATAGTTAGGGAAATGCGGTAAACATAATCTTTTACTTTCATCGAAGTTCCCATAACTCACTTTGGTTGTCATCGTTGTATTCACCTTAGGAAGACCTTTTCAGTGATAAATTTTGTAGGGTCTCCTAAACTCTTAATAATTTCAAATAGAAATCTCTCTTTTCCTACTACATGGCATCCACATGGTCTCCACATGCTATGTCTCAATACCTCATCCTTTGTTTTACACCCCATAATTACATGTGGGTGTATCATCTACACACTTATATCTATATCTATATATATATATATATATATATATATATATATATATAGATATATAGATAGATAGATATTCTTTTTAGCACTTCCAACTGAAAACAATCTCTAGCAATGTGAGACTGCACTCACTATAATTTGTGCTACTTTGAACATCGAGTTGGTTGAAAGGCCTTGCATTTGGTGGTCACACAAAAATTTGAGCATTGAAGAGTCAAATATTTTGAAACAAAACTTAACCCATGTTCATCATTTAGATACTATGGTTCCATTGAATAATAATCTCTCCCGTTAAGACAATTAAGACCAGAAGACTATTAAATCAAAAGCTAAACAATGTTGTCAATAGGGTCTTACCTGGTCAATGAAAGAGGGGTGTTGTTACCATGCCCACTGGGATTCAACTCCCCCAAGTGACATGTTCACCTCTCATGGACTAGCATACCTCCACAAGGGGCTTCTTATTGTGTATGGGACCAGCTACAAGTCCTATGCAATTTTGGAAAAATAGATACCACCTAGTCATGGTAAATTTTATAGTCCTCATGTACATGACATCATGTCTCACAGCCTTAATCCAACGATCCTTGCACTTTTTTCTTCACCCCATAAAAATCCATAAAAAATATATA
This sequence comes from Pinus tabuliformis, assembly GCA_031772625.1. Classification (NCBI taxonomy): domain Eukaryota; kingdom Viridiplantae; phylum Streptophyta; class Pinopsida; order Pinales; family Pinaceae; genus Pinus; species Pinus tabuliformis. The sequence continues at coordinate 653,406,290 of CM062808.1, read as the reverse complement.
TACACTTGTTTGGAATAAGTGAATCCAATAGTAATTGGATCAAATACCCCATTTATTTTTTTTTGTTTTTGGCTCTCAAATTTGCCTCTATATACTTTGCATTCCTCGGTCCTATAGAGTAAATGAGAGCTTGATTCTATAGACTCAATAAACTCAGGATGTAGCTTCCTAATAGTGTAAGTCCCAATCGATCTAATATACTGACTAATACTAATATAATTCAAAATAGTAAGAGTAGTCAACCAGTCAAATGAAACACAGACACGGTGTGTAAAGTGGTAAATTCAGTAATCAAACCCTGTGTAAATACCTACTCAAGCTACGTCAATTCTATCTATAAACCATGGATAGGGTGGTAAATTCATTCTATAAAGGGTGTGTACAATAAATGTAACAATAACACTTTCTTTCTATTTATTCCTACCTAAGTCTTTATGCCTACTATTCCTATTACTTAGTCCTAACCAATAGAAGAGAGTCTAAATAACTGCTCAGGAAAATGAAGGATTGAAAGGGTGTACCATACAAATTATGTAGACTTTTTTGCCAATAAATATAATAGAAAACTCAACATCCATCACATCAAAACATAATCTATATGCTTATACTGGGAAAGCACATAAATTCAAGAAATATATAGATCTCTACATGGATCATTGCTATAATCTACAAATGGGACCAATTCTTGCCTGCCTATGTGAGATGATGAATGTAACAATAAAATATTAGAAGCCCAATTGATTGCAAATGTGTCATGTATGCACGGAATCTCTGCATGTGTAGAAGTATCTTAGTGAACATGCTTTATGAAACTGTGTAGTTGGCCCAATACCTGGGCCCTTGAGAAGTATGGAATATTGCTTTCCAGGCTATATAAAATATCCATAGTCACACCACATAAATAAGTGCTATAACAGCTTCCATACAATTTATTAATATTTTTGAACCCAAAATTCATGTGATGAACAAGAAGAGAGTCATACATAATTTCCAATGAATAAAATGGCAAACTCAAAATCCAACACGTCAGAATAGAATTTGTTAATGCCAATGTTGGGAAAGCACATAAATTCAGACAAAATTCAACTTAAAACATTATTCATCACTATAATATACGCATGGAACCAAATCTTACCAACTTGGTTACCGTCACTAAAGCCCAACCTAAAAGTTAATAAAGGACACTTCTAATCTTGTGAGCACATCATATATCTAACTAAGATTTTCAATGCGAACACCAGAAAATGGAAATTGGCTAGCAAATTATTCAACCCACTTTTTGAGATCAAAAACGCTATTTCGTATCTCGAAATTATCTAACTTAATAAATTCTATAAAATCTTTTAATTTTCTTTTTCACAAAGCCCTCAGCCTTAATGGCTATCTGCACCCCCTCGTGGATAAAATCTTCAACCTTAATAAATTCATCCTCAAGAAGCGTATAGGTGGTTAATGTAGGAGTCCCTATGCGTATACCACCAGGAACCATAACACTTTTATCACCTGAAAATGTAAGGTATTAAAGTAAGCTATATCATCCCATGGAGAAAGGAAAATCAATGAATCCCTTACATATAAATATACAAAGAAAAAATTCATGTAATCGGGTACAAAATTCTTGTTCAATGTGATAGAAGCAACATCCAAAACGTCCTCTACTCTTGCACCATCAATGCCCTTTCTAAGCCCATTAATATATACCATGTTACATTCAACCAACTAAATCCAATAGAAATCAATATACAACTAGGTTGTGTACTCCAACATATGAACAGAGGATCCTTACCAAGGGCCTCAAATCAACTAGAACTAGGTGATTTTTACTACCACCAAACACCAAATTGTAACCCAAATCTATTATGATCTTTGCAAGGGCTCAAAAATTTGCTACAACTTACTAAAACTATTTTACCTTTGATAAGAAACAAAATTCATTCAAAAGATAATTCACATGCATGAATTTTATAGAAGCTTAGACAAGTGAGAGTGCTACACTTGTACTTGATAAGCCTTGAACTCTGCAGTTATATCCTCTTTTAAACAAACAACCAACCCTCTTATGGTATGGTTATGTCACATGTGGTCCTCCCTAGAAAGCCACAAATTATTTCATGTATATTTTAGAAATGAAATAATACAAAAAATTGATATATCCAATATTATGATATTAATGAGAAGGAGAACAATATGGATGATGGAGGAAAGGAAGGACAACTCATATTGACCTGTAACCCTAGAAAAATACATTTTCGATGGTTGTCTCTAGGTGAACCCACAATACTGGTTCCTTCCTAAAGAATATCATGCCTCCCCAGGGACCTCATAAAGACTAAAAATCATGACCCTCTAATCCAAAAATATTTCATAATGAAAAATACCATAAAGATAAAAGTGAAAGGAAGAAAGTGAAACAATTGATAGAAAATTGAAGAAACATAATGATTTTCATGGAAGCTTTGATCTAGTAGTGATAAGAAACATAAAGAACATAAAAAAATGAAAACAGGAAACTGAATCAAAGAACATGTAAGAGAATCAAAAGGAAAATGTACACCTCTTAATTCTATAATCACTACTCCTATGATGGGAATGGCATATTTGTTTTAGTTCTTTGTTGTTTCTTGAAAATCAATGGGATTCTTTTTCTTCTACAAGGGGAGAATGACACAGATAGATAGCATTAAGATAGATCTAAATTAATAGCATCAACTCACCCTGTCTGTTGTAGTTTTTACTACATCACAAAATTCAAATGGACTGGCCATTATAGAAGCAACGATGAGACCACTTATGTGTTCCATGTCCACCATTAAATATGCCCCAACTGTGTTGGAAAACTTCCCAAACCACAAACTTTTTAGTACTAAAAATCATAAAAAATCCAACATTACATACTATAAGAACATATTAATAAAAAATTCTAGAATAAACATTGCTGGAAAGATAAATTTTTGAAAGGACTACCATTATAAGATCTATAGAAATTCCTAGCTTCAATACCTGCCTCATGTGAGGGTAATCACTATCTCGGGGATATGCACTAGTACCAACAATGATAAGCTTGATCCTAAAAAGGGTGGCATTCTTCTCAAGCATCTCATAGTCAATAAATCATATAACCCAAGAAAAAAACTCGACCATTAACACTTTGAACACTTCCCCAAAAGTTTGGTTCAATATTTTTCAATGATGGAATAGTTTCCCTCCTAATTATTATTAGACTGGAAATACGAGCTCACCTATGGATTCATCTAGACGATATGGCATTGATTCAAAGTAAATTGATGTAGCAGATACTCACTTTTTTGCTATCATGAATCCATGAGACAGATGCCCTCCATGTGGTAAGTCCAAATCCTAAATGTTGCAAAGAAAATTTCGCATGTTACATGCCCAAATAGGAATGATAATCTTATCAAAGGAGGTTCGTAGTTTAGAACCATACACACCATAATGCGATGATGTGGTTGGAGGAGAGTTGTATAAACAACAAAATTAGCTGGGGATCGAGATAATGGTTGAAAATTAACACCCCATGTAGTGCTGTCAAGATGGAATGCTTCTAGGGCCCTCTACTAGCAAAGCCTCTCACTTTGGTCAATGAATTCATTGGTAGCATATTATATGCATGGCATAAATCGCAACCCAACACAATAGAGAATAAATATAGAAAAGTGTGCAACAACTGTATCCATCATTGTGATAACAGATACTTATGCAACAACTATAGGTCTCTACACTATAATGCTAAACCCAAAAACCATTACACACATGTCAAACATTCAAACTAAAAAGTACAGGTCCAAAAGCTACGAGAAATTGAGTTGAACAAGAAAAAAATACCAAGTGGAAAGAAGAAATTTCCAAGTAGCTCAGACGCAATCACAATCATGATGGTGCCATTCTTGACATTCCAAGTTATATCTTCAGGCACTTACCTCTTACTAGGGAGTCCTTCTGAATACTTATTTGTTAGACATGATCCAATAGCTTCCATAACTGCCCAGGATGTAAAATTTTCAGAAGAAATAAGTTCCAAGCCATTGAATTGTGACTGCCTCTCTTTCTTAATGATCACATTCATTTCAGGATAGATCTCACCCATAGGAGGATCTACAAAGCTCTGCTTTCCCTCTGCATGGAGTAATTTACAAACTAGATAAAGAAATCACAATAAATTTAGTACCCTCAGTAACTGAGGCACGGTTTGATAGGAGCATTAATTGTATTATTGAGGTCTACAATTTCTATTTGCTATTATCCGAGGGGAATCTAGATCAAGATGAAAGTCTTTATCAAGTCATTCACTAATCATTAACTCAACAAAACTATAAATAAAACTGAGGTATTTGACATAGTTCATTAAATGAAGCTAAGAAGCTTATTCGAAACAACTCAATTCACAAATGAATCTTCTAAACTCCTCCAAGTTAAACCATGTTCAACTATGATTTGTGATTTCTTCACTTGGTATTTAAATGGAAAGATTATCAAGAATGTCACATAGGCTATCTATACCTGTAGCAACTTCAACCAAAAACAAATACATAAATAAATAAATCATAGCATGAATTGTGAACAACATGCACACTTGGGAAGTTGTCGGGTGGTGCCAACATGAACGGCAAATGATTTCCCATTGTCAAGCTTTTTTTGATATAAAAAGGTTTATATGATGGGCACAACCTAAAAGTTTCAAACCTCCTAATTTTCTTCTTTTCTGTTGCCAAGGAAACCCCAAAACTAGTTGTGAAGTTTTGGCCATCAAATTTGTAGTTGGGTTCAAATTATATTAACCCAAAAAGCCGATCCCTATTGCTCCACTACCCATTATGACCTGCAATGAATATGTTTGCACCTGAAACAAGAGCTATCCTTTGTGCCCACTTCAAAATGTGAAAAATAATCAAATATCGGGAAACATGTGAATCCACAACTTAATGTATTGTGGATAATTTTCTGGCAGAGGTAGACATGAAAGACACCAAAAGTAGCACCAGTTCAAATTTGCCTCCTGCACATTGCTGACTTGGGTTTGAATCGTAGATAATATAAAGAACAAGAATATCACACATGAGGATCAACTGACTTGGGTTTGAATCACAGATAATATATAGAACAAGAATATCACACATATTCGTAGATAATATATATAACAACAATATCACCTTGGCAAGCACCAACAAAGAAATGCCATGGATAAGTTTTATCAACCTCCACATTGCAACCCACCTTGGAACTTTAACCTTTGGAGTCATTTTTATGCCTTCATATAGGTATTTTATTTGATGATGTACATGAAAAGGAGGGATCTCCTTGTCTACAAAATTGTTATTCCTTCTTTCCTATCCAAATGGCTCTAGTGGCAATCAGGGGAAATGATTTATGTTATTTGAGTGCTCTATCATCAAACAATCCAACAAGGAAGCCTCCTGCCAATTACCCTATCCTCAAATAATAACACCCCATACCTCTTGAAAAAAAATACAAATGAACACCATCCCGTGGTCTATTGTTTCCCCTTCACATTTTCATAGAGTACAAATTCTAGGACACTACCTTGCCCTATTTTGTAGAACCTCTCACATCAAAACATTATTCATTAGGGCCAACCACATAAAAATCATGGATTTCATTGAATATTTAACTTCAAAATCTTCCCACCACCAAGCTACTACTACTGCTTCATCATCAAAGATAGCCTTGTACCGTGAGCTAGCTGTCAACAATCATATGGTAGGATCATTGGACCATACAACTTTCTTGCATGGACACAACTCCTTGCTCCTAAATGCAACCAATGTTGAGTTTAAAAAATAAAAAATCTTGATTTTGTTATGAGAAACAACAGAATATATAGAATTTCCTTGTGATAGAGTTTCTAAGATGGAATCTTCATCTAGAAAGATTTACCTACCATGATGAGAAAATGCAAATCAAATTTCTTTATTATTCCATAGACTCCAATTGCGAGATAAAAAAAAAACACATCAAGTTTGTTTACCCCAACATGCCAACAAGTAGAAAGCCCCAACTATATGATATAAGAAAGTAGTAGGTATCCCAAAGGCTTGAAGGGGATCTAATGGAAATAATTGACCATTGTCAAAAGCCTTCCAATCAATATATAATTGGAAATTCTCAAATAATAAAATTAATTTCGTCTCTCCCATTCTAAATTGCTTATTAGCATAATTCACTACCTTCATAGGTCTTGCATTTTTTAACAGCGTTGTAACATGTGGATTAATTTCCTTTTTGGTGCACAATCTCCACATTTTAGGACAATATGGTGCGGTGGCCCAACCCCTATAGATCATTACAACAAACTAAGAATGGCAGAGAAGATGAAAGGTTGTACAAACCAACATATTTTTCAAACAACTAATCCAACATCCTTAACTTTTTCATGAAGATATCATATTGAGAACGTTTAAAAAATGGTGGGAAATCTGGGAAGCGACCCTCTCTCTTCTGTAAGGGTGATATGAAAAGAGTGATAAGACTTCACCCTTTTGATTGTTTTTTTGTTAAATTAGAAAAACCAATATTAATGAAGATATTGGTATTTTTTACTAAATTTTGTGAAGTGACTAAATGGAGGTTTAATCATTCACCTTAAGAATTTTTTTACAATATAATTTCCTAATTCTATTTAATATCTTCATTATCATAAAAACCAACCTATATCCATCTTAACTCCACATCTACCAAAATCTTAGAGAGATGAAATCTATTTATCCCTCTTAGCATTTGGTAGACCCGAAATTAAGATGGATCTAAGCTGATAGAATTTCCCCTTTAAATAGTCATGTTTACATGAATACCATGGCATTACCATGGGTCAATACCATGGGTTATCATAAACCTGGAGCTTAAAAACTAATATTAGTAATTTATAAAAATTAATAAAATTAATAATTGATTTTTATTTTATTTTTTTATTTTAACCAAGTTAAAATGCTTAAGTGACAATAAATTACAAGATCCATTTTTACTCTTGATCTGCTAAGCCCCGAGAGGGATCAAATATTTTTTCACTTGATGCTAGTTTGCATATCATGATATTTGATCCCTCTATGTTGGTTTAATTCCACCCTTTAAATAAGCCACATTCCATGTAAATACCATGGGTCAATACCACATGCCATGTTTATTTTTATTAATACTAATGTTAGTGTTAATACTGTCTTTTTTCATGGTATTAATAATAATTTGGCCCATGGTATTTGGACCATAGTATTTGTCCCATAGGCTTCACCAAAGTACAACACATTTTTTTAGTGTTCGTAAATATAAGGTGACTTATGGAGTACATATAAAAAAATGTTTTATTTATTTACCATACCTCTCGTTTATTTCTATTTTTATTAATTTACCATACCTCTTTTATCAATATGGTATTTGGCCCATAGGATTCACTTAAATAAAACCTATTTTTTGAGCCTTCTTAAATAGAAAGAGGGCTATAGATTAAATATAAAAAGAGGTTTTATTAATTTACCATACCTCTAGTTTATTTATATTTTTATTTATTTACCATACCTTTGGAGTAAGTATAAAAAGAGGTTTTATTTATTTAACATACCTCCACTTTATTTATATATTTTTTATTTACACCGTTACCATCGATGAAAACCAGATTTGAAAACAGGGAGCCATTCACAGAAGAAATCAGGGTGATTCAGACCAAAGAAAACCTCCCAAACCAAAAAATCAATGATTGCAAATGACTTTAACATTGCAAAGAAGAAAATCAGGTGATTGTAATGGAATATAACCTCCCAAACGAGGCAAATCCAGTCAAATGATACTTTTCATAGTTTATCCTCCCCTTTTTTGGGCTAAAATGAAAATAATAATTTTTTTAAAATAAAAGTTGGGCTAAATATACAAAATGGGTGTTTTATAAAAATTTCGCCCTTCTAAAATTAAAAACCCCTTAAATTTCGTCATTGGGCTAAAATTCGCCCCTTAAATTTACCATGGTGAGAATTATGAAATGGATGGTGATGAGCATCTGTATTGCATCAAGAATGCAACAACTCCTAGGGCTAACAACTTTACTTCACCAACCCAAGGTTCGTGCAAACTTGAAGGTGACAATATTATATACATAGTAGATGAAATGGTATACTCTTATCACTTTTCAACTGGGGTGATAGACCACTAGGGTTTTTCAAACTAGTCTTCTATTGACTAGAAGGAGTGTGACTACCAAATGGAAAAGGGAAAGCTATTCTTAATGCAAAAAGGGAGCCTTGCCTACTATAGGAAATGAAAGTGATGAATTGGAAGGTGCTATAAAGTGACATGAAATCATCTAGCTAAGAATCTACACATTTTTCTTACAAAAGAGACCTAACTTAACCTTGTATATAACATGTAGTTATCTGAGCTAATTGAGAATGGAATTTTATCTAAGAACTATTGTGACTGTTGCATGCATGTGCTAACTTAGAAATTGTAGAAAAAGCCTTTTTCATTTCTAGTTTTATGAATGAAAATGCTAATTTAACGAATTTGTTCTTTAGCATGGGAGACAGGTATGGGGATATAGGTCTAGATGGAGTCAAGGGGATGTAAGCCAAGTGGAGGCCTAACTTAAGCTCAGATGACCATTTATGCCCAATTCATGCTTAAAACAGGCTACTACAGGGTGTCCTATAGTTCTAGAGGATGTCCTAGTTCTACTACAGGATGCCCTATTTTACTACATGAAATAGGCCAAAAGCTTATAAGGAGGTAGGAAAGGTAGAATGAAGTGTGGGAAAGGTGTATGATGGGGAAATGAGGCATAGAGGAAGTGAACGCTACCCAAGGCTCAATCCAAGGCTTCAAGATGGTTGGACTTGCTCAAGGAAAATGTCCACTTTGCTTACAAAACAAGAATTCGGTTTAGGGTTTGGTGGACTTTGGTAGCATAGGTGGAGAAGAATTGGATGAGGCAACTGAGATGAGGTCTCCATGTAGATCAAAATCTCATGCAAAAACACACACTAATTTCTTCATTTATGCAAAAGTTCATTTATAGATGAAAAAGATGAGTTGAATGCTGGAAAAACTGACTTATTAATAGCTAATGGCTAAGTTTATGAATGAAAGTTCTTCTAAACCATAGAAAACTCAAGAGATAAAAATGAAATTTGTAGATACTTCCAAGAAATTTAGATACAGTGATCTATTCAACATGAAATCCTAAGTTATGCAATGATCACACAATAAATTTGTTTTTGGGTTGTGTGAATGGAACCCCCAACCCATGATCCCATAAGGGAGATGAGGCAAAGGCCACTATCACAAGATTTTATGAAGTTTTTACTGTTACTATTGTACCACTGATCTATCTATCCACAATTGGAATAAAACTAAGTAATCATCCAAATACTTCCTGATTAAACAAAACCAAAATCAGTTCAGCAGCTAACTATTAATGTAATCTAAGAATACATGTATAGAAAGATGAACCTATGCTACTAGCATTGGGACCTAAACAAAGAGGTTCTGCCCTTTGATTCAACTAAGTGCTGGATCAAGGGAATGATTTTAATTTTCATTAAAATATCAAAAATACATAAGAGTTACCAATCACAATGTCTTAGCTCAAAAATTCCTCTTGGCTACAACAAAAGAAGCTGAATCTTAATAAGGCTCTAGGCCTTCTTATTTATAAAACTAAAGCTACCAACAAATTCCTTAAATCTTGGGAGGCTTGGCTCCCAAATCGATATCAGCTTGTCTTCAACTATCACTGGTTTGGCTGCCAATGACCTCGGTGGCTTGGCTTCTTGTAAATCCGAGCTGCTGAGATCTAGTGGAGGATTCTTTGAGTTGGTGAGGAGTTAAGGATGGTGGTAAAATATCCTAAAATCCCTCTTGTTTGTATACTTTGAGTTCGTACACGTAAATTAGACAAAATTTCTACAAATCCTACAATTAATGCACATTAGGCCACATGACATAACATCTCATCTTTACCCTTCTCACTAAGTAAAATATAACAAAACATGTGAAGAAATGTGAGAAAAGTTGATTTTAATAAGTTGGAGAGTGGCACTAAGGTCCATATAATTTACCTAATTATGAGCCTCATCATCACCCATTATTGAAAGTGTTTCTCATCCTCTGAGAAACATAATCCATGTCCATGTCTTGCATTGCTCTTGTGGCCTCTCTGACAATCCAGGCTTCTATTGATGTATTCTCCTCTTGTGGGTAAAATCCGGCATGATTCTCTATTTACTACCACTATTTTTTTTCTTCTTCTTCCTTTATTGCTTCTAACATACCCAATAGAAATGGTGGACTAAGTTTCAAGCTAATCTAGTTGATTTTGAGCCTCTCCAGTGCCTTCTTATACAGTGGGGTCCTCTCTAGTTCAACCCTCAATCTTTCATGGGAATGATACTCCTTGATATTTAGGTTGTATCGTAAGGTGCCCCATATCCGTGCCCCATATCCTTTGCCATGCTTGCTATCTTTCATCCCCTGGAAATATCAAAGTGTCCTCAAAATCACTGACTTCTTGCTCTTGTGTAGCTAGGTATCTTGGTGCAAGCTGATGATCATTGGCGATGAGATTGTGGGTTCTAGTGACAGTCATGAAATTGATATGTTCTGCTCTAATGTTAAGGGGCTCTTTTTATTCTCTTTCCAACACTTTCTTTAATTCCTTTGCCCTCACCTCCTCATGACTCATCCATGATGCCAAAGCCATTATTTGTAAGTCCCCCAACTTCGGATTGAGGTCCCACACATTCAATTTTGTTAAGACCAAGTTAGTTTAGTATAAATCAGACTTGGCCATGTGCTCTAGGGTGATTTAGTCACAAAGCTCAACGAACTGTCTATAGTCTTGGAAAGGAATAGTCCCTCATTATGCTGGGCTCTTTATCTAAAATTGCAGCCATTAATATATTAGGTACAAGGCATATGATTTTGTTGGCATCCTACACTGGAGTGCCTCCATAGAGAGGCTTGGCATAGTGGCAAATTGTCTCTCTTTTTCCTGTACCTGCCTCCTCAACCATGTTTTCTCAGCCTCTAGTTGCGAGTTCATAGATATTTCCATATCTCTTATCTCACTCAACTTTCTACCCATCTCTAACAGATTCTCTTCCATATGGCCCACATCCTCTACATTCTTTTATTTAGAAATTTTCATCCAACGATGTGTCCTTTCTCTGTCCTTTTGTGGTATTACTTTGTCTCCCTCAATGAATCTGTAATAGGAATTGAGATTGGGCTGTGGTCTAGGTTCCTGTAGCTCTTGGAATTATCCCTTTACTATATTTGGAACATGTGTCTCCCCCTGTACTTATTTTGTTGCTTCCTTTCCTTTCCTTTGTCCCTGCTATCCCTCCTAATGCTTTTTTTTGTTTCCTGTAGGGCTGACGTAGTTTCTTATAGGACTGCTTATGTTTCTGTAGGAGTTTTTTCCATTTTTGAAAGGGGTTCAAAGGTTCCTTGATTTTCTTTGTTAAGGTTGACTCGGTGACATGCCTCCTAACATAGGTGATTGACAACTTTGGGGAAGCCTGTTTTTATTTTCTCTCTTCACCTTTCATTTCTGGGGAGACTAGTTTTTCTTGTCCTTTTAGTGAGTCTTCAATGATGATAGGAGTCTTGGTAGGTGTTCTTGGTCTCCCTTGTTTTATCCTAGTGCTCCTCGTTGTTTTGAAATATAGGCGAGTATGCCTTTGCCCTTTTCCTATTGACTTTATGAGTGTTCTTAGTGCAGTCAAGGGAGCAGATGCCTACTTCTCTGTGGGTTGAGGAGACACTTTTGGAGATTCCTCCCCTTCCTTGGTATGTGTTTTAGGGCTTGCCTCATTCTTTTGTGCTTCTTCCCCACTGTTCTTTTCTCCGTTCGTTTTATTTTTCTCTGCCTCCTATTCTTCCTCTAGTTCTTCCTCTTCTTCAAGTTCCACCTCTTCTTCTTCTTCTAGTTGTTCTTCCTCTTCTTCTTCTGGTTCTTCTTCCTTTTCCTCACCTCTAGAGGTTGGCTCTCTTTCATACTCAAGTTCTTCAACTACATATTCCTTGTCCATGTCTGTAAATGTGGACCGTATAATAGGATCTCTTAATTTTCTTAGGGCATATTCTAGTATGAGCTTGATTAGTCCATGATGTGCTAGCTACTGATCCTTTCCTTCTTGTACCTTGATGCTCATGTCTATTATTGATTGCAACAAGAAGTAGGGAACACTAAGTCTTCTATTAGGGGGTAACTCTTCTCCAAATCTCAACTCATGGAGGAGTCTAAACTGGTAAACATAGACTATACTGAGCCATCCCTCACAAGAAATATACTTGAGAATGTGACAACTTACATCATCTGAAGGATATGGAATGCTCTCCCTTCTAACCCCATTTTTTTCCTCAATTGGTTCCTCATCTTCCAAGAAAAGGTTATTATTGTCATAAGTGTTGCTAGCTTTATCCTCTTTTCTCCATTGTAAACCAAGAGGGAGTGTAGTGATTCTACTAATGCTTTCAGGGGTAATTGTTATTGAAAATCCTCTTAGCATAGAAGTGGCACTAACTCTAGCTTGAGGTATGAGTGACATTGAAAATTCCTGAGCTACATCATCATCATATCCTCTAAGTAACTCAAAGAATCCCAAGCATTTATGCCTTATAGATAATTTTACCACAAGGGGATGGAGATGTATTCTAGATGTTCTTTTGGGCTCCCTTCTGTTGAAACCTCCTGCCATTTTCTCTCTCTGTCAATGTGATAGTATGTAGTTTGGTAGCTCTACCTTAAGAGCTTTACTAGGTGACTAAGGGTTTATGGTTTAGGAGGGTGATCACTACAAGTCTTCCTTTATTCCATATAATTTTTCCACACAATTATTTCTATCTCTATGCACACTATAATTACTAAAAAAATGAAAATTTATTTTCCTTTTCTCTTTAGTAGCTATCAAGTCAAAACATAGAGTATATGGACCACCTACCTTTCATCGTAATGCCCTGTTTGAGGAGAATTTTGAATAGTTTTGCCCTAGGCACCCCCTCGTAGAGTTTTTGAGAATTCCCATTGTTTCCTGTAGTTTATATGTGTTGCCTGTAGGTGCTCACTGTGGGATGGTTGAGACTAGATTTCTTGTTTGATGGCTCCTCTAGTGGTCCAAATTCTTTGAATCTCGAAATGAACGATGTATGCATGAAAGTTAGGGATTTTTCTATTTATGGTTGATTCCTTGGAGTGGTGTGCTACCTGAAAGGGTACACAATTTCTCCTTTTGTACAGTTGGCCCACTATTAGCTATCATGCAACCATCTCTAGTAATCATCGCCCACTCTTGTACAACTTAACTCAACCACCTTCTCGATTTATTTCCTTTGATGTGACGTTGCCACATGTCCTACTAACTAGAACTTAGCTTTTTGTTTTTGGGCTAAGGTTGGCCAAGTTAACTAGCCACCTTCAGTTTATAAAACCAATTTTTTCATATTCTTACAATTTTATCACATTCATACCTAGGAAAGAGTGTTGACTTGGTTCCATACCTGTGGCTTCCTTTCCTTAATTGATTCATGCTAGATGTTGGCCATGCTATGTTTCTTCTGGTTTAGATACATATTCTCTTTTGCTCTTGTTTTATTGATTTCACCTGGCTGATAGGTTGGTCTTCTTTGTTGTGATGTGCAGGTCTTTGGCTCTTATGTTGCTATTGAGCTTTGTATAGGTACCATAATGCTTGTAGGGGTGTTGATACTCTTCCTCGCCATGGATGTTGAAGGAGGAGAATGGAGACTGTTGTTGTTATAATATAGGTTTCTACATGGTTTCCTCTAGTACTACATGAAATCTTGTAGTTGCCCCATTCTAATTTTTTTTGTTTTTTTTCTTGGACAAGGAATAGGTGGAAAAGCGAAGATGGAGTGGTAGATGAGGTAGGCTACTGATGGTATGGCCCTTAGACTTTTCTTTGTTTTCCTTGTTTTTTTCCCTTTGTCTTTTTTTTAATTATTTTTTCTTTTTCTGAGTGGATTTATCAATTGACACAGAGGGTGACATGGTCATGAAATGGTGTTGGTTGAGATGTAGTGAGGTCAATGGCCTCCTAATTCAACCAAAAATAGGCCTACATTATTATTTGTCAACCAAGATTTCATTCCTGTACATTTTCAGGACATCCTATAGTACTACAAGAAACTCTTGTAGTAACTACACGAAATCTTGTAGAAGTTAGAAAATTGTTGTCAAATTGGTTTTTTGATGGTTGGATATGAGTATGGATGCATGAGCCATGGTGGACATGGAAGATATGAAATTAATGTAGGAAGAATGGGGTTTTCCTTGGCTTGCTTCCCTCTAAACGTGGTGTCCTTTATTTCCTTGAAAACTTGCAAAAAAAAAGACTTTTATTAGTGGGAAAGTTTGAGGTCCATGCCATAACATTTTTGTGTTTTTTTTTCTCTTTTTGAAAGACACTTAGGTTGCATCAAAGGAGGATTTCAACCTGTATGCCTACCCTAGGAAGTTCAAGGGAGGTTTTAGCCCATCGATCTTTTATTTTTTCTTTATGTTATTTCTTCACTCTTGGGCTACCTCAAGGAGGTTTCCAACCCAAAAGTGGGCCTTAGGTGTCTCCTAGAGGTTTTCAACTAGGTATCTTATTGTCTTTATTCTTTTTTTCATTTTTTAAAAAAACTCAATAGTCTTCAAGAATTTGGTGAAGTGGAAGCTGAGGCACCTCCAATCACCATCACTGCCTGACTGATACTACTAACGAAATCTTCCTTTGACAGAGGCTTTTTGTAGGCTTTCAATCTATACCCATTAGCAAGCAAGGGGATACCTTCTTCACCAATGGTTCTTATCTGAACAACCCCATTCTCGTGAGACTTTTCTATCACATATGGGCCCTGCCATCTAGTCATCAACTTGTCCTTGAAATCCTTGAACATGGAGTCATACAGTAGAGCACAATCACATTCTTGAAACATTTTTTCTTTGATATTTTTTTCATGCCAAACCTTTATTTGTACTTGAGTCACCTATGTGTGTATGTGGGCCTGCATCCTAAATTCATCTAACCCATTAAGCTGGAGCATCCTCTCTTGTTGTACCCTTGTAACATCCAAATCCAACTGTGCTACCATTCTTAAAGTGTTGTACTCAAAATCAATGGAGAAAAAAGATTTCTTCCCATAGACCAAATCATAAGGGGTGAAACTAGTAGTTTTATTCTAAGTTGTATTATCGGCCCAAATGGCCTCCACTAATCTGTCAGCCCAATCTTTTCTATTGTTGCTCACCACCTTTGTGAGAATGTTTTCCAATGCTTTGTTGGTAACCTCTACTTGTCCATTGGTCTGAGGGTGGTAAGGAGTTGATTTATTGTGCTTGATATTATGTTGGCTTAACATATTCTCAATCATGTGTGAGGTGAATTGAGTGCCCTAATCAGTGTCTAGCTCTCTAGGGTACCCAAACTTGTAAAACAATTTCTCCCTCAAGAACTCAACCACTTTATCTTCTGTGGCTACCTTGAAAACGTTAGTTTCAACCCACTTTGTCAAGTAGTCAATGCACACACTTATGTACCTTTTATGTCCTAATGGTGGATCAATGGGCCCATTGAAATCCATGCCCAACTTGTTAAATGGCTCAAAAGTCACTTGAGTTTGCGAAGGAATTTCATCCCTGGGAGTAGGTTTCCCCATTCTTTGACACCGGTCAAATTGGATAGTATATGTTCTTGCATCTTGGTGGAGAGTGCACCAATAGTAGCTAGATTGTAGTACCTTGAAGGTTATTCCCTTGGCTGCAAAGTGATCTCCACAAGGCCCATCATGAAAGGGTAGAAGGATGTCAAAAACATTGTCCTTCTTGACACATCATCTGATAATTTGATCTAGGCCTAGATTGAAGATATTTCCCCCAATCCAAGTGAATGGTGTGCTTTTCCTTATAATTCTTCTCTTTTACTTGGAGGACACTTTTGGAGAGAATTGTGCAGCCACTAAGTAGTTGGCTATGTCCCCAAACCACGAATAGAGAATTGAAATAACAAATGAAAGCTCATCTGGTAGCTAGTCATCAACCATTCCTTCATCACCTACAGGCAAAGCCAGCCTGGAAAAAAAATCTGCAGCTACATTTTCCCTACTAGGCTTATCAATGATAGTTAGATCAAACTGTTGTAACAAAAGCAATCATCTAATAATTCGAGCATTCACATCAGGCTTGTTCATCAAATATTTAATAGCATCATGGTCAGTATGTACAAATGTTTGGTAACCAGTGATGTAATGTCTAAATTTTTTCAAGGAATGGACAATAGCTAGGAGCTCTTTTTCAGTCACAATATAGTTCAATTAAGCCTTGGATAGATTTTTGTTGATGAAGTAAATGGCATAAGGTAACTGTCATCTATCTAGCCTAGAGATGCTCCTATAGCTTTGCAAGAGAAATCAACATGAATGTGAAAGGAAGAGCCCAATTTGGGCCTCGGAGAATAGGTGTAGTAGTCAATTTGTCTTTTAGGGTTTGTAGGGCCTCTTGGCAGCTTTCTAACCATAAAAATTCAGAGTCCTTGGCCAATAATCCAAAAAAATGTGACGCTACTTTGTAGAAGCATTTTATGGTTCTCCTATAGTATCCCACTAAACCTAAGAAATTTTTGACATCCCTCTGCATCTAAGGAGTAGGGACCCTCTTTATCATAACAATTTTATTTGGGTCCACTTGCAGTACTTCCTGGGATATTGAGTGACCTAAAATACTCTCTATAGTCATCAAGAACTCAAACTTCTCAGGACTAAGGGATAAGTTCATTTCAATGCATTTGTTTAATACTTTTCCCAAGTTAGAGAGAACCTATAGGAAATCACACCCATAGGATGTGAAATCATCCATATAAATTTCCACAGAGTCATGGACTAGCTCTGCAAAGATCCTCAGGATTACCCTCTGAAAATGGGCAGGGGCATTACGTAATCTGAAAGGAAGGGCACTATAAGAAAAGGTACCCCAAGGACAGGTGAAGGTAGTTTTATCTTGGTCCTATGGGTTGATCTGGATCTAATTGTAACCATTGAATCCATCGAGGAAAGAGAAGAACTTCTTTCCTTCCAGACCGTCTAATACTTGGTCAATGAAAGATAGAGGGAAATGGTCCCTTTTTATGTCTTTGTTTAGCTCTCCGTAGACCACACAGATCCTCCACCTCCCATTTTTCTTTGGAAAAAGAACCAGAGGAGATACCCACTCATTATTTGAAATGGGGTAAGTGAACCCTGCATCCAACGACTTTTACAGTTCTTCCTTGATTATATCCTTTAGGGTTGGGTTCATTCTCTTCTAAGGTTGGCACACTAGCTTGTAGCCTTCCTTGATGTAAATGTGGTGAGTACAGACCGAAGGGTGTAGTCCCTTCATCTCCTTGTAGCTCCATGCAAAGGCATCCATATTATTTCTTATCATCTCACATAACTCCTCTTTTTGATGTGTAGATAGAGAGGGGTTGATTTTGAATGTTTTTTCAGGACTAAATGCTCTCATCTTGACATGAGTAGGACTTGAGTCAGCTAGGCACAAATCAGTCCAGTGGTTATCCTCATCTTCCTTCACAAACTCCTCAAGAGACATGGTGTTGGGGGGGATGATTCTGGAGGATTTGATCAATCAGGTCATGTTCATCAGGTTGACCCCCTCCTATAGTATCATCTAGGGTACATATTTGAGAAGAATAGACTTCATCTTCCTCTTCCTCCTCTAACCATAAAGGTAAGTCATGCTCCACAGATGGTTGAGCAGGAGGGTATAAGACCAATTGTTTGGACAAATCCCATTTTTAATGGCCATATTCCTAGCCCTGCAACTTATGTAAGCATCAACAGTGGCTACCCATGTCCTTCCAAGGACGAGAGGATAACCATTGAACTTGGCCTTAGCTTAGAGAACTAAGAAGTTAGCAGGGTATTCCCAGGAATCAATGAAGACCATCACATCCTCAACAACTTCCTTAGGAGCTACTATGGACCTGTTTGCAAGCTGCAAGACTATTGTGGTCTTTCTTAATGATCCTTAAAGATCTATTTTAAGCATAGTCTCCTTAGTCATCACATCAATTTAAGTCCCAAGGTCGATAAAGGTATGGGGGACAATGGTAACATCGATGTGCACATCTACCATAGGACTTCCAGGATATAGATTGTTTGGGGAAATCCCCACCCCAACATTAACTCAGATGGTTGTCCAATGATATTTAGTGGTAGGGGTGCCTTTCTTTCGCCTACTAGGATGTTTAAAGAATTTCCCCTTCATTAACTTATTGTATATGGGGACATCCTTGATAGCTTGGATGAGTGGGATTTTAACACACAGGTTTTTCAATTCACTCAGAAGTTCAGTCTTAGTTTCTAGGGTGTGTTGGATAGGATGGATTAATCTCTCAAAAAAAGGGGTGGATTAGCTTGAGGGGCACTCTCCTCGTCTTCCTCTTTAAGCACCTTAGGTGGAGATGGAGATTGATTATCTGAAATCACTCTTCCAGACCTGAGGTTGATTTCTTGAATTTCCATAGCATAAGCAGGGTAAGGTGCTTCCCCATAGTAGACATGATGTGCTTGTCTGTTATTCGTGTTCAGATTTGGTTGAGCAGGCATATGAGGTTGCTTAGGTGGAGTAAGGTGAAGGAGTTGTGACTGAGATGGAGGTGGAGGCAGTAAGGATGGATATTGGTTGTATGGGGGCGCCCATCCCTAGGATGGAACAATCTAGTGAGGTTGTGGAGGAGAATATGGCTGAAGTGTTTGGTTAGTAGGTTGGGAATGGTATTGAGGTGCAAAAGGCCAGGTAGAAGGTGTGGACAATGAAGGATGAGTAGGAGGGCACCAAAGGGGAATCAATGCATTCTGGTTAGGGTTATAATATGAATAGGATGCCCCATGCATGCCTTGCTAGTCTGGTCGAGCTCCTTGAGGCCTCCTTTAGTTGATGTAATAGAGTTATTCAGTCACCCCTTTAGTTCCTTGATACACAATTTTCAATCCAGGCAGAGAAGGGCACTTGTCTGTGTATTGGTTCTCCTCATAGACTGAGTAGATCTCTATAAGATTCAATGGACATTCATTCATAGGGTGCCTTCTTGTGCATCTAGGGCAGAAGACAACTATCCTCCCACTTCCTCTTGATGTGCATGGTGTCCATTTGTAGAGCAAGGGTATACATAATTTCACTCTTGAAGTCTTCTACAATGTTCTCAGTTTCATGTCTTATGGATGTGTTGGAGGAGGATGAATTGGCCAAAGCTTGACTAGCCCTACCCTTGTTTCTGGCTACCCTAGAATGATTTTGGAAAACTGTCTTGAGTTCATCATAGGGTAACTGATATATGTCCCCTCCTCACAATAGGTTTAAGTTTCCTAGGATTTCTTCCCTGATCCCTCTAAGATGGAATAGCTTGAGTGATTCAGAATAGAGGGTGTGCCTGCCCCTTTTCTAGCTGAGTTGGAACCTTTCCTCATAATCTTCCAAAGATTCATCATGTCCCAAGCTCGTTCCAAAAATTTCCTCTTTTATATTTTTAGACCCACAATAGTCCCTATACTTATTTTTGAAGGCATGTTGCATCTGAGCCCAAGTGGTGATGTTGTCCCCAGATAACCCCATGAATCGACACAAGTTTGCATCTTTGACAGTGGATGGAAACAATTCGAACTTTTCGTCATTGGTGGTTTAATCATAAGTTTGGAATATGACAACAAACACAAACAAAAAGGTATCTGGGTCCTCTGAGGTTAAGCCATGGAAGTGATGAAGGGTAGACGGGCTTATGTTTTTCATCATAGCATCTCCATTAGTTTATTAATGGGAAAAGAACCCTTAGCTCTATTTTCAGCTCCTTTGTCTTCATTCCGATTTCTATTTTCAACCATGGTGTAGGTTGGTGGAATGCTCTCTTGTTCTTCTTCCCCAAAAGGCTCTTCCGAGATATATGGTTGTTCACCTTATAGGTCCTCTAGCTCACAACCACCGAAGAATCGGGAAGGTTGGTTGTTAGATGCGGTGGGGGTATTTGGCAAAATGTTTCCTAAGTTGTCTCTACGCCTATGAGGCATGAAAGGAAATTGATTTTTCTCTAGGGTCTTTTTCATAATTGCTTACAGAATGGAAAGAAAGAAAATATTTACAACTATTTTCTAAATGGAACTATTTGTAGACTTGGAAAGAAAGCAAGGATTGCAACTATTTGTTGAATGGAACTACTTTGTAGAATTGGAAAGAAAGCAAAGATTTCAACTATTTATTGAATGGGGGAAAGGGAAATAAGGAATCACCTCTACTTACTCACCTACCAGCAACGGTGCCGAAAAGTGATGAGCACCAGTATTGCAATAAGAACGTTGCAAATTCTATGGCTACCAACTTTACTTCATCAACTCGGGTTCGTACAAAATTGACAGTGAAACTGTTGTATATAGTGGTCTACTGTTCCCACTTTTCAATTCGGGCGATAGACCACTAGGTTTCTTCAAGCCAGTGTTCTATTGATTAGAAGGAGTCTAACTACCAAATGGAAATGGGAAATTTATTCTTAATGCAAAAAGGGAATGCTACTTACTCTAGGAAATGAAAGTGCTGAATTTGAAGGTTCTATAAAGTGACATGAAATCATCTAGCTAAGCATCTACACATTTTGCTTGTAAAAGAGACCTAACTTATCCTTGTATATAACATCTAGTTATCTAGACTAACTCAGCATGAAATTTTATCTAAGAATTACTGTGATTACTACATGCACGTGCTAACTTAGAAATTGCAGAAAAAATCTTTTTTATTTTCAATTTTATGAATGCAAATGCTAATTTAACCAATTTGTTCTTTTGCATGGGAGACAAGTACGAGAAAACAGGTCTGGAATGGAGTGAAGGGTATGAAAGTGAAGTGGGGATCTAAGCTAACCATAGATGACCATTTATGCTCAATTCAGGCTTAAAACATGTTGCTATAGGGTTTCCTATAGTACTACAAGATGTCCTATTTCTACTACAGGATGCCGTATTTTACTATAGGAAACGGGCCGAAAGCTTATAAGGAGATAGGAAAGGTAGAATGGAGTGTGGGAAAGGTGTATGATGGGGAAATAAGGGATAGAGGAGGTACACAGTACCCAAGGCCCTGTCCGAGACTTCAATATGGTTGGACTTGCTCAAGGAAAATGTCCACTTTGCTTACAAAACAAGAATTCAGATTAAGGTTTGGTGGACTTCGGTAGCATAGGTGGAGAAGAGTTGGATGAGACAAATGAGATGAGGTCTCCCTGCAGATCAGAAGCTCCTACAACAACATACACTCATTTCTTCATTTATGCACAACTTCATTTATACATGAAAAAGATGAGTTGAATGTAGGAAAAATAGAGTTATTAATAGCTAATGGCTAAGTTTATGAATGGAAGTGCTTCTAAACCATAGCAAACTCAAGAGATCAAAATGAAAATTGCAAATACTTCTAAGAAATTTAGAGACAATGATTTATTCACAAGAAATCCTAAGTTACGCAGTAGTCACACAATAAATTTATTTTTGGGTTGTGTGTATGGAACCCTCAACCCATGATCTCATAAGGGAGATGCGGCAAAGGCCATTATCACAAGTTTTGCTCAAGTTTATACTATCACTATTGTACCACTGATATATCTATCCACAAGGGGAAGCAAACAAAGTAATCATCCAAATACTTGCAGATTAAAAAAAATAAAAATCACTTCAGCAACTAACTATGAATGAAATCTAAGCATACTACAGAAAGAGGAACATGTGCTGGTAGGGTTGGGCCCCAACCCAATAGCTTCAACCCTCTGAGTCAACTCAGTGCTGGATCAATGGAATTCTTTTCATTTTCACTAAAATATCATAAATACATAAGAGTTATGAGTCATGATGTCTTATCTTGAGAAATGCCTCTTGGATACAACAAAAAAAGTTGAATCCAACTGAAGCTACAAACAACTTCCTTAAATTTAGGGAGGCTTGGATCCAAACTCGAGATCAACTTGTTTTCAACTATCACTAGCTTGGCTACCAATGACCTCGGTGACTTGGCTGCTCGCAACTCTGAGATGATGAGATCTAGTGGAGGAATATTCAAGTGAGTGAGGAGTTAAGGAGGGAGATCCAATCTCCTAAAATCCATCTTGCTTGTCTACTTCAAGTTATTGCACTTAAATTAGCCAAAATTTTTCCAAATCCTGCAATTAATGCACATTAGGCCACATGACGTAACATCTCATCTTTACCCTTCTCACTAAGAAAAATATAATAAAACATGTAAATGAATGTGAGAAAAGTTTATTTTAATAAACTCGAGAGTGGTATTAAGGTCCATATAATTTACCTATTGATGAGCCTCATTAGATGGGTCCTATCAAAATAAAAACCAGACATGAGTGTCTAACTACGACCAATATTGATCGGTTTCCATGACTGATATTTTGATGGAGCTGCACAAACAAGACTATGTGGATGTGGAGGCTGGCTGGGAATCACACAAGAAAGGAACTACAAAATACAATGGCATGGTGGGAATCAAGCATAAACTCTGGGAATGTGTGGGACTATGTGGTATGCAAAACAATTGAATATTCAAAATCTTCTAATTATGGGAGACTCAAAAGTACTCATTGAGTATATGAATGGAAACAACTCCATATCTCTACCACACCTGGTGGGTTGGTTCAAACATCTACATATCCTCAAAGACTCTTTTCAACATATCACTTTCTCCCACATTCCTAGGGAACAAAATACAATTGCTAATTCTATGTCCAAAAGGGGACTCTAGGCAATGGCAAATATCTTGATCATATATAGGTTTGATGGGGACCAACTTATGCAAGAGATGAACATTCCTCTCCCATGTCGATAAAAGGGGTATTACTATATGTTTTACTGCATTTTATTTTCTAAGTTTCGCTGTGCTTATGATACACCACGGGGTGTTTTTGTTACTATGTATTGAGACTATGGATACTAATCATATTGAAGGATGCAACATTTCTGAGATACATTTTGCATGGGTAGATGATGAAAATTTGATATGTAGACAATTGTGATACTTTATGCTTGCGAAAATATGTATATTTTAAAATTGTAATGGTTCATCTATAAAAACCAGTGAGTGAAAATCTGATAGATAGACAACTTTGATACTTTATGCTTGCTAAACTATATATATTTCAAAATTGTACTAGTTCATCTATAAAAACCAATGGTTGTTTTCCTTCTTAAAAAAGGTATATGTTAGATTGTAAATTGAGTTTATATAATGAATATGAAGTATTTATTTAATGAGCATAGAGTAACTCTTTTTTATCTATAACTTATATTAAATGAAATTGGTCAAAAAAGTTTACTTATATGAAAACCAGTTTGTTGTGAAAATTCTGTTTCTTAACTATAATTAAGCATATTCATACTAGAGCGCCAATTTGATTTACTTAATAAATATGGAATAAATATGGAATAAATGAATATGAATTATGTGTTGAACTTTTAGATAATCTTTGAACTGTTTATGATAACTAAAGTCAGAATGGCTATCATTACCATTCTCAAGCTAATCACCTTTGGGCATTACAAATTGTAGTATATTCCCTGGTTCTTTGCAAAATCATCTTATACCTAAGAGTGCTAATAAAACCTATTGAAAAAATAATTCTAGATCAATGCTTCCAGCTTTGTAAAATCAAACACGTTGAATACCGGATGGAATACAGAATGCCATTCCATATATCAGAGAGCAAGGAAATACCAGTCACATGGAAGGCTATGAAGCACTTGCACAAACCGAAGAGTCACATTCCTCACCCGAAAACACGAGGTACCCATTCTTTGGGAGGGCAGTTGCTTTAGTACTGCTGCCACTCTTTAGCCATGAACATAACTATGTTGTACAAACTATCTGAGGCTATAGCAATTTCAGAAATTTGTCATTAAACCAGAATAACAAAAGCTCGGAATATCATTTTCTTCTCCGGGCAGATCCAGAGAGTCCATATTCATCTTTGTTAGTGCTGATATTCCACAGTCATCCATTTCAAAAATGTGTCCAAACTCTTCCATGAAGTAAGATTCATGATCAAGTGAATGATTGAATAGCAGACGTGATGAATCTGGTGTGCCCATTTGCTGTTCAGAACTTGAAGAAGAGACTGCAAAGTAATCCCCAGGTGAATTTTCATCTGAAATGCAAGATTCTGATAACGATAATGCCGAACATGGAGCTGCTGTTGTTTGTGTATAAGCAAAGTTGGTGAATGCTAAAGGTCCTCTGAGCTTCTTTGTAGAATTATCATAAGCCAATGCAGTTGTTTCTGCTGTGTCATGAGTTCCAAGCCATAGCCTTACTCCTCTAGAAAGATCTCTGATCTCTGCAGCCCATTTGCCCCATTTTCTTCGTCTCACTCCACGATATTTACAACTCTTTGAAGACCCTAGTTTGAAGCCTGGGTTACACCGGTCGCTGTTTCTCTTGCTGGGGACTTTGGATTTCCTGGATTTGAACATGGGTTTGCACTGATTTTTTGAACCATCTGAGCAATTTAATGGTATTTGAATCTCGTGAACCAATCTCTTGTGAGACGCAGGATTCAATTCATCATCGCTTGAGAGGTCTGTGGCATCTGGGTCATTGCAGATTAGCATGATCTTCCTTATAACAACGCCATTGTTCTTATTTTTCCAAGCTCCCATGGCATTATAATTAGGGTTCCTGACACCGCGTCTAATTCCAACTCTGTGATTATATTCCATCAGACTGCACTCCGAGCGCTTATGCTGTTGCTATTTCATTCATAACTGATACACCACATATTCAACCAAGAAGAAAATGAGTATATAAATTTCAAGCAACGAAGCCAAACATTAAACCACGTAGGGTATTGAATTCACAATAACAGATAAAGCCATTTCTAAAACTAAATTCCATTCTAACAGTTTCATACTGTGGGAATTATTTCCTGTAAAACAGTTAGTTTTGCACATTGTTTACCACGACCTAAGACGAACTGTAATGAAATTGAAATCAAAACAATATCCAAAGCCCAGAATGAATACAGGAGAAATCCCCGCTATATGAAGATTTGAAGGGTTACAAAGTTACAAAACTGAGACTTTAACTCGGAAAATTAAAAGCTGTAACCAACAGAATCCATGGAACAAAAGCGAAAAGAGAGTGTAGAGAAGATTAAACAATTTGAAGGGAATTTAAGGACTACCAGTACTATTAAGCAAGATGCCGACTCCATAAAAACAATTCCTTTTACTCCGTCAAATCTCCATAAAGCAAGATATTATACCGACATAGAAGATCAGCGACATGAATGCAACACAGGGAAGGAGTCCCACAAAAAGTTCTAGGAAATTGAATAATTAGATAAATATAATTCTTCTCCTCTGATTAAGCTCGAAGGTTGGTGAGTCCACTACCACGGGGTAAATGGAAAAAAACTCTCTATGACAAACAGAAATCCAATAGCTATGAAGCAATTCGAGGAAACCCTATACAGGGTACAGAGAAAGCATTGCAAACTGAAATAAGTATACCACTGCTGCGATTGGTGATACTGCTGTGTCATGATTTCATCTAGGAAATTCTTAATATTATCAACATTTAGTCAATCCCCTTTGCATCAAAAACAAAAGTTTCAGACAGCTCCACATGCTTACTGGTCAATGTCATTAAATCTGTCCTTGCTTGCTTTGTAACTTTAATGTCAAATCTTCCTTTGCTTTATAGCTTTCTTCACGGCAATCAATTGAAAACACCTTTATATTATTTTGTCTTTTACTTTGCTGTGCAAGACCGTAAAAATAGTTGTCAATAGAAAGTTATATGATCCAAGCATCATTTAAGGTAGCTTACGAACGTCATTTTAAATATATATATATAAAATGATAGAGGGGGCAAAGGATTCGAAACGATGGGTGATCAACATGGTGGATAATAAGGAGGGATGTAAAACTATCCAATAATAGCGAACCTAGGATTCCATTTACTTTTATATTAATATTTTAAAAATTAAATAGAGTGAATATTTATAATATATTAAAATTATATATATTTATAAAGCTCAAAGTCTACAAGTAGTTATTAAGCAAGAACAAGGCTGATTTCATGGTTTCAAGTAGGGAAAAACTAATTTTCCTTAGGAAAAATAATCCCAAATTATTTTGGAAGGACCTCCAACTAAAAAAGATACAAATTGGAAATAGTATTAAAACTTCTAAATGGTTTGACTATGCAAGACAACGCTATGAGCAAGATCCCAAGGTTGATGCTCCCCCCTTGGTCAAGGCTCATACTAAACTTTTCATGGTGCAAGAGGTAGAGATGGGTATCAAGAAGTTGGGTGTTGGAAAAGAAAAAGACTTAGCTGAACTCTAAGCAGAATATCTAAAGTGGGGCTCAAAGATCCTTGCAACTCACATTACAAAAAAATTCAACAACATCGTACAACAGGGCCTCGCCACAGATTGGAAAACTAGTCTTCCAATACCTCTTTTCAAGAATGTTGAC
This sequence comes from Pinus tabuliformis, assembly GCA_031772625.1. NCBI lineage: Eukaryota > Viridiplantae > Streptophyta > Pinopsida > Pinales > Pinaceae > Pinus > Pinus tabuliformis. Next base: position 653,379,748 of record CM062808.1, on the reverse strand, counting down.
GTCCATAATCCCTCCAATTATAGGACCATCATGATAAACCCTTTGTTTGCAAACGTATTTGAAAGCATGCTAGAAAATAAAATTAACAAGTGAGTAGAAGAAAGAGATAAGCGTGCTAAAGGGCAAGGAGGTTTTAGACCTAAACATTCTACAGTTGATCATTGTATAACTTTAAGGCACGTCATTGAAAAAGTTTGGGAGAAAAAGGAAGAAGCCTTTTGTTTCTTTGTTGATTTCAAAAAAGGTTTGACCCGGTTCCTAGGGATAAGTTTTGGCATAGAATGGAGGAACTTGGGGTTCCTAAACATTTGAGAGCAACTGTGCATAGGCTGTATGAAGAGGTGAAAGTCAAAATTAGAACTTCAGCATGAATTTCTAAAAGTTTTAGAAGCGATATCGGGGTCAAGCAAGGTTGCCCACTGTCTCTTACCCTTTTTGGTTTATATATTGACAAGGTTGAGGAGTGGTTAAATTCGCAAGGGGGTGATGGTATCTATTTGGGCAAGTTCATTATAAGGCTTCTTTTGTATGCAGATGACCTTATTCTGATTGCTAAATCAGCTATTGGTTTGCAAGAGCTCTTATTATCCCTTGAGCATTTTTGTAGAAGTGTGGGGATGCAAGTCAATATTAGCAAAATGAAAGTAGTGGTTTTCTCTAAGAAAAGAAAACATAACCAACATAAGTTCTACTTTTAAGGCAACATTCTCGAAGAAGTTACGGATTATAAATGCCTCAGAATTGACTTCAAGAAAGATCTAAGTTGGGATGCTTGTAGAAAGAAAAGAACTTTGGGGGATTGGAAATCATTTTATGCTTTTCAAAATAGGTGTAGAGAGGCAGATCTATGGGACTGTAAAACCACTCAAACTCTTTTTGCGCTTCTAGTGATTCCATTGATTCTCTATGGTTGTGAACTATTGGTAAGTAGTACATCCGACATGTATGGAGAAAAATTGAGAAAATTCAGAAGCATTTGGTTACAAACAAATTCAAGATTAAAAGTCTAGTTCCTTATGCTATCTTGTTAAGTGAAATAGAGGTTGATCTTATTGAAGAAATTGCTATGGTGCAAGTCATAAGGCATTTAAAAAAAAAATGAGCAAATGGAAGAGGGTAGAAGGCCTAAGGTTGTTGTTAATGACAGATTGTGAAAAAAAAACTTGGATGCATCAAAATAACAAATGGTTTAGTAAATGGGGTATTTGCATGGATGTGTGTCCCATAAACAACAAATAGATAAAAGCTTTTGTGATGGAAAAGTTCCACATCCGTGCTTGGGATAATGAGCTAGGAAGGAAGAAAAAGTATTATATTGAAGTGTTTAATCCCACTCATAGTCATCAACCAAAAGCATACATAGAGGCCAATATCTCTTCGAGAGCAAAAATTCTTATTGCCCAGTTAAGGACTAATTCTCATCAACTCCATTGTGAAACAAGGTGCTTGAAAATGTCAAAAGAAGTGTGGGAGGAAACAATGTGCATTTTTTGTTCTTCCGTAAAATTGGAAATAGAAAAACATTTCATTTTAGAATGTGAGGCCTTCAAAGAAAACATGGAAAGTTATGCAGATATACTAACAACTAGCTCTTGGGATAATCTATTTAACGAGGGGTTTGTTGAGAATCTCGGAAGATTTATTGTGAAACTTCACAGAAAAATGGCTTGATGAAGAAGCAATCCGTCTCATAGGCTGTTTTTAGCCTCGTAGATGTTGAAATAATTTCTTTCCTTCCTTCCTTCCAAGACACAAAATAGAAATGATTTATGCCCATTTGATAGATAAAACATGATTTTATATATACACGCAAGGAACAAACTGAGGATTATATATATATATATATATATATATATATATATATATATATATATATATATATATATATATATATATATATATATACGCGCAAGGAACAAACTGAGGATGATCATACACTTAATAAAATAGAACATGATCTATCGTATAGAGAGTTTTGGCTTTGTGCAATAATGACGTTCCAAGGTTTGGAATATTATTGAATACCGAAAATCTTGACAAAATTGAGCATGATTTCCATAATAATTTTTGGAGATTTGTTTTTAATAATAAATGCTATATGATAGTATTGGTATAAATAGAAAAAGTTGCACTATCCTTTGTAAGACATTATCTTTAACTAAAAAATATGTTTCATATTTCTCTCAATCATTTATTCTGTTTTTCGAGTAAGCAACTTTGAAGTGGATACTATGTCAAATTAATGGGATCTCTTAATGAGTATAAATAAAGAATTTGGTAGGGAACTGGTTGATCCGAATTTATTTTTTATCAATATGTTAAAATTGGTGTAGTTATATAAATTAAATAATTCGTGAATTTTAATAGATATTAAAAAAATTATTTCATTTTATGATATATTTCATAATATGAAAATTAAAAAAAAAACTTAGAAATTATATAACTTATAATTTTATTATTATTATAATTAAAAAGTTAATATAATAGTAAAACATTTGTGAATTTAAAAAAAAACATGTAATAATCTTCATGGACATTGACCTTACTTTAATATGGAGACTCTTATCTTGTGGATAGACATTGTTACATACTATCACTAAATACTATGCCTTATCAATACCACATGACCAAAAAACCATAACTCATTTTACACAAAAATATTTTCTATATATTTTATTTAATTATAATTTATATATATTTTTTTTAATTGATAAGAAAAAATGAGATATCTACCCTTGAGATAAATCTCAACCCTCTATCCTCACCACTACAAAAAATATTCTATGGGTATTCCATAGAGGTTAAATCCTTATCCTCCATTTATAATGTATTGATAATTAAATTAAAATTATGAAAAACCTATTGCAAAATAGACATGCCTAACGACATAATTATTAAAATTTTAAATAGAGATAAAATCAATTTATTATCTGTTATTGTTACTTTTCAAATCAATTCGATGGAATTGGAAGGGAAATTAAGGTTCCATAATACTCCCCTCTCCTTCTTGCATGTCATGGCATGAAACCTTCAAACTTACCCTTCATGAAAGAACCGACCATTTCAACATTTGTTTATGACAACAAAGCTATCCATCGTATGCTAGTTTTTTCATTTTTCTATAGGGTTCTAGAGAAACCCTTATCATCACCTCTTTTAATTAGTCTCTCATACTATTGCTATATCCCAAATATTTTGTGTCATGTGAATTGGCTCTTTAAAGGCCAAAAAAAGGTTTCCTACTAGTTAGATGGACCATCCTATTTCACTCTCATCTTTTTTCTAAGTTAATAGGTGGAATTCACCATTTATCATCACTATTTATAGGTGTAAGCTGGTTATATAATTAATAGAAATATGTGCTGGAAATTAAGTTTACATTAGGAGTGGGATGGGGTGTGGGTGAATCAATATAAAGCATATGTAAAAAATTATATAACACAATCATATAACAACCAATATGTAGAAAATATGAACAACTGATATACATGGAAACCCATCCTAGAGAAAACACCAAAACCTCATTTGATTATATATGTTTGTAAGCATGAAATTCAACTATATTTATATTTGTAGGAACCAACCTATAGGAGGCACAAATCCTCCTTTTTTTGTAGGAACTAGCCTACTGAACACACCAATCCCCACTTGATTGTAGGCCCAAAAATTATAGGAAACACCAATCTCCCAGATTTTTACAAGTACCGAATTGAAAGACAAACCAAGCCCATAATTTTTAAGAACCAACTTGTTGTCCCACACAAACCTCTTTTCATACACTTTCAGACTCTGATTCAATGACTATTAGATTAAATTCTGCTTTGAGAACAATCTCTAATTCCATATATTCTTTCACACTCGTATCTTTCTCAATAGTACACTTTACCTCTATGGTTCTCTGATCCAATTGACCTTCCACCACATCTCCTCCATATATCAATTCCATATATTCTTTTTCTACAATAACTCCTCATCTATTTCCTAAACTCTTCTGGTCTATAATTCATTTTCACACAATAGTTTCACATATCATTTCTTTACTCAAACTAATTAAATCATGTTTATGAAATGCTTTAGATCTTTGGAATTATGCACCTTCAACCTCTGACAAAGAATCCTAAGCATACTCTATATCAACCTATTCAAATGTATTACTCATCTCCTTTTAATTGTCTATAGCACTGCTCCCTCTCACAAATTACCAAAAATCTAGTTATCCACGAAAATCTTACGTTACAATGGCATGATAAATCACTAATTTTCACATCATTTAGATTCTATTTTATACCCATAGACTTCAAGATTTGGACACAATTCAAACATCTTTTGTTTCAAGTCAACTATTTGCATAACCAAAAGCTTAAATTTATTTTTAGCCTTAACCCTCGAATTGTAAACCACATCAATTCATATGGATTAGGAACTATTATTGGGGGCTTAACAACTATTGTATTTTCAAATATAGTGTTCGAGGATCAATTGTACATGAAACACCTTAAATGAAAGTGGACAGTGAATTCTTGAATATCCCTTGTCAAATTTATTTAGTGTCGAGGGCTTGAAACAAGCCTCCCTTGGATTTGGGGATGGAAACCAGTAGTTGAAAATAATTTTCACATATCCTCATTGTGCCCTTAGATGCTTGGATGGAGAGAAAACATCTGGATTGTATTTGAGGTTTTTCTCTTTGTTAAGTTCTTCTTGGTTGCACCCTCAAATGACCTGTGTGCCCAGATGTAAGAAAATTTTATGAATGTATCCAATATCTAGTTCTTTTAGCTAAACCATTGTGTAATTCAACTCAGATGACCTGGATGCTGAAAAATCATTACCATCCTAAAACCATTCCTAAACTACTTAAACTTAAAACGCATTTCCCCCCTTATTCCTTGGGACTTCGAAAGAGTGAAATATAGTTGGGCATGCATTAAAATAGTATATCCAATCATATGTCTTCCATGCTCATTTGGACTAATAAAATGTAGACAAAATGCTTATAATAATGGGCTACTCAAACTGCAACTTAGTCCATGACATCAAGCCAGACAGCCTACACTTGAAAAAGAATGACAAAATACAACCAACATTGCAACCATAACATCAATGATAATGACAATGACATCAATATAAATACACTCATTTATCTCCCAAAACACTCAACAATCTCCCCCTTTAGCATTGATGGAAATGATAGTAGACATTGCTAGTCATTGATGGAATTGGGCTTGACTCCCCTTATTAGTATGTTGACTCTTTCTTTAGCTTTGAATTCTACTCATTCACTCTAATGTATGCTCATTCTCCAATTTTGACATAAATGGAAAATGGTTGTGGTTCAAGTTGCATTGTCTATTGAATTTCCCTTGGGATGAACATTTTCACTATGCCTAAGCTGAGCTTCAGACCATGTGTGTCCCTTGTACCATTTGGTTACAAAGGGGTTATTTCAATTAATTAAGCTTTGCTAGGGTGAAATCTCTAATAGTTGTGCTTTGCACCTATTGTTGGATGTTCTCTAAACATTAATGCCAAGCCCTCTGTGTTATACTAGTGCATCAAAACACCAACACATCAATCACTATTCGAAAAAACAAAATCTCCCCCTTGGTCTATATAATAGGGATGTTAGAACCAATGGCTGATAAAAACTAATTTTTTCTACCACTTATACCAAACAAAATGAGACCAAGCACGATTTACAAACTTTCCATTTAATCATTCTTCATGTGCAATCAAATCCGCCTAAACATATGTTATTATTGTTGATCATGTATTTATCTTCTCTCATCTCCCTTTACCATCACTCTATTTTCTTTTATCTCACATCTTGGCTTACTTTTCCAATATGGAATACCCCTTGGTGGTTGCTTTAATCCGTACAAATACTTTTTGAGTCTGCATACATCCTCATGATTGTATGACAATTGGGACCATTTAGGATTCTCTATATATACTTCTTCATTGAGCTTTTCATTTAGAAATGTTGATTTACCATCCACCTAATAAAATTTAACTCATGATAAGTAAACACTAAAAACATTAATATTGCTTCTACCTTTTCTACAGGGGAAAACATTTCTTCAAATTCAACTGCTTCAACTTGTGCATATCCTTTGCATACTAATGTGGCCTTGTTACCGACAACATGGGCATGCTCATTTAAATTATTTCTAAAGACCCATTTAGTTCACATGACATTTGTATTTCTTGGTCTCAGAACTACTTCCCATGTCTAATTTTTTTCTATTTGGGAAAACATTTCTTCAAATTCAACTGCTTCAACTTGTGCATATCCTTTGCATACTAATGTGGCCTTGTTACCGACAACTTGGGCATGCTCATTTAAATTATTTCTAAGGACCCATTTAGTTCGCATGACATTTTTATTTCTTGTTCTCAGAACTACTTCCCATGTCTAATTTTTTTCTATTTGATCCGACTCTTCATTCATGAATTTTATCAAATTCCCATCTTGGCATGCTTCAGAAAAATATTTGGGTTCTATCATGGACAATAGGGAAATATGTCCATGGTTGGGAGTGCCTACAAAATTTCTTCTAGTATGAAGGCCTACTTTTTTAATCAATAACTTGACTATTAGGGTGATTCTTTTGCACATACCTCGATGAGGCCTTTGGATGTGAATACATGTCTTCTTCTTCCTCTTCCTCTTCAAAATATTCACGATGTTCATCTTCATATTGATTGTTGATTTGATCAATTGGAGTGTTATTTACGAGATGCTTCTCCTTGTGAGGTAGAGGTTGATGAATTTTCACATAAATGAAATCAACAATATTACACAATCTCTTATTGTAGCAAAATTAGCCATTACATAGACTAAAAATATACCTTCATTAGCTATATCACAGAATATTCCAATATTTCCATCATTAATTTTAATATAGAGTTTCCTACTAAATAATTTTAATTTCTTCGTGGATGTCAGCCTTCAAAACAAAACCTCATAAGGAGTGTTGTCACCATTTGGCCTAAAGTGAGATTTATTTAAGATGCAGATTGTTGTATGAATAAATTCAACCTAAAATAAAATTGGAAGTGCTTTTCATCTAGGATCGTTTTGATCATCTACTACATTGTTTAATTGTTCCTTTCCACTACACTACTTTATTGTGGGGTCATTACAAGTGAGAATTAATTCTTTATCCCATGTTATTAAAAAAATTCATCAAATTCATCTAACCTAAACTCCCCACCTCTATCAGAAATTTGAAATTTAATTTTAAATTCCATTTCATTTTCAAAAAGTTCTTTGAAGGCTTTGAACTTGTCAAATTCTTTAGATTTATTGTTCAAAATTGCAATCCAAGTTAACCTGCTATAGTCATTTATAATCAACATAAAATATTGTTTTCTAGTTAGAGTTTCAATTCTTCTTGGTCCACATAGCTCTATATGAACTAGCTACAAAGGCATGGTTGATTATTGTTCCTTGGTCTTGGATGGTACTTGAGCTTGTTTTCCATATTCACATGATTTCTAGAATGTGGTGTGAGGTTTTGAAATATTTGGTAAATCCCTCAAAAATTCCTTCTTACTTAGCTTCACTAAATGATCAAAATTTAAATTCTCCAATTGTTTTTCCTAGAGCTAGATTTCATCTAGCTTTCTCAACCAACAATTTTCATTTTCTTCATTTCGTATTTGTACATTTCTTGGAGTTCTTGTTGCCTTTGTGACTACCTTATTATGTTTTTCTTATTTGTCTCGCAACATTTAGAGTTAATGGTGACATCATACCCATGTTCACACATCCGGCTTACAATTAACAAGTTGTGTTTGAGTACATCTACATATAGAACATTATGAACCTCACCATTTCCATTATCCAAATGAATTGTTCCTTTTCCCATGATTTTTCCCAGTGAATAATTTCCAAAAGATACACTACCACTTTTATCTTCCTTTAGTGATATGGATTTACTCTTGTCATTAGATGCATGCTTTGAGCACCCACTATGCACATACCATTGACTACCTTAAATCAAAACATATAGAAAAAAGACACATTATTATTTCTTTTATGGCTTCCTTTTCTCCTACGACTTAGTCTTCTCTTATGCTTTCTTGATTTGAGGGGGTGATCTAATTTTACTAGCTTTGCATTCAGCTATTTCATGTCCATAATTACCATAATTATAAAATTCAACATGATCAGTGAAAGGAGAAAAGGGATTGTTTCTGTTAGGGTTATTCCTTTATTCCTTTATGTATTTGTTATCTTTATTCCTTGAGGTCTAATATAATTCTTTGCCTTTATTTATTATATTATTATTTCTAATTTAATCTCTGTAGTTAATAAGCTGATGACCATATTGATATAAGAATAGCAATAGCCATAGGATATATTTTGGTACTTGGGAATAATTAGCCTTTGTGTAGGAAAGAATCTTCTAGAGTCTCTTTGACTGTCCTTTATCAATTTCTTCTAATTGTTTGCTTCATCCTTAGGTCTATTCAATTTTTTGTTTTCAATCCTCTTTTACTACACCTAAGCTTTGCTGGTGTCTCTACTTGCATTTCCTTTACACCCCTTGAGTTTTTCAACATATGAGTTGAGGCTATTATATTCATATTTCATCATACTAGTTTCACCTTCATAACCCAAACCAATTTTGATGGGGAAAGATCTCTAAAGACTTACAATTTCACCTAATTTTTTATATCCTTTGATATACTTTAAGTTAAAATTTAGCTAAGACTTCATCTTATCTAGTTCCCTTTTAGTGGAGATTATTTCTTCCTCTAGTTTCTTTCTTTCCTTTTCCTTCTCCGTCAACCATACTAGGAGATTGTCTTCAATCTTCTTGGACTCCTCTAGCTTTTTTCTCAGAAGAATGAGTGATTTACGCCGTCTTTTTTCCTACTTCCCCAATATACATTTTAGCTTCTTTTTCTTTTTTCCCAAGTTTTCTTATTTGTTCTACGGAACTAATCAGTTCACCTTCAAGGCCTACTTCAACTTATTCTTCATCGATTTCATATTCAAAATGACCACAATCTTACTTTTATATAGCCATGAGAATGAAGTAGTTTGCATTTTCTTCATCAAAATCATTCTCATCCTAAAATTCTAAGTAGTTGTCCTCTTTCTAATAATAGCTCTTCTTCTTCAAATTCTTCTCCTTAAATTTTTCCTTTTTTCTTTATCATCGTTTTCATTTTCTTCCTTTTTTGTAGGGACATTTAGAAGAATACTCACAAACTTTATCATAGTTAAGGTACTTAAATTAGCCTTCTCTACCACTAAAATTGTTTTTTCATAATTTTTTATACTCAGATCCAATGGATATTTGATTAAATTTTACTGAGACAACAATATTTATTTCCATATATTTTTTTTCTCTCTTATATTTCTCACTAGTAGAATATCCTTATCTTCTATCTGATATAATTGATGTTCCACTATATCTCTAGTACTCCTTCTCAGATCTACTCTAGACACCAATTATTTTTCTAACATAACTCTTCAAGTATCTCCTCAACTCTTATGATATGCATATTAGTTTTACACAGTGGTTTCACACAATAGTTATTTACTCATATTAATTAAATCAAGATTATTAATTGCTTCAAATGTCTAGCTTATTATACCTTCAACCTCTACCAAATATGCCCCATCATACTCTATCTAAACATTCTCAAATTTGGCACTCTATCATTTAAATTATCTACAACACTTCTCCCCTTCACAAACTACCACAACTTTGCTTGTCCATGGCAGGTTTGTGCTATAATTGCATGAAAAATTACTATTTTTCGTGTTGTTTAGGTTATATTTTAAACCCACATAATTGAATATTTGACCCTAATTATGACATCATTTTCTTGAATTACTTAACTATTTGCATGCTTGAAACCTCAAATTTATTTTCAGCATGAACAATCATTTTCTAAATCACATTTAGTCATATGACCTCGGTGGTATGACCAAGGTATTAATAACTATTATATCTACAAATATAGTGTCTAGGCCATTTGGAATCAACTATACATTGAGCACATTTAATCAAATTGGATATTAGATTCCCAAATATTCCATGTTGAATGCCTTGAACTACGCCTTCCTGTGATCAAGTGTTGGAAGCCATAGAATTAAAATTCTTTTCACATATTTTGGGAGCTATCTATTTCGTTAAATGTCTCTTCATTTCACCCCTAGATGCTCATATGTAGAGAAGATAATTAGATTGTATCTGGTTTCCATCTATTTCATTTACTACTTCTTAGTTACACCCATGGATGAACTGAATGTCCAAATGTAGGAAAAAAGACCTTATGTATTTTTTTTTGAATATTTTATGAAAAACATTGTTTTATGCACCTCAAATGAACCAAATGCTTGGATGTCATAGAATCTTAACCATCCTAAAACCATTCTCGTACTACTTAAACATAAAATGTATGTTTCCCCCGGTTCCTTAGAATTTAGGAAAAGTAAAATATAATATTGAAAATGTCTCATAATAGGATATCCAAACATACATATTTCATTTTCATTTGGGATAAGAAAATATAATGAAAATTCTTGTAAATATAGGACACTCAAAAAACAGCTCCATCCATGACGTCAAGCTACACAACCTACACTCAACCAGTAATGGAAACATACACTTAATAATATAAACATGACATCAATGAAATCAATGCCAACATAAACTCAACAATATACAAACAAACTGAAGAATATGAAGTGCACTTATCATAGTAGGAGCACAATTGATTCTATTTTTCCCTAATCACTCAATCTATTAAAATGTTATTTGAATATTGTGCAATGCAATTACATTTTTTACTAAAAAGAATGGTATACTAATTGAGTTATAATAAGTAGTCATTATTTTCAATAAGTAAATCATTGGGAGAAGGATTTACAACTCCCCATTGAGGAGTGAAAATAAAAAAAAATCAAGAGTTGGAAGTAATTGTAAATGTGGTAGAAGACTTCATTATACACTTGTTTACGTTTCCCACCAACCAAGAAAAGGGCCAATGATTCAGATTTATACTTGAACACAAAAAATTATAGATATAACCATCCACACAAAGATGCAAAAGAAATAAAACTTCATTTCATTAATATCAAATACAAAAATATTCTTACCAACAGAATGTAAATAAGACTAGCTCAGGCGATGGTCGCTTATCTATGAGAAGATATGTGGCAGCTACATGCCTCTAAACTGTGTTACAATGAGGCTTGAAGGCATATTTATTATTGAGAAGAAATGGAAAACTCTAAACATCCAAAAACCTAACCCTATGAGATGAAGCACCAAATTATGGGCCCCATTTGGGTAAATTGGTACATCAACTTCCCGGGGTTGTAACTTTGGCATACGATCTCTATTTGATGTGCACAATACCTCGTTAGAAATATCTATCTGAGGAATACAACTTTTAAATGGAAAAAATTGGCCTCAGTTGTCCCAAAAAATGTCATTTAGGGCCTCAAAATGACTCCAGATGTTTAGGACCTGAAAGACTACCAAAAATAGTAAATTGTGCTACAAATAAGGAAACTGAAAATCGAAAGAAATAATGGTGGGGGTCCAAGTTGAATATGCGGGTGGCCACCAATATCCACCTACATCATTCCTCCCCCCTTAAGAAGAAATGGACCCCGTTGCCCTGAGTTCCTCCATGAAATGAGAAAACTTCTGTTGAACTTGGTCCCTGGTGAACCACTTGGCCTAGTGAAGGAGTTGGCATGCTTTGACAATTTGATATAGTTGGATTCTTTGCTATCGAGTGTTCTTGATATGCGTGTCCATGATCCAATCAGTTGTGGCTTGTTCCATGCAGTCTAGATTTAACTCTATAGGTTTGAGTTGTTCTACAATGTCTAATGTGTCCAACAATGGTGGGATGTATGGTCAAAGGTGGTTGACATTGAATACTAGGTGCAAGCCAAGGAATGGGGGAATGTTGAGATCAAATGCATTGTCTCCCGTAGCCTTGGTTATGATCTAAGGACAATATTGGAGTCGTCTGAGTTTCTGATGGGATTCAGTAGGGCATTCCTTCTGTAAATGCAACCAGACTTTGTCGCCCACCTGAAACTTTTGTGGCACATGATGTTGATCATGTCAGTGCTTGTACTTGGCATTTGATTTCTCCATAATATTGTGGACTTTCTGGCAGATGTTTTGGATGAGCTCACTGAATTTGTTTTCCTTATTGTCTTCAGACTGGACATGAGCTGAATGTCCCTAAGTAGCTTCAAATGGTATGGCCAAATCAATGGGACATAGTGGCTAGAATACTAAGCCCACTTGAAAAGGGTTGTGGCCATTCGGGCTGTGGAGAGCCCACTTATAGTTGTGCTAGATATAGGGGAGGCTCTCATTCTATGTGCAAGGATGTTTTATGTTTTACATGTGTAGAATGTGTACGATCATCCCATTGATGACCTCTGTCTAGCCAACAATTCGGAATGGAAAGCTATGGACTTAGTGAGCTTGATGTCCAACATTGACCAGAGACCAAACCAAAATGTACTAAGGAACCTGCTATCCTGATATGAGATGCTAGACTGTGGGATCCCAAAGTGTACCCACACTCATTCAAACAAGAGTTTAACGGTGGCTTCTGCTATGATATTCTTCTTACAAGCCGCCATAATGGCCATCTTTGAGAATTTGTCAATGACCACAGAAACACAGTAGTTGCCTTACTTAGTAGATGGAAGGCTTGACATGTAATCCTTGGAGATGGATTCCCAAGGTTGACTCAGGGTAGGAAATAGAGTGTTGGGTCCCTATAATACTAGTGATTACCCCATTACTATTGTAGTTATACCCCTTATTTATATTGTTGTGCCCCCATTACCCCAATATTGTTATTGATGTGCCCATAGAATCCCTCTATTGTTATTTTTGTGGCTTTATATTATTATTGTTAGGTCGGCTGGATTATATTATGACTCCATAGACTCCTATATATAGAAAGTAGGTTTTGTCATTTGTATCATCCAAGAATTGTTCATTTATGTAATGTAAAGGAGGTTGCCCCCTCGAAGAGGCTGAATTCTAAGGCGTGGATCTCTCTTTTCTATCTTTTTGTGAGCTGGTTTCATAACATTTGGTATCAGAGCTTTGGATTCTAGGGTTTCGCTGCTCCAAACAGGTCATCGTGGAATTTTCGCTATAACTTTTTTTCTGTGATGTTTCAGAAGTCGCAAAAAAAACCCATTTGAGAAGAAATCACGCTGAACCTTGGGTCCAAATTTCAGAGCTTTTCGCGCAATATTGTCGGAGATATGATCTCAGGAAGTTGGTCTTTTTGCAGACTCCTGAATTACACTCAAAACAGGTGACCTGGGGAAAATCGTCATAACTTTCTTTCTGAGCATCGGATTGAAATTTCGTAAGAAGGTACAGAAAGAGGACGGACTGTAGTTTTCTTTTATATATTTTTCAGAGTCAAAGGTTGAAACAGTGACACGTGGCACTTCATACAAGTTCGCTCTACTGAACTAGTCTATAATCAGGTCACTGCGGGAGATTGGGCATAACTCTTTCTTGGAGAATCCAATCTGCTTCAGACTAGTGGCATTGGAAAGATGACATAGAAGGCTACTACAGGTCACAATTTCAGAACTGGATGATTCGAAATTACAGAGATACATCAGATTCAATATCAGGCTTCTACAAAGTAAAAAAAGGTGTGTAGTTTTTATTTTTTATTTTTGCATAAGCTTGGTTTGAAGGAATTAAAAGGGCATAGTAAAGCATTATTATCGGTAACTGATGCCCCGAGGAAAGAAAATGCAAACACCTAGTAAGGAACCTGAAAGCTCTAGCATGACTCATGAAGAAGAGGAAGAAATGCAACATGATATATCAAAATTACAAGACCAAGTGCAACAATTGTCCCTTGCACAAAAGGGAACAGAATCTAAGATGGATGGTTTAAAGAAAGATGTAGAAGCTAAGATGGATGGTTTAAAGAAAGGTGTAGAAGCTAAGATGGATTGTTTAAAGAAAGGCGTAGAAGCTAAGATGATTGACGTGGAAGCTAAGATGGATGATTTGAAGATAGATTTGAAGACAGACATGGACGAATTGAAGATAAATATGAATAAGTTGCTACAAGAAATCATCCCTAAGGGTGAAAGGGTACTAAAGGAAACTCATGATGAGAACAAAATAAATGTTAATCATGATTCCATAGACGCTAATGTTGGATTGAAGAATCACCATATTCCAAAAATCGATATGAGGAAGTTTGATGGCAAGGATCCCGCCACATGGATATTACAGATGGAGCAGTTCTTCGATCTCAATAATGTGCAAAACACACAAAAGGTACGTATGGCAACTTTATATTTGGAACCAAATCAATTTGTATGGTATCAATGGCTTTGCTCTCGTAAACAATTTATCACTTGGGCAATTTTTACGGAAGAATTGATAGCACATTATGAGGATACAAAAAGCAACACTTTTTTTAGCCAATTGATAAGTCTCAAACAAAAGGGTTCAATAATGGAGCACATTGAGGAGTTCCAAAAATTGAACATAAGGGTAAAAGATATTCCAGAGCAGCATAGGATTGATGTGTTCATAGGGTCTTTAAAGGATAATATCCAACATGATGTTCGCCTTTGGGAACCTGATTCATTAGAGAAGGCATTCAGGTTAGCAAGAAAAATGGAAAGCAAAATTATGGCAACCAGGAAGCATACCACTCACAACTATAAAGATGGAAGTGCAGTTGCCCCTAGTCTTCCACAACCTATAAGGTTGACACCACAACAATTGGAAGAAAAAAGAGCAAAAGGGCTTTGTTATAGTTGTGATAGCAAATACACTAAAGGTCATAAGTGTGCTGAGAAGAAATTATTCTACATAGATTGTGAAGAGGAAGAAGAAAAGGAGCAAGAAAGGTCAAAAGAACAGGATATGTTCCAGGAACAAAGCCTAGATGAAGAACAAATAAATCCGACCATATCTTGTAATGCATTGGCGGGAATTACCACTCCTCAAACCATCAAGATAGAAGGACAAATCAAGAAGAAAAAGGTGATAGTGTTGATTGATTCAGGAAGCACCCACAATTTTATTCATTGTAGGGTAGCAAAAGAATTGAATTGCTTCCTATATCCAGCACCAGAGTGTCAAGTGATGATTGCAAATGGAGGAACAATAAATTGCTCTGGAAAGTGCCATAATATCAAGCTATCCATGGGAGAATATGTATTGACTAGCCCAATGCTTTCCATTCCAATGGGAGGTGCTGATGTTGTACTAGGAGTCCAATGGCTACAATCCTTGGGTACAATAGCTTTTAATTTTCAAGAACTTTTCATCAAATTTTCTGTGGAAGGAAAGGAAGTTGAATTAAGGGGTATTGCAGGGAAACCAGGAAAGATAATCAGCTCTAATGGTATGACAAAGCTTCTAAAAAAGGAGCAAAGGGGTGTAATTGCACAATTATGTTCGCTAGATGTTTCCACATTAGAATCATCTATTTCTCCAGATCTCCAAAAAGTCCTGGACAATCATTCCAAGGTATTTGAGACTCCCAAGGTCTCCCACCTATGCGTGATCATGATCATGCTATTCATCTGATTCCAGGAAGTGTTCCTCCAAACATCAGGCCGTACAGATATCCCTATGTCCAAAAAAGTGAAATTGAACGTATGGTTGCAGAAATGCTAGAGGCTGGTATAATTCAACCGAGTCAAAGTTCTTTCTCTGCTCCAGTAGTATTGGTGCACAAGAAGGATGGATCATGGCGCATGTGTCCGGATTATAGGGAGCTCAACAAGCTCACTATTAAAGATAAGTTCCCCATTCCTGTCATTGATGAATTACTGGATGAATTGCATGGATCAATTTACTTCACCAAGTTGGATCTTCGTTCAGGATATCATCAAATCAGAATGAAGATTGAAGACATTCCGAAAACGGCATTTAGAACTCATGAGGGTCATTATGAATTTTTGGTCATGCCTTTTGGCCTTACCAATGCACCTTCAACATTTCAAGGTTTGATGAATTCAATTTTCAAACCATTCCTTAGAAAATTTGTGTTAGTATTTTTTGATGATATACTTATCTACAACAAGTCTTGGAAGGATCATGTTGAACATGTTGACAGGGTGCTACAACTATTGGAGGAGAAACAATTATATGCCAAAAGATCCAAATGTTTCTTTGGAGTCCAGGAGGTGGAATATTTGGGTCATATTGTATCTCATGAAGGAGTTAAGGTAGACCCTAGCAAAATTAAAGCCATTAAGGAATGGAAAATCCCCACATCCATAAAGCATTTGCATGGATTTCTTGGGTTGACAGGGTATTATCGCAAGTTTGTTAAGAATTATGGGAGAATAGCAGCACCTCTAACGACATTATTGAAGAAAGATGCATTTTCATGGACTCCGGAAGCAACAAAGGCCTTTGAACATCTTAAAGAGGCAATGTGCCAAGCACCGGTCTTAGCTACACCGGACTTCACAAAAACCTTTATTGTGGAATGTGATGCTTCAGGAAATGGAATTGGTGCTGTTCTAATGCAAGATGAAAGACCCATTGCTTTTGAAAGTCGTCCAATCAAGGGAAAGTTTTTAAGAAAAGCTATTTATGAGAAGGAAATGTTGGCAATACTCCATGCACTTAAGAAATGGCGACCCTACCTAATGGGAAGACACTTCAAGGTAAAAACGGATCATGATAGCCTTAAATACTTTTTAGAACAAAGATTATCCTCTGAAGAGCAACAAAAGTGGGTCACAAAGATGTTGGGTTATGACTTTGAAATCATCTACAAAAAAGGGAAGCAAAATGTGGTGGCAGATGCACTCTCAAGAAAGGATGAGGATGTGGAAGCATTTTTGTGCGCTATTTCTATTATCCAACCAGATTGGATAAATGAAGCAAGGGAGGAATGGAAGAATGATGAAGAAGTGTGGGCACTTATTCGAAAGCTACAACAAG
Source organism: Pinus tabuliformis (assembly GCA_031772625.1). Classification (NCBI taxonomy): domain Eukaryota; kingdom Viridiplantae; phylum Streptophyta; class Pinopsida; order Pinales; family Pinaceae; genus Pinus; species Pinus tabuliformis. Next base: position 653,362,781 of record CM062808.1, on the reverse strand, counting down.
ATTCCAGTACGTCTGATACATTTAGCTGGAAAAATGATTCGTTATGGTACAAAGATCGCTTATACCTCTGTAAGAATTCCCAGCTAAAACAAAAGATTCTTATGGAATTGCACACTTCTCCCTTAGGAGGGCACTCAGGATTTTTAAAAACTTACCACAGGGTTAAGAAGGAATTTTTTTGGGATGGCCTTAAATCAGATATTCAAAAGTTTGTGGCAGAATGTTTGGTTTTCCAACAAAATAAAGTTGAAACAATTAAGACACCGGGTCTATTACAACCTTTATCCATTCCAAGCCAACGTTGGGAGGAGGTTTCAATGGATTTTATCACAGGTTTACCCAAGTCTGAGGGAAAGAGTGTCATCATGGTGGTAGTTGACAAACTTACCAAGTATGCACACTTTTGTGCATTATCACATCCATTTAAAGCCAGTACAGTTTCTACTGCATTTATGGAAACAATTCAAAAGCTACATGGAAACCCAAAGATTATTGTAAGTGACAGAGATCCCATTTTCACTGGAAATTTTTGGACACAATTATTTTCTTGTCTTGGTACTCAGTTAGCTCATAGCTCATCTTATCATCCTCAATCTGATGGGCAAACTGAGATAGTAAACAAATGTTTGGAAGGATATCTTCGTTGCTTTGTATCTGATAAACAGACACAATGGGTCAAATGGTTGCCTCTGGCTGAATGGTGGTATAACACTTCCTTTCATACAGCAACAAAAATGACCCCATTTATGGCACTTTATGGGTATCAACCACCATCCATCACATCATATTTAAGAGAAAATTCTAAGGTTCAGGCAGTGGAACATCACATCGAACATCAACAACAAGTCCTCCAACTCTTAAAGGATAACCTCGTGTTGGCACAGAATAGAATGAAACAACAGGCAGATCAACATCGCAGTGAAAGAAGTTTTGATGTAGGTGATTGGGTATTCCTACGGCTACAACCATATAAGCAAATGTCCCTCAAGCAAGCTAAGAAGGATAATAAATTATCACCAAAGTATTATGGTCCGTACAAGGTGTTGCAAAAGATTGGTACTATGGCATACAAATTGGAGCTTCCTGCAGCTTCTCGATTGCACCCAGTTTTCCATGTTTCATGCTTAAAGAAGGTTATAGGTGACAAGCTCCCAGTTCAAACAATATTGCCAGAACTTGACGAGGAAGGAAAAATTATATTGGAACCGGAAGCAGTTATAGAAACAAGAACTCGACAGCTACGAAATCGATCAATTTCAGAGTACCTTATCAAGTGGAAGAACTTATCCGCTGAAGATTCCACATGGGAGGATGAGAATTTTATGCAGAAGTATCCAGAACTACTCAAGCGTTGAGGACAACACTTTTTTGAAGGAGAGGGGCATGTTGGGTCCCTATAATACTAGTGATTGCCCCATTACTATTGTAGTTATACCCCTTATTTATATTGTTGTGCCCCCATTACCCCAATATTGTTATTAATGTGCCCATAGAATCCCTCTATTGTTATTTTTGTGGCTTTATATTATTATTGTTAGGTCGGCTGGATTATATTATGACTCCATAGACTCCTATATATAGAAAGGAGGTTTTGTCATTTGTATCATCCAAGAATTGTTCATTTATGTAATGTAAAGGAGGTTGCCCCCTCGAAGAGGCTGAATTCTAAGGCGTGGATCTCTCTTTTCTATCTTTTTGTGAGCTGGTTCCATAACATGGAGTATAGAAGCCTGCTTCTTGATGGTTGGCTTGGCAATGACATAGGTAGTGTAGGATCTTATGTAATTCTCGACATCTTATCGAAGATTCAGCCAATAGAAATACTTTTGTAGTAGTTCCATCGTTTTCTTAACCCTGAAATGCCTAATGACCCAATTATAGTGCACTTCCAAGATCAACTTGGCACACTCGGTTGAAGGAACACAAAGGTGTCCCAGGTGGCATAACAGGACATCCTAGAGGTGAAAATATGGAACTTGTTAACCCTCCAAGAGCGTCTGGTATGTGTGGCCAAATTCTAGGTTGCTTTTGTAGCGAAGTGGCCAATCAAAAGTCTTGTACTCATAATAGTTGAGCAGGGTGATTAACGCCATGATCAGTGGTCAAGTGAGGTAGTTTACAACATTATTGGTGTTTCCCTTCTTGTACTTGATATTCGAATGGAACTATTGTAGGTATGTGGACCACTTTTGATGGATATCATTCTTCAACTTCCCTTGCATTTGTAGGAACTGTAGGGGTTGGTGGTTTGTGTGGATGACCGTTTCCTTCCCCAAAATGTAATGCTTCCATTGTCAACAGGCTTGCACAATGGAATACATCTCTTTGTCATAAGTGGGATAATTCCAGACTATTTCTAAAAGTGTCTCCCTGTGGTGTGCCACTGAATTCCCCTGTTGAGTAAGGACTGCCCCAATAGCATAGTCAGAGGCATCTATCTTGATCTTAAATGGTTGTTGCAAATATGGTAATGTGAGCACTGGTGTAGAGCAGAGGCGATGTTTCAACTCTGTGAATGCCTTATGTTGAGATTCAAAACAACATAATTTTTCTTTCAATCCTCCCTTGGTGACTTGACTTAAGGGCCAAGTGATATGAGATAACCCCAACACAAACCTATGGTAGAAACTGGCAAGACCCAGAAAGATGCAGAGCTCTGTCAGAGTGGTTGCGGCTGGCCAAATCCCGAATGAATTAGATCTTAGTTGAATCCACATGCACCCCCATTTCATCAAAATGTATCCCAGATACTAAACCTAGGTCATGCCAAAAATGCATTTGTCCAAATTGGCACACAACTTGTGTTTCCACAGTGTTTGGAGAACCTGTCAAATGTCATGGACGTGCTCTTCCCAACTCTAGCTGAAGATTAGGATGTTATCCTAGTATACCACTATGAATGAGTTGGTGAATGGCTGCAAGATGTCATGCATCAACCTCATGAAGGCTGGAGGAGAATTTGTCAACCCGAATGGCATAACCAACCATTGAAAAAGGCCCTCCTTGGCTTTGAAGGAAATCTTCCACACATCAGAGGGCTTGATTGGTACTTGGTGATATCCCAACTTCAAGTTGATCTTTCTAAAATATTTTTCCCCCTTGATTTCGTCCAGAAGGTCATCAATCGATGTGATCGGGTACCTATTCTGGACAGTGATCTTGTTCAGCCCCCGATTGTCAATACAGAGTCTCCAAGTCCCATCCTTCTTCTGTACCAACATGATGGAGTTCTTATAGGGTGATGAACTCAGCAGGATATGACCTTTTTGCAACAACTCCTAAATCTTCCTCTTGATTTTGTAATTCTCTAGCATGCAACTTTAATAGATTGGTTCACTACAAAACAACACACCTAGGGTCAGGTTGATTAAGTGCTTGACTTGACAGTCTAGAGGCACCCATGCGGGGAAGGTGAAGATTTCCTCGTACTCCTCCACGACCTTGTCCAACTATTTTTGTCATGTGGATGGGCCCTGTCTAGAGGTCGTGGTCACCATCTTCTTCTTTCCCTGAGGGCGTATTATTAGGAATTTTTTTTCCCAATTTCGGAAATGAGCTTACTGCATTGTTTTACAGTAACCAAATAGATGGCAGTAGGCAGTGCTAGCTCTGGTATCTTGTATAACTTATGTCCCAAGGTAACAATAATAGCGCGAGGCATTCACTAATACATAGTATGTCACTTCCACAAGTATGGTTGGACTAATAGTACATCACAAACATCAAGAAGTGCAATGTCACATAATACCTCATTTGTGAAGGGCTTGATGTTGTATGGATGGTGACACTGCTGGCTCATGTGAAGATCTCGTCCTTAGTGAAGCCACTCAATGGTGTACAGTCGTGGGTGTGTTGTGACCGATAAGCCTAGTTTCTTCACGACCTCTGTTGAAATGAGGTTCTTTTAGCTCCTGCTATTAATAATCAACTGTATTAGGGAACCCTTTACCCACATCTAGGAGTGGAAGAGGCGCTCCTCCTCCAATGGATCTTTAGGTACCTCCTTCTAGATCTTCATGGTGGCCATGGTGGCATTGGGCTCCGCATCGATAATATTCTTCCCTTTGTCATTCCCCTTCTAGATTTCTCTTTTAGAGTCAAAACATGCATTTGATTCTAAAGCCTTCAGCTCAACCAACGGTGACTGTTTGGCCCGACACTCACTTGTGTTGTGAGTGGAGCTCTTATGGAACTCACACCACTTTCTAATGTCCCTCTTCAACTTGACGTTGTTGTTCTTTTCTTGCGACTTTGGTGGGTTGTCCTGGTCCACCCCACCTTGGCTTTGCCCTTTTTCCTATGGTTTGGGGGCACCTTTACCTTGCTTTGGATTCGTAGATCCAAAGTCTTGCTTCTTCTGTTTAAACTTCTGCTCGATCTTGATGTCGTATCAATACACTGTGTTGAGCGATTAGATGTCCAGGAACTCCATCTTGTCTCAGATGTACTTGTGTAGGCAGTCGTGACACTTGAGCACCAAATTCTTCTTAGGATCCTTGATACCCAACTTCGTGCGACGGGTATGAAAACATTGGTAAACTCCAACACATGTTGGTCAGTTCCCTCCACAGCATGTTCCATTTTATTTATTCATCCTCATAGCTCCGAGAAGGGTAGTATTTCTCCTTGATGGCATCCCAGAATCAATTCCAAGTGGGTGCAGCTAAAAATAGTGAGGTCTTACTTTCATCCTTCTACTCACAGTATGTTTTCCACCAGTCCTTGACGTGGGGGGCGGGGTGTTTGAGAAGAGAAAAGTAATATGTTCACGGCTAGAAAATCATGAAAAAAAATATCCTTATAATATATTTAACAATTTATCTACTGCGTATGCATCTATTTTCCCATTAAATATGGGAATTCCAAATCTTACTTGTACCTTAAATCGAATGCAGCCTCCAGAGTGGCTCCTCGATAGGGATGCACCGCTGGTGGGCAACCGTTCGAGGATCTGGACAAAGTTATCCATCATCACGTTCCTTTGTTTCTCGAGGTCCTCCTCGAGCAATGTTTTTATAAGATCTCCTGCTCCCCTGTCTTTCTTTTCTTCCCCCATGGGCGGTCGTCAGGGTTTACGAGGCTGATCTTGCAAAGGTTCAACCAAATCGAGCCCTAACTCCTTATATCGCGACCTTGTTGGGTACATGCAAAGAGAAATAGAGAAAGAGAAGACCACTCTAATGCCACTAATCTAGATTTAGACAGGAACACAAAAAATTATAGATATAACCATAAAGAAAGTGATGCAGCAGAAATAACACTTCATTTCATTAATATCAAATACTGAAATATGCTTACAAACATAATGGAAATAAGACTAGATCGGGTGATGGTAGCTTATCGCTAAGAAGATATGTGGTGGCTACATGCCTATTAGATGTGTTACAATGACGCTCGAATGCCTATTTATTATTGAGAAATAATGGAAAATCCCAAATATCCAAAAACCTAAGCCCAGGAGATGAAGCACCAAACTATGGGCCCAGTTTGGGTAAATTGGTACATCAACTTCACGGGGTCGTAACTTTGGCATACAATCTCCATTTGACATGCAAAATACCTTGTTAAAAAGATCTATCCGAGGAATAGAACATTTGAATAACCAAAATTTCACTGTGCCCTATGTTGGTCCCATTTTTCCCAAAACACCTTATTTAGGGACTCAAAATGGCTCTGGAAGTTGAGGACACAAAAAACTGCCAAAAATAGTAAATTGTGCTACAAATAAGGAAATTGAAAAACTAAAAGAAGAAATGGTGGGGGTTCAAGTGGAATAGGCGGGTGGCCACCAATATCCACCTGTATCAACCAATTCCTTGGAAAATCAAAATTAACCTCTTAGATTCTTACATATAAAAGGAACCTATACGTAGTGATATGGTCCTTGGTCTTTATTTAAAATGTATATAAAAAAATTTGGTGTTATTTATACCTATGATAATTTACATACTAGTGTTGTATTATATTTTTGCTTCAAAAGAATCAAATAAGGCTCCTAAGTTATAACAATTAACTTTTTGATTTTCTATATGAACTATACAAATATCTTTGGTTTGTTTTACTCATAGTGGATAGAATTTGACTTCCTCATTTTAATTCAATATAATATATATATATATATATATATATGAATGGTAAATATAAAATTTTGTTGTTCGAAATGTATCTAAAAATATTTTTTATATATGGATCTAAAAAAAATGAAAATATAAAACAAATTTTCTACTAGTAATATATATGAAAAACATAATTTCCCAACCAAATAAAAAGTATATTTGTCATTAGAACTCCTTACAATTGATAAATATGGAACTAATATCGGACATGTGTTATACTCTTTCCACAATAATAGTCGGGTGGACCCAAGGATGAGGGGCATACCCAAGGATGGTGGGTGGACCTATGCATGGTCTTGTGCATGCTTTTAGCACATGGTTTTGAGCATGCTAGTTTTTTCCATGGTATTTTGTAGATCCAGTCAAGGGAACTATGATTAATCTCTAACCTAGGCTTAATGCATTTGGTTTTATGAATGATTCGAATACTCTATGGTAATGGTATGGTAGAAGTTATATATAATTTCACACTGGAATTTTATTTCTATGAACATTGTGTATATGGGAAGGAGAATCAAGTGATTTCCCCCTCTAGTGCTAACAAGTCAAAAGGGATGTTAGAGCTTGTTCAAAGTGTTGTGTTTGGACCTGTGTTGGTTCCATAATTGGGTAAGTTCATGTATTATGTCTTATTTATAGATTACCTCTTGAGAAATGCATGGATATATTTACTCAGGAAGAAATTTGAAGTCTTTGAGAGATTTAAATAATTTAAGGCTCTGGTGGAAAATTAGACAAAGAAGAAGATTAAGGTGTTAAGGATAGATAAGGGTGGAGATTTGTGCAAGAAGGAATTAGAAGGGTTTTGTAGGAAGTGTGGTATATCATGATGGAATAATACTCCATACACACCTCATCAAAATGGAGTAGAAGAAAGAACGAACAGAACATTGATGGAAAAGACAAGAATAATGCTTAATTGTTCCATGTTAGGATAGGAATTCTGGGTAGAGGTAATGTATACTACATGTTACCTATTTAACACATCGTCATAATTAGCACTGGAGGATAAGACTTTATATGATGTATAGACCAGTAAGAAGCTTTCTCTCACACATCTCGGGATATTTATTTTTGATGCATATGTACATGTTTTAAAGGAGAAAAGAACCACATTGTATAGTAAAGACGAAAGGTGCATCCTTATCGGGTATAAGGATGATTTAAAAGGTTATAGGCTTTTGAGCCCAAAAATAATGAAGGTTGTTTACAACTGAGATGTGGTGTTTAGAGAGGTAAAATATGTTACTAAACATGAATTCCTACCAATGGAAAAGGAACCAAAGAATATAGAGTTTTAACTAAAGGAGCAAGAAGCAGACTCTACAACATAACAGGAAATAGAAGAGGAAAAGCCACACAGTAGTTTTGAGGAGATCAGTTTGAGAGATAAGGAAGCCAGAGAGGTATAGTCCATCTTCTTTATATTTAATTACTTTTTATCTATTATTGATGCTTATCCTTGAACAATTAGAGAGGTAGTGGATACAAAAGATAGAAAACTTTGGAAAAAGGCCATGGTTGAATAATGGGAAGCCTTGGGATCTAGTGGAGTTGTTGGCTAAAAGGAAACCCATTAGCAGAAAATGGGTGCTTAAGAAGATTAATGTAGAAGGTAAGGTGGAGAAATACAAAGCTTAGTTGGTAGGAAAAGGTTATTCCTAGGTGTTGGGAATTGATTTTGGTGATATTTTTTCTCCTTTTCCAAGTTAGCATCTATTAGATTAATTTTATTTGTTGTTGCTTTTTATTTTGAGGTGAAACAGATGGATCTGGAGACAACATTTCTTCATATGGATTTGGAGGAAGAGATCTACATGAAGAAACCAAAAGATTTTGTGGTCAATAGTAAGAAATAATTTGTATTCAGGTTAAAAAATATTTGTATGGGTTAAAACATTCACCAAGGATGTGGTATCAAAAGTTTGATACATATATACGAGGACTTAGATTCAAAAGGAGCAAAGCATATCACTGTGTATATTTTAAATTATTTGGGGACTATATTATTTATTTGGTCTTGTATGTGGACGATACGTTATTGATTGGAAATTAAGAAGAAATTATATGGCATTTGGAAACTCAAATTTCCTCTAAATTTAACACGAAGGATCTTAGTGTTGTAAACTATATTTTAGGTTGGAAAATTAAATGAGATCAAATATAGAGCAAGCTCTGGTTAAACCAGAGGAAGTATATTGGGAAAATATTATAGAGGTTTAACATGTAGGATAGTAAACCCATGAAGGTTCCTATTCTTGTAGGTGAAAAGTTATTTATTGAATAATGTCCCAAGACACATAAAGAGAAAGAGGACATGTCCCATGTTCCATATACAAGTGCAGTCCATAGCCTAATGCATGAAATGGTATGTACCAAACCAGACATTGCACTTCTAGTGAGAGTATTAAGCAAGTTATGTCAAAACGAGGGAAGGGGCATTGGAAAATAGTGCAGTGGGTTTTTAGGTATTTTTGTGGCACTATTAATTACGGTTTTTTCTACCAAGGAAGACAAATATTGGACATAGTCTTGGACATATGTGGCTTTGTTGATACATCCTAGGCTAGAGATCCAAATTAGAGAAGATATACAAGTGGGTATGTGTTTAGCGTATTTCAAGGAGTAGTCATTTGGATGAGCAAGAGATAGTCTGTAGTGGCACTTTCAACTAAAAAGGTTGAATACACGGTAGCCACTCATGTAAATTAGGATACAATTTTGCTATAGATATTTTTTTCAAGTATGGGGTTGGTAAAACAAGATATAAGGATAGAAGGTGATAGAAAAAGTGTAATTTTCATGCCAAAGCACACTTCTTATCATTCGAAGATAAATCACATTAATGTTTAGTATCACTTTGTGAGGGATATGGTTGAAGACAAAAAGTTGTTATTCATAAAGGTTTACACTTTGAAGAATGTTGCAAATGCATTGGCAAAGTATGTGAGCAGTGAGAATTTTTCTTGGTGTATAGAAACAATGGGTGTTGTAGCATGGGACTAACGATTGTGCACTCTAGTACCCCCCTATGTCGAAAGAAAACAACAAGTGGGAGCATGTTAGGTATGTATTATATTCTTTCCATAATAATATTTGGGCAAACACAAGGATGGGGATGAACCCAAGGATGGTGGGTGCACATGGTTTTAGCGCATTGTTTTGGGCATGATGGTTTTTCCCATGGTATTTTATAGATCTGATCAAGGGAATTATGGTTATGTTCTAATCCATTGTTAATGGATTGGGGTTTATGAAAGCTTTGGCATGTATATAATGCATTATAACATTGAAAGGAATATAATGAAAAATCAATTTGTCTTTCTTGGTTTGGGTTCTAGAAGAAAATATTTGTCTATATTTTATGTTCTCGCCATTTTATATTTTTCTCTTTTAAGTATCTGTTTGTAGGTAATTTTTGTATAGGGTTAAAACCTACAACTAGGTTTTGTTGACCCTACAAATTATGTAAATAGGCCAATTTTGGGTCTCCTAATGTTGAACAACATGTATATTCCAAATACTATTCTATGTGAAAGTTAATGTGTAATAATGAGGATTAAGAATTATGTTACAATGAATTGAGAAAATATGATGTAAACCAACAACAAAACTTCAATTGCTAAGAATCACTACCTTATGGTAGCAAAAACTTTTTATTACAAGTTTCACAAAAAGATCAATGCATTCATTGAGAAGACATTTTATGAATGGGTATTTCTCACTATTTAAATATAGTATTTGTAGTTACAAAACACTAGGTCAGAACACCCATATTCATATTTTCACAATTAATAGTCATATATTCATCATCCACCTCTATATTCCCCTTGTCAAACAATTGAATTCCTTACTCTAATCTACTACTCCAAATTAGATATCTTATCGTTTTCACCATATTACTTATGATCATGGCCAACCAACTTAATCTTCTTTAGGATAATAACATTTATAATCTACTTGACTGACCTCTAATTGACATGCAACATATTTAGATGTAATCATCACATGCTTGTTGCTTTAATTTCTTTTTGTTTTTATTTTCCTTCGACTCACAACATTAATAACTAAACAATTCATCATGCATCATTACCTTTTATCTCATTAATTTTTGCTCATGGTTCGTTCTTTCAAGTGTCAACCTCCATGTATGCATGATTAACTTCCTTCCTCACATTCCCATATATTTTTCTTTGGTTCACATAATACTTTTTAACTATCACATCCTTTTACACCTAGATGTTGATATCGTCTATGTTCCCTTGGATCAATAGAATAATTTGATGTATAGGTAGTCTTACATAAAATTCCTCGTGCAAACGAAGGAACCACTTAATAATGTAAGTAATGTCTTCCACTACTCATTCATATAGCTCACCAGGTTTTGCTTCTACATTGTGTCATGTGACATAAAACACTTACAATTGGTACTTTTAGTTCTTCAATATTATTGTTGTGCAGTTTTTTGTGACAGTAAGCTTCCATGCTCTTAAGATAAATTTCCCTCTTCGTGATGGAGATCAGGGTTGTGAATTTTGAAAGAAGAGGACTTGGAATTAGACTATTGTATTTTCAGTTTTTCTTAATATAAGATGAACCACTTAGAGTTCCAGTATGAGAAAATCTATAGTTTATCGGGTATTATTACCCTTTGTTGCTATGATTTTTCTTTGAAAGGAATTGTTATATGATATTGTTCACTTATATGTATGCTTCTCAGTCTTCCATGATCACTATTAGCATGATTGATTGAATTTTAATGTTATATCATGAAAAATAAAATGTTTATCATATGTGATGCTTTAATAAAAGTAATTTAATTAACTATTTAACTGAATTAATTTTTTTTCATCCAATTAATATTGTAATTGCATGATGATCTACATTATTGTGTTTATTACGACATATTTTATCATCTTACCCAAGTATTATAATAAGTCATTGTGATTTATAAGTAGGTTATTAGAATATATTAATTTACTAAATAAATACATTATCACCATCATTCATCCCATTCCACATATTTTTAATTAAGGGAAACTTGTCCCATAATTCTAGTTGGGGCCGTCACTCCAAACAAAAATGGGTCTAATTGGGGCCTCAACGAGGTGGTTTTCACCCAATGTTGATAATCTCAATTCTAACTATCGACAAGAACCAACTAGAGAAAAAAGCCCAATAGGAGAAATGCATGTTATGTCGCATATTGATAATTTTACCAAGTCCACATGGATCATGCTCTCAAAAGAGAAATCAAAAGCACTTAAAAATTTTAAGAAGTTTAAATCTCATGTAGAAAATGAGAAATATATAAATATCAAATGCTCAAGATTAGATAGAGGAGTAGAATACACTTCTAGAGAATTTGGAGAATTCTGTGAAGAGCATGGCATGAGAAGGCAATATTATGTGGCTAGAACTGCACAAAAAAATGGAGTAGCTAAGAGAAAGAATGGAAAAATTGAGGAGACAGTCAGAGCTATGATGGATGAAAAACATGTACCTCACTTATTCTAGGGAGTAGCGCCAAAAATAGTGTACCTATCAAGCATAACAAAACTCAGGCTTAATAGTGATAAAATTATTGGAAATAATGATGATATTGGGAGGAGCGTGAATCAATATTGAGGCTAATTTTAAAAATTTTATGCCAATTTTCTTTTATTATTCAAACTCGGAAACCATCCATATAATCAACAACAACACATAATATGGCAGCAATATGAAATCAACATACAAGAATACACACTATGAGCATCATACACATGAGACACCAGGTTTTACATGGAAACCCTTTTGGCAAAAGGCCACCAAGGTTTTTGTTGTTATTGATGTAAATAAGAGCACCTACTCAATTACATTGATCTATTTTGTGAGCACCCACTCACAAGGAGCACCAACTCCCTTTGATTGTTTTCTAGCACCCACTAGTAGGAAGCACCAACTTCCTCTTTTTGTAGACGCCTGTCAAGCTTACCAGAAGCACCATGTGAAGCACCAACTTCATGGATTTGTTGCAAGGACCAACTTGTATCTCCTTGGATTTATGCAAGAACCAACTTGCAGGAGGGACCAACCCCCAAGCCTTCTCAAGCACCCACTAGAGTTGGAACCACCAACTTCCTGTATCTAGGCTCCAACCCACACTCAAATAGGAACTCAATGTTCAATGTATTTGGAATCCACTCTACCTGATCTTAACTCTATTCTTTGCTCACTCTGCTCACTCTATAATAACACATTGATCTTCTCAATAGTAGTAACTCACCATATTCCACGTAGCTCTCTATTATCTTCTCTTCATCAGCATGCAATCATCCCTTGGCCTTCTTCTCTCCACAACACACACTTAGCTCTTAGCCTTCATTCTCTGCATAGGCACCTTTGGTCTTTCTCACACATCATAGGTACCTTTGGCATTACTCATGCCAGTGTAGAAAAATTTGGTCTTTCTAACATTAGCAGAGCTCTCAGAGTCTTTTACCTTTGCCTAGGCACTCTCAACCTTTCTCTACAGAACAGGCTCACTTAGCCTCACACAATAGTGCACACACACCAATATTTTCCACTTAGCTCGCTAGAAACTATGACGCGTCCCCCCAGTTTCTCAACTAAGATCCTGGGTTTTGTTCCTCTGTTGCCCACAAATTGATGTTATCACTTTGTCATGCATTCACACTGTGTGAGTGTACTTCAACATGGCTCCACCATTCTGTTGTCGTGTCTGACTTGGTATCTACCACTTCATTGACCATGAGAATGGACACCTGACTATTTCCCCACATTGAGAATGAATTCTCAGTTCACCTACACACTCCAATTAGGCACAATCCTCTCTGTGCACAACTCTCCTATTGTTGAGGCTTTCCATGCTTATTCATGGTTTCACATGACTTGGATATACTTCGACATGGCTTGTTAATGGACCATTGTCCTTGTTTCCTTGTATCATAGTTTTCTACTGATCCATATAACTCCATGAACCAAATCCATTGATTTTAATCTATTCTATGGTATTTGACCCATTCATACACTTAACTAACTAAGATATGCATTAGAGCATAGGAATAACTTGTCTCACCTCCATGTAGAGCCAACTTTGTTTCTCGAAGATCATGGTCCTTTCCACCTTAACCTAACAATCTTTGACAGTTGTCATTTATTCAAGCGAACAACTCCTTTCCACTCATTTACCCTTTAGCTACCGACTCATCCAACCTTCAATAATCCTCTGTGCTGCTATATCATAGCTTTCAACCACAGTGCAGTTCAAGAGCTTAAACATCTTCTAATTCTATTAAGAAGATGTTATGATATTACAATATTAATTTGGCCTTTAGCTCCTTCAACTTAGCTGCTTATCACATCTCCATCATAGGACTGTTACCTATGACAATCGGTATAGAACTTAAGTGCTAAGTCCTTTAGCATCCTGCTGGGGTCCTTTCTCCTCATGATATTTCTCTACGCCCTTGGTTTTGTAGGCTCCACAACCAAGTGCCAAAAACATCAGAAGCTTCACATATTGTAAATTTCTCCAAAATTAATTTTAAGTGGAGTTCCAAAATCTCCAACCTTTGATATGATCCACAACACTTAGGTGCTAAGCCTCGCTCTATGCCCTTGGCCCTATTAGTTTCTCCAACCAAGTGCTAGCCCTAATATCAAAGCCCCCTTATTGACTCTCTTTTCAATTTCCAACTATCATAAATTTTTCACATCCTCAACCTCCAATATGTGATCTTCAATGTGACATCATCATTGCTACACAATGACTCCTTAGAGGTTACACGTGCCACCTAGTTATGGCCCATTAGACCACCCAATATGGTTGAATATTCCTACCACGTGTCCTACCATACTACCACGTCATGCTGACATCAACCACCACTGTACCTTATTAGAGTGAGTCTCATGCAACCATGAATCCTGCTAGAGGAGAGAGAAAAGTTCTTGCCCACCTTTGGTTTTGCAATGAAATCCTTTCTTAATCGTTTATCGGCACTCGCTGTGGCTTCTAACAATGTCGATGCTTCACCAATATAGAAACCTTTAAAAGGTTCTCACATTTAGAATTTTTGATTCTATGATCGTTGATATGCCAATATGTTGGTCCACCGATCTCCAATATGTTGATATGCTGGATCGCTCATCTCCGATATGCCAATATCACTGATGCTCTTATGTTGCAAATGTCGATATATCTCAACCTCCAATATGTGATCACTGACATGCTAACCTCTGATCACCAATGCACCAATTTTCCTATCTTCGATCACTGATGTGTCGATATGCTAACCTTTAATATTCTGATCTCTAATATGTTGGACCTCTCATATTCTAGCCTTCTTAGGACTTCAAGTCCATGATCATTGGTAGGCCATAACGTTTGAACCAAGAATCCATTTCTGGACTTCGGCATATCATTGGAAATATCTTGTAGAGAACTTTCCAATGGATAGGGTCCAACATAGGATTTGAGCCCATCTACTACCTCTAAGATGGCTTCAAACTCTCTCCCACTCTTCTGCTCCTTGACTCTCTAGACAACTAAGCTTACAACCACCAAGGTGATCCTTTGGATGAAGCCTACAACTACCATGGACTTCCATCTGGTCCATCACTACAATAATCATTTTATTTCTTCTCCAATAAGCCTACTACTATGATGATTTTCTACTTCAATCCTATAGCTACCATGAGATTCCTCTTGGAAATCACTTCCAACATCTGTTGCGACAAGCATCCAAGCTAGGCTAGTTGGCATCAATGGCAACACTCCTACCAACAATTAGGTAATGCCAACTACATAACACATCTCCCCAACATGATTGTTGACATCAATGCCAACACACTTACAGATGCCTTCACTAGGTTGCTGACCATCTAGATAATGCCAATTGTCCAACAAAAGCTCCCTATGAGTTGTGGAATGGAATACTTGCATTAGTAAAACACTATAAGGTATTTGGGAGAAAACGTTTTATAAAAAAATGATAAAACACGTAGAAATATTGATTCATGTGCCAATGAGGGTATATTTCTCAAGTACTTTGTTCAAATTAAAGGATACAAATGCTACAACAAAAGGACAAAAAGAGTTGAAGACTACATTGATGTAGTAGTAGATGAAGTAGTACCAGAATTTGAGTCCTCCAAATGAAGCATGAAATTAGATGGAGAAGAGAGTTCAACCATGAGGTCCTCAAACCATGAAGAAATAGATTCTGATAATGAAGACGAAGAAATAAGCACAACTACAATGCCCAAAACACTACCTAGGTATGTACAGAAATAACATCCTCATATTCAAAGGATTAGAGGTCAAATACTTAGTGTTAAAACCAAGAGGAAATTTGTTGGCAATCCAAGTTGTGTAAATATTTCTCTATTATCTCAAGTTGAGCTGAAGAATCTATGCCAAGAAACCAAGGACACGCCCTGGGTGAGAGCTATGAATGGAGAACTTGACCAAATTAAGAAGAATGACACATGGGAACTTACTCCAAGACTCAAATAGAAAAACATCATAGGCACAATACGGTTCTTCAAAAATAAGCTAAATGAGCAAGGTCAGGTATTTAATAACAAAGCTTGACTAGTCTGTAAAGGGTATGCCGAGATAAAGGGGATAGATTTTGAGGAAACCTTCACACTTATAACAATAATAGAAGCTATCAAGATGTTTCTTTCCTTTTCCAATCATAAAAACATCAAGGTGTATTAGATGGATGTGAATTCAATGTTTCTCAATGGAGATCTAGAAGAAGAAGTTTATATTGGGCATCCAAAGGGGTTTATGCTCTTCGAAGATGAAGGGTTTGTGTACAAATTGAAGAAGCCCTTATATAGACTGAAACAGGCCCCCAAAGCCTGGTATGAAACATTGGATAAATACATTCAGCCACAATTCTTTAAGAGGGTAACTATATATAACAATATGTATATAAAATATGAAGATTATCATCTAGTGATTGTGGTAGTTTATGTCAATGATATAATATTTGGAAGTGATCTGGAGTGGCTCAGATGTCAATTTGAAAACTGTATGCAAACAACGTTTGAGATGTGTATGAAACGAGAATTGTCCTTTCTCTTAGGATTGCAGATCTCTCAATAAAAGGATGGGGTATTTATCTCCCAATCCAGACACCTACAAGAAACTATGAAGAAATCTCGAGTGGAAGATTGCAAGTGAGTTAACACCCCGATGTTTACAAGATGTAAGTTATGCAAGGAATATGAGACACTGCAGGTTAATCAAACTATCTACAAATCGATGACCAGAAGCTTGTTATATATCATAGCCCATAGACGAAATATTATGTAAGTAGTCAACCTAGTAGCCATATTTCAAGCTAGCTCCTGTGAAAGTCATGTCCTTGTTGTCAAAAGGATCTTCAAATATCTGCAATGCACAATTGGTTATTCATTTCTGTATGATAGGAGAAGAGAGTTAAAATTAAGGGCCTATATTGATGTTGATTGGGAAGGTAATATTAATGATAGGAATATCACCTCTCGTGCATCATTCTTCTATGGAAACTACTTAGTGTCATTTTTTAGCATGAAATAAGAATCCATTTCCTTATCAACTATTGAAGCAAAGTATATTTTAGTTTCTGCTTGTTTCTCACAAATTCTCTACCCCAAGAGATTAGCTCAAATGCTCTTAGTCATGAAAATAGTTGGATGGTTATTTGAAAAATATTTCCAACAATATGTTGAAGTCTAAAAATAGCCCACTCAATTAAAATTTATGGCTAGTCAAAGTAAGGACCTTGAAGTCCTTAAGAGTAGCTCCTAAAACCCTGAAAGCATAGAACCCTCGATGGATGGAGTTATGGTAGCAAACTCGGCAATCTTAGAAACCCGGAAGCTAGGAATCATTGATTTATGGTAGAAAAGCTCAAAATCCAATAACTCAGAAGCCCATGAGCTTTTTTAATTGAGGGTATACCATTATAGTG
This sequence comes from Pinus tabuliformis, assembly GCA_031772625.1. Lineage (NCBI taxonomy): Eukaryota > Viridiplantae > Streptophyta > Pinopsida > Pinales > Pinaceae > Pinus > Pinus tabuliformis. The sequence continues at coordinate 653,345,695 of CM062808.1, read as the reverse complement.
GGTCTGACAAGTGGAGGTATGCAGAAGCTGATAGACGAAGGTCCTCAAAGGTTGATAGGTGGAATATGGGGCAAGCCAAGACTCCCAAAAGCACATATGGTATAAGTAATTTATTTTGTAAATAGTTACGGGCATGCGAGCATCCAAGCTCTAGCTTAGCAATGACATACATAGGATTGACAGGTGGAGAACATGTAAAGGTACTATGGAGTGGTTTTAAGGACTTGTTAGTGGCGCACACAAATTGGCTAGCTCTATGTGGGGATGTGGAATTTGTGGGCCAGTGCCCAAAATATCGAAGGCTCATAAGGAATGGGCATGGTATGGGGGCTAACCTGAAGGTCTTTAGATATCTAGAGTCTAACATGTGGAGTGTAGCCCAAGCTCGAATTCTCCAATAACAGAGTTCCAAGGAAGAGGTGGTAGTTTCAAACAGTGCACATAGGTGGGCCATCCCCAAAAGCCTAGAAGCCCATAAGTCATTTGAAATTCACTTTAGAAAAATTAATGGGTGCCAGAGCATCCAAGCTCCAGCTCAAGTGGCATATGTATATGAGTGGGGGCCAGTGGTTTTTCTACGATGGTTTTTGAGCGTTTTCGTGACCAAGGACCTTATGTAAATAATAAAGGAAATTTAGCCCCTGCAGACTAGAAGAGTGGTCTAGCGCATAAAGGACTAGCCGTAGGTTGTAGGACATGGTCTTATGAATGAGAATGTTTAAAGGTACCAAGAGAACAATTCTAAGGTCAAGAGGGACAAGCCAAGAACCCTATGAGCCTGTAATTCCTAAGGATCACTATTTATAAAATTTACAGGTATGTGGGGATCTCGAATTTTAACTCAGTGATGGAATATATTGAGTGGGTCCCAGTGAACGTCATTATGTGGTAGTTGTGTGCCTTTTGGTGATCATAGACCTATGGGGATTTTTACACTACAAAAGGCACTATGCCAAAGTGTTGGATGCATGTTTGATGGATGAAACGAGTTGACACCTCTTTGTGCCACAGTAATGAGTGAGTTAGCATAGCCAACACATGGTTTAGAGAGAATGAGTGAGTTGAAAGATGATATTAAATTTGAAAAGAAAGGTTTGTGCCATTTCGTTAATGGAAACTGTAAATTAGTCTTGAATTGAAAGAAACTTCCTTTGACATTACTTGCATGCCACCTGGAAATAAAATAAGAATAAAGGCTCAGGTATGATGGAGTTGACCATGGAAGAATGAATCCATACTAGAGTAAAAGTTGAGCACTATGAACAACGAAATAAGCATAGAATATACTTTTTGTAGGGTTCAAATTGGCTCGGAATTTACTCTCATCATGGGAGACACTCAAGGGACATTCTTTTCATTGATGAAGACACAATTGTTGAAGTGTAGAAAACACTAATATTACAATTCTATGGTTTAATGGAGATGTATTGTCTAGGAAACTTGATGTAACAACAACATGGAGAGCCATGATGAGTATACTCTTAGGCAGTTTGTAATATACAACATAGTCAACATCATTCCTAGCACTATAGAGGAAGAAAACAGTGGAGGGAAATTGAGCAAAGTGGTGGAACATGAAATTTGTATGGGCTAAAGAGAGTAGCGAGGTGAGGGAGTAAATGGGAGGGTTACTGGACCCAATATTTTACTAAGATACAATGTAGAAAAGGGCAATGATAAGAGCTGGTTGAGAAATAGAAGAGAACGATTCAAAGGAAAACAATATAGATTCCTTTTAGATTAATCACATAATCATGAATTGGTCAAAAAGACGTTTCGAACTAGCTAATGTGGTCCATCCTTGGGACAAGGTGAAGAATCAGCCAATCTCAAGGTATGAATACTGAGGATGCATCATAGCCCAGAATATGTTGTCATAAACTAGCCATTGGTAATGTAGTTAAATTAGGTAAGTAAAATAATAAAATAATGAAATAAACTAGCTACTAGGAACAAAATATTAAATTATTAAAAATTAGTTTAAAACTAGCCGTTAGGAATTGATTATAAACATTAATTAAGTTGCTAAAATAATATATATTTATTTATAATTAATCGCTTTTTAAAAATATCCTATTTATATTTAATTCATTATATCATAGTTTTTAAATATACTTTCAAGTCAAATATATATATATATATATATTTCAATGCTTTAATACTAAGGTTTAAAAAAAAAATACATTTAAGGAAGAGAACCTAAGTTAAAGAGATCAAAAGAAAAAATGAAAACAAGGGGGAGGGGGTTATTAATTAGACTTAATTATAATATTATAAATAATTCTTAGGTCTATTAATACCACATAAATTAAAAAAAAAAAACATATAAAGAAGAGGAGGAGACAAGTAAATGAATCATAAAATTAATTGAGGAAAGAAAGAAGAAGAGCTACAAATAAAAATAGAAATAACTAGGGAAGGGGGGAGGGAGGAATCAAAACGTGAGAGTCGAAGCCCAACTCTTACCTAGTTTCCGCCTGTCATCCCTATTAAGATTTTTGGGATGCCTTTCAATCTCAATTTCTTCCCTCAGCTTCCTATGGTGGAAGTGATTTACCTAGGCAATGACTTGGGACTGTTCAATGCAGACATGGTGATTTATTTTCTCTACATTCCGAGCTAGGGCTAATGAGCATAGTTTGTTGTGTCTAATATTAGTAGCATGCTCATGGATTCTCTACTTGAGAGACCTACCTGTTTCCCCAATATAGGGGATACCACAGGAGCAGCGAACAAGGTAGACACCCTTCATATCTTTAGTATCAATAGGGTCTTTGATAGATCCTAGTGAATTCCTAATGGTATGGAGAGGTTTGAAAGAGGAAACAACATTAGTTTTCCTAAGTAAATGGGAAACTCTATCCATGGTTCCTTGGATATAAGGGAGATGAACCTTAGAGACATCATCAACACTAGAAGGCTTGACTCTAGGCATCCTGCAAACCAATTCATGATTATGTGATTAATCCAAAAGTCATATATATACATTATGGATCACAAAAGTCTTTGATCAAAGGAAAACTATAGAGATGAAAGAAAGGAGTTGGTGTTGTAGTAGATAAGATTTATTTTTATGTGTATATGTATTAGTCCTTGTTTTATGTTTGGAAATTGTATTAAAATTAGAATAGTTGTTAGAGTGGGTAGTGGCATGCATTCATAAGAGGTTTGTGCCTCTTGGAAATTTGTGGCTTGCTATCTGAATGGGGTTGGGGCATCTTGTGATTGGGTGGTCACAAGAAACTAGATGTAATTAAGTGGGTTCTTAAATTACATCATAATAAAAAAAATATTGGTGGTTTTGTCCCTTTGGGTTTCCACGTAAAAATACATATGTCAATATGTGTGTGCTATTGATTTGATGAATTTTGAGCATATGTGAATGTCTTGTATTGCTATTCATGGTTATTGTAGTGTGAATGTTGTCTTAATTAACTGGAAGTAGTGAAAGGAATTAAAGGTTTGTACTTGAATATTTAAGAACCTCACTATTATTCATTCACCCCCCCTAGTAATTTCTTATTACAACACATAGATATTCTTCATCGAATTCAAATAGAGGAAGGCCACACCTTTCTTGTTCCACTTCCTTTTTCTTCACCATAGTGTTGGTGGATCCACCTTTTCCAAGTTCTTTTATAACAATATTCTTGTCTAGCTACTCGCTTTGGAGGGAGTCTACTTGTTGCATGTATCATTTCATTGTCTTTCTCTTGGATTATTTTGCTACATGTCCAAACTTATTACATTATAACACCTTACATGACGAGAGAAGGGGATAAAGAAATCATAATATTTCTTCTTCATAATTTACTTGTTACAATTAACATTTTTATAACCAAACCCATTGCATGCGAAACAATACCCTTCAAACAAACATGAATACCTATGAACTGATGGTCCTCCCGTGGAGAAACTATTTCATTGAGATCTAAAAAATCTTCTTCTGGAGTTGGATGCAATGTATCAATAGTTATGGAAGAGAAAACATTCAATATCATTGTTCAAAGGTGAGAATCAATTGTTGTTTCTATAATTGGGAGAAAATTATTTCATTTGAAAATCTATTTTCCTTAGTTGTCCTTCTAGTTGACTTCTTAATTCAGAGCTTTCCTTGTTAACCTCAAGATTTCTTGCACAAGCTTCTGAGGTAGATTCTCCTTACACAGTTTCATCAAAACCAAGGCTTGATTTAATGGAGGGAGATATTTGAGTGTTAAGAAGGTTGTCCAAGATCTTGGTATTGTCATTGAATTTCAAATGTTTGTCTTTTTCTAGTATTTTACCTTTTATAAAGCTTACCTCAGTCTCTAGTCTTTCACATTGACATTATTTTTCAACATGCTGCTTCCTCATACCTTCTTCAATCTTTCTTCCTTCTTCCAATTATTTTTAATTCGATAATCTCTTCGTTAACCCCATTCTCTTGTTCTTCAAATACTTGGAGCAACTATTCATTTTTCTTATTTGAATTTTGAATAGATGATCTTAGAGTGATGATATCAACTTCAAGTAATTCATAATATCATTTTTTTCCATTAAGTGTCTCCATTACCATTATACTATTCAATGATTCATCATGATACCAATTTTTACATTCCGACAACTTATTCTCAAAACTCTTAATCTTTTTCAAAGTAGAAGCAAGTTTTATTATAAGAATAAGTACTTCTTGTAATCTATCTTATTTTGAATTAGTATCTACATCTAATAAGAAGGTTTGTTTCATGATTACTCTCATCATCTCACAAACCATACTTTCCTTTAGATTCATTTTCTATCTTAGGAATAGGATTACCTATTGGTTTACCTAATGAGCAATCTTTCTTTACTTGTTTTCATTCTCCATGAATGGATTGAAAATTATCCCATACTCTTTTTTAGTTTCGCAATGCATAAATTTCTCTCGAACCAAATAAAATATTATACAAAAGTTTGCATTTAATGCCTCACTATTATTTTGAAGATCTTGTTTTGGTAAAGGGGTTTTTGTATAACCATTAAAGACTAAATGCCAAATAACATATCTAAGGAACATTAACTTCATATTTTATTTCCATTCATAATATTTAACATCGTTAATCATGAGAATATCTTTGTTATCCATTGTTTCTAACTTCCCTTGATCTACTACTCATTGTCCTTGATTATGAATGCAGACATCACCCCAACATCAAATACATCACTGTCATTGCTTTCTTGGCTTGGCATCTTCCTTCGTAATACCTTCTTCTTGTTCTTCCTTCCCATTGTCCATGATCTACTCTAAAGTGGTCAATTTGTTACTTGAAAGACCTGCTTTGATTCCAATTGTTAGAAACACTTGGGGGGTGAGGGGGGCATGAATCGATATTTTGTTCCCAAATTAAAGTTTACCTGCCCTATTCTCGAGTTCACAATTATCTTAAAATCAATGCTTTAGTTATATATCTATATATATATATATATATATATATATATATATATATATATATATATATATATATATATATATATATATATATATATCTATATATATATATATATATTATTTAATAAATCATGAGAGTCGTCAAGGATAAAACATGTGAGTCATAACACACATCAAACACATATGGACACTCGGATTTTAGGTGGAAAACCAATGTTGGAGAAAATTACCATTGTTGTCATCTTTGTCTTCTTCTTTTCTTATAAATAAAAATTATTCATTACATCATGGTCTTGTACTAGCGTAGACTATAGCACATGCAAGCTCCTACTTGTAGTAGGGTACAACCTCCACTTGTTCTCTAGCACCCACTAGAAACAAACTACATCCCCATGATCAATCTACCACCACCTACCCCCTTATTGAATAATACAAGCCTCAACTCCTTATGAACCTTTCTCCATCATTTTCATAATAGATACACATGTCAACTAACCATCACAAAACATGTAGACCACCTTTTATCTTTATTCAAACTGAGCCGACACGCTACAATATGATCAAACCAATATACCTAATAAATGCCAAACTGTATCACTAAAAACCAATGTTGAAGACCAATGACAATGGTAATGCATCTAAGTCACACCAATATAATGAATCACTGAAGCACTATAGACCAACAAAAGCCAAAAAACCACTTAATATGAATAATGTCATTGATCATGCCAAACCCTAGATATCTAATAATGTCAACCCAAATAATCAATACTATCACAAACTCAATGATTACACACAAATTCAATGCCAAATCCTATATGTCCAATATTGTTAATGTCAATTATTTTTGTCTCAAATGAACATTTTGGCATAGGAATAGCACTATACTCATAGGAAAACAATTGTTGTCAAAGGAAGTACACTAGAGTAACAAGAACTCTGCTTAGTCAACACATAACATCAATATTAAGCATCATACATATAAAACATATGGTCTCAATAGAAGGCACACAACAACATGAGTTATAAATCTATTTCCAGCATTAGAACACTTTCAAACCCTTGCCACTGTCACTAATCAAGCATTTAAATTTCATGGGTATTATTCATTCACTATAAAGTAAACATCTCAATTCATCATTGTTGTCATACTAAGCTTCTACCATTCATATCATAAAATATTACACTAATTTCTGCATACTTTGGACAATTCATAGGATAGTTTCTTTGCCATCAAACATTGTTTAGATTTCTACACTTTTGATTACTACATTCATAGCCACAGAACCACACAAATCTCTAGAGACTAGCAAGTCAGAACACCATGCAAACAATGAGCAACTTTTAGATCATCTCTATCCAAATCACCCATCAACAAAGGTAATATGTGTCACCAACAAATCAAAAATTTGATCTATACACACAATTTCTTGCCATATCGATGTATAAACCCTGCAAAAACACTGAAGATGACAAAAATATACTACAACCAAAAAAACGCATCCATGCTTTTATAGTGTATAACAATAAATGAGTAGTGCGCATGTATCAATAATAGAAATCAATTTCTTCATGGAAGATTAATAATTTCGATCCCAAAACATCAACAACCTTTTGTTTCTGCCCGTAACATGAGCATAACAACAGTTCGAATTTAATCAACGCAGAAGCATATAATCACAAAGCTAGGCCTAAACAAATCAATGCAAAAGAGTTCACACGCATGCTTATCATGCACATACGCTAGCTATTCTGCTCATTTTACATCAGAGATTTTTGTTCTAGATCTTAAAGAGAAAGAGCGAAGATGTGATCATAAAATGCATCGGTCTCTGTTATAAAACTCTTTTCTGACCATAGAGTTTGCTCTAGAGGAATCACTTCCATACATTTATATCTGAAGACAAGCATCCAATGAAACACCCATCTATAGGCTGAGTTCACTAGTCATAGTGTTGGAAAACAAAATTGATAAAACATTTATTTCTATGAGTATGAGATAAGAATTAAGGATAGGTTCTACATCCTTCAGATGATGTGCATGGTCCTTTAGAGTCTCTCCACAAACCGTTTTTTGCATTAAAATAAAATTAAAATACTATACCATGTCATCGCAATCAAAGGTTTTCAGATTAAGCAAAAGAGAGTCCCTGTAACATGCATTCTATCAACATTGCAGAGTCAAACATGCAAAGGTAAACGTATCAATGCTAGATAGAGTCAAACATGCAAAGGTAAACGTATATCATTCCAAATCCTGTGTGCACAATTTAATATTAACCCAAAGCCAAAAAATATCAATGCACAGAGCCACATCAAGACACAGATGCATCAATCCTTCAATTTTCTCGCAACAATATTATCACAGAGTTAGCAATATATATGTCAATGAAGAGTTTATGCACAGGCACAAAAATATGAACGTAGACGCAAAGAAAAATATTAGTGTCAATGTAGAATCAAGTCAGTGCATATCAAATCACAATGCCACCACTTTCTTTAAAATTTTGTGCATAAATGTTGGTTCCAAGTCACTCTTTACTAGCCTTGCACATAGTTCACATATGGTGTGAATTCCTTAACCACACCTCTTCTCACAAGGCCATCCAAATAAATATTCAACATTTAAATGCACACAACAATTATGCATATGTCCCATCAATTCCAATTCATATCAACACATGCACAAATCTATTATCAAAATGATTTCAAAATCAATCTAGTCTTTGTTCAGATTTTATGCCCAGGACACGTTTAGAGTCCTGCGAATCTTGATCCATAATCCTTCACAATACCGAAGCTCTAAGCTTGCTCCTTCGCACACCTGCACACACAAGACTCAAAAATATTGTACGCACCCTCGCTCTTTAATCAACCTATTTTTATAGTGTTTTGATCCTCCAAAACCTGAGGCCAAATAACCAAGGATTTTCGAATACCTCAGGGAGATAAATCAAGGAAATTGTTTACCATATTAATTTAAATAGCAATGTCCTTCAATTTGTTCAAGGTTGACCTTAATAACATATTTTTGATTATGACTTCAACCATTGAAATTCTCCAAAAGGTATTTTCTACGGAAGACCAGATCTATTATATTTTATTTATTTATTCAATATTAATAACCAATAACTAATTGGAACATAACCACCATGAATAAGCAAATTGTTCCAATAACTATAACCTTCACCCAATTAAAACGTTCTTCATGTAAATCATGTTAATTAATCAACCAGTTCACATGGACAATATGTTTCAACCAATTGACCAATATTAACTCAAATTTGAAGCACGGATATTTTTCTTGTGCAACCAATGGAGTTCATGCGATTACAGTGAAGTTCTTGTGAAATCGGCTTGGTTTCCATTAAGGGAAACACATAACCATAATTCCAACAACTACAACCATGAGAGCCAATCAAGTGCCTATCCGGATGAGTTGGCTCTGAGAACAACCTTGTCAGTTTGATGCCCAATCAGAACTTCAGTTGCCTTGCCCCAAAAAATTTTGCGGTGCGGCGAGAGGGATGACGTAAGGTTGATCTCACACATGCCATGTGTTTCTTCTAGAGTGGTTCTTGTGTCACAAAAATGGCCCACTAGGCCACCCAAAAATGTCAAATATCATTGTCACATCTTTGTTGTACTACCATCGTGCTAATATCATCACCAACCAATATAATGCTACCACATGCCTGCCATGAGGAGAGAAAGAAGGGTCCTAAGCCTTGGGTTTTGCGACAAAATCCTTTGTTAATTTTTTCAAGCGTCCTAGCCATTCCTTTAAGTGTACCCCACACAGATTGGTTTTTGGTTATTGCACTATCTTTGTGAAGTCTATCGATGCTCTCCTACTAGCCAAAACTTTGTGCGCCTTCAGAAATATTCTAGGGTCAACCCGCTCGGATAACATCATGCTCACAATTACTCAATTTGTCAAAGAAAAGAACATGTGTATGGTTTTCGCCCCCCATTTCTGGTGGTTTGTGCTTTTAGGATGGTGGTTGGAACAATCAACCTCAGTGGTTGATCTTTCGATCAAAGGTTTGTCCACGCAGCTTTGTGCCACCCCTCTACGCTTTAACTGTTGAGTGGTAGACCCTATGGAAATTGAACCAATACCCCAACGGGGACACGTAGCAGCGTATACACCCATTAACTTTCCTACCATTTAAATGGTCACCTATGCAAAAAAAATTTGCCATGTTTGGCAATGCCACAAAACTTAAACTTGCTCCAAGGAGTCCTCTAACCACTTTTAACTCTCGCCTTTCACTTTAGACTAGCTAGGCTTTAACTCAAAATAAGTTGTGATCCATGAGGCCATTTGGGGAGGTTAATATATTGATGGAAATATTTTTCTAAGAACAATATAACCATGCCATATCCAAGATCATGTAAGCTAAACTTTGAAGGAGAAAATTGATTCAAATCTTGGGCCTCCCAAATCATCATAGATATAATATTTTATCTTCTTTAGTAAACTTGCTACTATGATGATTCTCGACTTGAAGATTGCAGCAACCATAGGACTGTCCGTGAGCTTGACATTAATGTTAGCTTTATTGACATCAATTCCATCGCAAAGGATGGCACTAGCCATTTGGAAATCGCCAACTCACCAACAATCTCCCCATTTAGAATTGATGGCAATAGACCAAGCACCTCTTGAAACCATAGCAACCGCCCCCTAAAACCAAGCATGGTTTTCTCCATCCGTGTACATCCCCTATCTTTAATAAACATCTCCCCCTTTGACATCAATGGGAAAGGATGCACCAAAATAATCCCCTTGAAACTTTGTGACCTACTCTACAATTGATTCCACAAAATGAAAAGATACCAAGACATAATAGATTTGAATCATTTGGGTGGAGGAATAAGAACTCCAATTTTCTTCCAAAGATACTCAAAGTGTTCTCTTGTTAGTGGCTTAGTGAAAATATTTGCAAGCTTCTCATTAGTGGCCAGATATCCAAGTCAAGCAACATTAGTAGCAACATATTCTCTTAAGAAATGAAACCTGATAGGAATGTGCTTGTTCTTTGTATACATGACAAGGTTATTAGAGATGCTAATAACACTATTATTGTCACAAATGATTAGGATTCTATCAATCAGCTCTACCTGGATGTCCTTTAAGGACTTCTTAATCTAAATAAATTTTTATTAGCAAGTGGTAACTGCAATATAGTAAACTTCAGTTATTGATAATGAGATGGAGCCTTGTTTCTTATTTACCCAAGACACTAAACAATATCCCAAAAATAATATCGTGCCAAAGGTTCTCTTCCTATCATCAATATTTCCTTCCTAGTCAGCATCAGTATAATAATTTAATTTAAAATATTTTATTTCTACATACCACAACCCATAGTCTGTTTTTCCTTGTAGATATATGAGAATCCGTTTCAAAACAATGAAATGGATTTCTTGGGAACATGCTTGAAATTCAGCAACCTAGCCTACCACTTGTATGATATCTAGTCTTGAGAGTATGAGGTAAAATAGGCTTTCAATCATTCATCTATAGACTATATGATTTACAAGAGGTGTCTCATTTTATATACATAACTTACAACCATCAACCATGGGAATACTAACTAGCTTGCATTCTTCTAATCAAAATTTCTTCATTGTTTCTCTCAAATACTTCAATTTGGAGATGAAGATGTCATCTTTTGATTGATACATTTTCAACCCTAGAAACAAGGGTAGTTATCTTATTGTGGACTTCTCAAATTATTTCTACATATAGTTTGTAAATTGATGTCCCAACTCCTCCAAGTGGCTGCCAAAGATTATGTCATCTACATAAACCACCACAATCAATAAGTGATCATCTTGATATTTTATATACAAATTTCTATCTGCAGTGCCTCTCCTAAAGTCTTATTTTTTAATGTATTTATCCAACCTTGCATATCAATCTCTAGGATCCTATTTCAGCCCATACAGGGCCTTATTTAGTTTGCAAACATAATATTCATTGTTTGAGAGCATAAAACCTTATGGTTGTTCTATCTATACTTCTTCTTCTAGATAACAATTGAGAAATGTTGATTTCACATCCATTTGGTATACCTTGATCTTCTTATGACTTGCAAAAGAAAGAAACATTTTGATGGTTTCTAATATGGCTATCAGTGCAAAGGTTCAAAATCTATGCCTTCTATTTTAGCATACCCTTTGCATACTAGTCGAGCCTTGTACCTTATTACTTGACCATGCTCATTTAGCTTATTTTTGAAGACCCATTTGGTGTCTATCACCTTCTTCTCTTTGGGTCTTGGAACAAGCTCCCACGTATCATTCTTCTCAGTTTGATCAAATTCTTCATTCATTTTATTCACCCTTATCTTCACTTTCATGATTTAGGTTCTTGGGCTCAACTTTAGATAACAAAGCAAGGCTTACACAACTCAAACTACCAAGAAATATCCTCCTATTTTAAACACCAAGTCTTTGATCACCAATAATTTGACTTTTAGGATGTTGCTTCTGTACATACGTTGAAGGAATTTTGAGCCTTTTCTTTGTATTTATTTCTTCATCCTCTACCTCAGTTTCTTCTTGCTCTAAGATTATGGTGGCTACATTTTCTTCTTCATCTGAGTTCACGTTTTCTTTGAATGGCTTAGATTCTGGTAGTATTTCATCCACTACAATGTCAATGCAATATTCAACTTTTCTTGTTCTCTTGTTGAAGCATTTGTAGCTTTTACTTTTCACTAAGTATGTAAGGAATATACCTTCCTCAGCTTGAGGATAAAACATTCTAATATTTTTATCATTTCTTTTAATGAAATTTTCTCCCAAATACCTTGTAGTTTTTCACTGACGCATGTATCCTTTTTCATAGCTCATAGGGAGTCTTATCACTACTAGGCTTGAATTGTGTTATCTTTGCTAGATACGATGATGCTTGTATTACTTATCCCCAAAAGGTGTGTGGTACATCTACTCATCCATCATAATCGTGGCCATGTCTTAAATTGTTATGTTCTTTCTCTCTATTATTTCATTTTGCTATGGCATTTTGGCCACTAAGTACTGCCTCCTTATGTGACGTTGTTCACATTACTCTTAAAACTCTCTCGACATGAATTCTCCACCTATGTCTGATCTTAGGTTTTTTATCTTTTGATCGTTCTCATTCTTAACCTGAACTTTAAATATATTTAAATTCTTCAGATATTATCATTTCTCTTTAAAGAGCATTATCCATGTGGCTTTTGTAAAATCATCAATAAATAAAATAAAGTACCTTTCCGTTCTTGGGGTTTTTTTCTTAGTTGGCCATGGATATCAGTGTGAATTAGATCCAAAGGTTTAAATGATGGGAACTATGTTGTCTTTAACTCATTCCTTGTCTTCTTACAAAATTGACAAGAATTATAAATTGAGTTATTAGGCCTTGACAATATTGGCAATCCTCTTATTTCTCCCATCTTTCTAATTTTTATAAGACTGTAAAAATTAATATGGTCAAGTCTCTTACACTGCAACCAAGTCTAATTTGTCTTACTCAGGTAAAAAATTATTATGGAGTCATCAAACACACGTACATTGACGTGAGTCGTGATTGATTTTCCCACTAGCTTTCTAATTTCTTCGTTTCAAATATCACTGTCTTTGGATATGAAAGTCTCATTATATCGAAGTAAAATTTTAAGGGTGGAAAATTATTTTAAGGTTTAGAAACCTTGGCGAATATTACTAGTCCCTAATTTACAAACTATAAAATGTTTGGCAATATGTTTGTAAAAATATTCAAATTTCTAATAATTTCATATAGTCTCTATAAAATATTGGCGATTTTAAAGGTAAAATAATTTTATGCGATAAAATTTGGACGAATCATTCTTAGAAAAAATGGAATTTGACAAACTTTTTTTTGGAAGTAACATGGAAAATTAGCCCTCTTGTGAATATTAGCCCCTAAAATTTTTTGTGATTATATCCATTATTAGAAATTTGACTCACACTAAGAAAACTATGTTTGAGACTTTCTACATACAACATATTTTGATTCTCAGTCTTTTGATCAAGGTTGACTACGTGCTTACCTTTAATTCTTGTTGTAGCATTGTTTCCGAAGGTCACATTGTTTCCTTTGTCTTTTTATTTTAGAGATACGAATTTTCTCTTATCCCTAGGCATGTCTTTATAATAGCCACTATCTAATACCATTTATTTTCTTTGCCCTACACAAACAAAGCCAGTCTACACTACATAGTACTTTCAATAATTTTTTTCCAACTCTTATTGTCTTTTGAGTGTCTTGGTTCTGAAGACTATTACATCTTAGAAGGGTACTCAAATGTGTTTCTTCACTCACATTCCTTGTGACAAAATTATTTAATTTGAAGCATTCAAATTCATCCATGAGGGATAGAGACAAGGTTTATATTCCTAGATAGTGAGTTTGGGCCAGTTGCAAGTGCCTCTATTGACTTGCTGGTTGGTTCATTTTTCCTTGGCGTGAGTCCTTTTAGAGGTTTGAATTCTTGTTGCAATTTTGGGTGCCTCTCTAGCTTTATTTTTGTTTATCTTCATTGATTCTATCTAGAAGCACTTTTACAAAGCCCTGATGGTCTTCGAATCCTATGGACATGAAGATCATCCTTCACATAGAATACTTTTGTGATTCAAAGTATCCCATGCATGCCTTTCTCTCTGGTGGCCTTTGAGTGCTCAAAATGTGGCTTTACATTTTTTTTACCTTTAGCAAATGTTTTATCTAAATCCTTCTCAGTCTTTATTCTCTTAGGATCTATTCTCAAGGAGATAATGTTTGCTTCTAGACTTTAACAATTCTCCTTCCATTCAAGAATCAAATCATTCAGAACTTCTTCTTTACATTTTGCTTCAAGTAAATTGAATTTTGGTGACATAATATCTTATTTACATAGTTCAAATATTATCCATATTTTCTTGATCATCTCTTGCTTCAAGAATTTATTCGCTTTTGCTCACTTTTGATATGTTTTTAGTTTTACTTCTAATCAAAGAGATAATTTGTCCTTAATTTTAATGTCTTCTTCAAGTTTCTATTTTTGATAAAAAGATTCCTCGTTGTCCAAGTTATACATATCTTCTTTAGCTCGCAACAACTACTATTTTAGTTGTTTGTTCCTTTTTCTAGCCTCCTTCAACTAATCAAGAGCACTAATGAGCTCCCCTTCAAGGTCCACTACTCCTTTTTCTTCAGAGTCTGTGATATTTTGTTTCTTGGAGTAAACTTCAAATTCCATAAGTAGATATTCATTTGAATCACCCTCTGAAGAATCCTCACTATCTGATTTTGGTGGAAAGATATTCTCTTTGGAGTAGAGCCTGTTCTTCTTGAATAACGTCTTCTTTTGATGCTTCTAAACTTTGAAATTTTGATATTTTTCCTTTTATTTGTAAGGGAAGTTGGATGCAAAATGTCTAACTCTTCATAATCAAAGCATTTTAAAGGAATCTTACTTGTATACTTTCGTGAATCATGTTTTAGTTTCTAGGCAACGTGAGCTAACTCCTTATCAAATTAACAACTAGAAAAATATTGATGATCTTTGTGCTCCTTGGCCTTCTTCGAAACCTCGAAAGCTTCCTCCTTTGGTTTGGTCTTCTCTTTTATATAATCATCTCATTGGCAATGAGAGTATCCAGTAGCTGGTCCACTCTGAGACTTTTCAGATTAGTCATCTATTTAGTGAATGAGATTTTGGCATTAAATCTCATAGGAAAATATCTTAAGACCTTCTAAATAATTACATCTTCTTCGATATCTTCACCAAGTCCTCGAAACATATTGGTTACCTAATCAACTATGAGAATATACTCTACTATATTATATTATCACTCATTCTTAATCTCTCAAACCTCATTATGAAGGTTTGAAGTTTGGCCTTCCCGACTTTCTCATCTCCTTCATGACTCCGATTAAGTTTGTAACATACTTCCTTAGTAGACTTATAATGCATAACCTTTGCAAGTTTAGATTCACTAAGGTAGAGGAGAATGGAATTTGTGGCTTTAAAATTATTTCCATACACCATTTTACCATATACATCTATCGGAGGTACTCTAGGGACAACATAATCTACCAAAAAATATCTCTAAACATCCATCCCTAGGGATATGAGAAAGGATTCCATCCCGACTTTAAAAATGGAATAGTTTGTCCCATAAAAGACTAGTATCTTACTTGACTACACATCTTGACTCTGTTGTCTAGATATGATTCCTTATAGAGTTACCTTCCAGTGGTTAAATTGTTCTTAAAGGAACCTTTTCTTTGATATTGATTATTAGAATAAGGAATTACTGAAAGGGGGGTGAATTAGTAATTAGTGATGTTTCCTTTAGACTTTTAGGGTCAATTCTTAATTTAATTTCACTCTTGGAAATAACTTATCTGAGAATTCTTAATACTATACAGAGACAACAATGTAAAACATTCACATCAACATACGACTGATCAATTTAGAAGCTTGCACATATTGACATAGGTATTTTTTACGTGGAAAACCAAAGGGAGAAAACCACCAATATGTTTGTAACTATTATGTTGTAATTTAATCTCCTACTTAATTACATCAAGTTTTTTGTGAGTGCCCGCTCATAGGAGGCCCCAACCACATAAGATACCAAACCACTACTTGCCAAGTGGCACCAACTTCTTATGGATGTAAGACACCACCTACTCTAGCCAATTGTATTAATTTTCATACAATCTCAAAACTAAAAACAAAGGAATATACAAATGAATAATAATATAAAACTTAGTCAGTTGTCCCACACAACACATTCTCCTCTACTTTGTAGTCCTTCTTTGCACTACTCACTTTACAACACTTACAGTTATGGTCTTGAGCCTCACCTACTCTGTCTAGCTATTAGCTCTTAGCCACTCACACCTTTCTTCTCACTCTTTGTTATTTGTATCCCCTTACACACTTCATTATATCCCCACTTCTTCTTCATCCTTGACTCAATTTATTTGGGCGTTTTTGTTCATCATCGACATAGTGCACAACACTCCCTGTTAGCTCATACATCAGTACATTCAATAATCAATGTGGCGTGTTGGTATTTAATTAAATGGATACATATGGACCTAGTTTACTTGAGAATGGATGACATCTTCAATCTCATAATTACATTTCTTGCTGGGCTCAGACAATTGCTCTGTACCAACATCCTCGGTATAGGAAAACTTAACTCAACCATCATAAAGGCAAAGTCTCCATTACAGGTTATTCATATGAATACTTACCTATGTATGCCAATTAATTCTATGATTGACCTCCAGAATTCCTTTCAATACTGAGAATTAACTATCAATAAAAATGTGTGTGGTCCACATTCTCACTCTTCTCTACACACCTTCTCAGCCACTGTAGCTCTATTAATTCAAGGAACGGGCACTTGAGCATTCTTTTCACTTAATTTTTCATGTTTCGAAACGAAGATTAGGTGTGGATTATTTAATTTGAACTAGGATCATTAAATTACTATGCACATCATGGTCCTTGAAAACATGTTTTCTTGTTCTGGACAATTGCCCATAATTGCTTAATAATAATGATTCTACCATTGTCATTACTTTGTAGATTAAACTGTGAACCCATTTCACACCTTTTCCTTGAATATTTAGTGGACCCAAAATATGGCATAAGCACCCAAATTAGCTAATGATGACAAAGAGATCCCCACCCATTTCACCCTTGAAACACTTGCCCGCAACATTTTTAATAATAATATCCCAAGGCCCTTTGTCATATAAATATGCAAATCTATCACATAAGTATCTCATGGGAACTCCTCTACACTATAGTCCCCAAGGGCTTAAATGTCATAGATAAAATCTCTCCATCCTTGGTCACATGGAAACCACAGGACCGACTCTTGGTCCATCCTTAGCGTAGACCCTTCTCGTGCTGGTGCATTTTTTCTTTGTATTTATCTCAAAGGCTATTGGTCACAAATACCAATGAAAGCACTGCAAAACCATGACCTACACGTGCCTTCTGTCATTTGACAGGACCGTTAATTTTCAACCCAATATCCATCTCTCGGCTCCATTATCCTAGCAGAAACATTAGCATACCTTTGTTTTTCTTTTGTGTAAACCTTACGTGCTCACATGTCTAGTGGGAGCACCCAATGCATGCATCACCCAATCAATGATTTGACAAGGTGAACTGTACTACATATGAGCCCAACTCCTAGTTAGCCCATTGCTTCTCTTTGTGCACAACTCAAACCTTTCGAGGTAAATATGTTGGGATGATGTGTCCCGTGGATCCGTTGTTGCAACAATGTGAGCGATTTAGCTACCTATAGAGCTAAGTTGGTTCTGATAACTACCTTTCCAGATACACAATTAGTTAGTGACCACCAGTTTCTTTGCACCTCACTCCAAAACCTTTTGAGGTTCCTCTAGTGGGATGACATCATGCTAATGTCACATATGGTAAGTGTCGCTTCCGGAGTAGTCCATGTCTTACCTAGAAAGGCAGATTAGGCCACCCAAAAAAATGTTGAATCGTCCTTCCATGTGTCCCCTATACTGATGTCATTTCCATCCAATACAATGCTACCACGTGCCTACCGTGAGGAGAGACAGAAGGGTCCCAAGCCTTGTGTTTTGTGGCAAAATCCTTAGTTAATTTTTTCAATGGGCCCAACCATTTCTTTAACACTTCCATGATCTCGTTGGTCAGTAGTTATGCAGTTGTCTATAACGTGACTTTTTGGAAGCTTTTTCGGTGGGTTTTTCTGTCAAAATATGACAACAATTCATTGGAATCGCAAGTTTGATAGCTAGTTTCTACACAATCAAAGCGTCCCAAGGGTTTTTTAGGGTGCTGAATCCAAATATGTAGTTAAAAAACCATTTTAAATAATACAAATCAAGATTTAACCTCACATTTTTCCGCCGGATTCTGTCACCGAAATCTCCCAAAAGTCGCATTATAGACAACTCCTCTAGTTATTGTGTTTTCTTTACAACGTGCCCCTGCACTATCCTCCCAGCCAAAATTTTTGTGACTTAAGAAATATTTTGAGGTCAACCCGTCGGGATGACATCATGCTCACATCTGTCTAGTCTATTAAAAAACCCCACTTTTGGTTTGTGCCCCTGTTTACTAGTGGGTTTTGGTTATAGCATGCGGGTTGGTGTAGTCAACCTTAGTCTTTGATCTTGTGATTGATGGCTTGGCCAATTAGCTTTGAGCCACCCCTTTGCACATTAAGTGTCGAGTGGCAGATCCTATCACAATTGCACTGATGCCTTCATGGGGATGCGTGGTTAAAGACCCGCCCATGAACTTTCTCATTATTTAAACGATCACCTCTTCCAAATATTGCGACACATTTTGAAATGCCACCAAATTTAAACTTTCCTCAAGGGGTCCTCCAACCACTGTTAGCTCTACCTTTTGACTTTGGACTACCTAGGCTTTGAATGGAAATAATTTGTGATCTAGGAGGCCATTTGGGTATTTTAATATACCATTAAATATCTCCTTCCCAGTACAATCCAACCATGCCATCTCCAAGAGCATTTGAGGTAAAATCGTAAGGAAACAATTTATTCAAAGCATGCGACTTCCTAACCATCATAGATATACTATTTTATCTTCTTCAATAAACCAACCACTGTCATTATTCTCTACTTGATGACTATAGAAACCATAGGACTCCCCTAACCTTGACATCAATGCCAACAGGGAGGATGCCACTAGCTATTCAGACAATGCCAACTGTCCAACATCTATGTCCCACAATTATTTAAAGAACATGTTTGTTTCTTCATGTCCTATGACTTTTTAGAAGCATGGTATCTTCTAGGAATGGAATACGACCAAAGGGGAATTTTCAAGATCATGGTTTAAGGTCAATGAATATACTAATACAACCATAGGGATGTCTATTTTGAAATAACGGTTAAAAAATTTAAATTTAATTTTCAATAATCATTAGGTGGAGAGTGAAGATTTAGCCTCTAGGAAGCATTTTAGAATATTCATAATGGCATATACAAATCAAAGATTGAGAATTATCTCCATAGTAATTATGCCATTTTTATCATTTTAATCAAATTAATTAATTAAAAAAATTTACCATATGAACAAGTGTGATGTGAAGTGAATTATGATTATTTGGAAATATTGTACTGGTAAACTATGCTATTGGCTTATTGTATTATTACAAAGCCTATTTAATTTTCCATAATTAATTCCTCCAAAATAATATACATTATTAATTGCTTTTATAGTTAACAATACTAATAGCAATAATTTAAATAAAGTTATAATTTAATTAATTTTTATGGCTTTTTAAATTTTAGTAATGTATGATGTATCATGAAGTATTTTGGTGGTTATTATAGATTGACACATCTCATCTTTTACCATCCATTTAACTTATATAGAAAGACATGCATTTTGATGCATAATAAAAGATATTAAAGGACAAGAAGTAGAAAACATGCTCTTTAAAAGCATTTAGGTCCCACATTCATTTAAATAACATATTTGTTTCTTATTGTTGTATTGTTTTTTAAAGGTTTTAAAGGAAACGTATTTGATGGGGTTGAAATATAGTAAAAGCTGAAATTTGAGGATCATATCTTAAGATGAGTGAATATAATATATTTAAGCTAATATTCATTGCGATG
Source organism: Pinus tabuliformis (assembly GCA_031772625.1). Taxonomy (NCBI): domain Eukaryota; kingdom Viridiplantae; phylum Streptophyta; class Pinopsida; order Pinales; family Pinaceae; genus Pinus; species Pinus tabuliformis. The sequence continues at coordinate 653,325,605 of CM062808.1, read as the reverse complement.
TTGTAATAGGTCTTCTAGAATTGTATTTTAAATCATTGAAAATTGTTATATGGATGATTGGTATATAAATTTTATATGATATTTTGGATTATTCGTAGTATTAAGCAATGGTTAAAAATTGATATTCATCTCAAAACTAGTTATACTTTTTTTCTTTTTAATTAAATTGATTAATTAACTATTGGCCTAGGGTATTTTAACAGAGTCTATTCACAAGTTAAGAATCTCCATGATAAAATGGAGTCAATATACACTCATTCACATATTGTTTTAATAGTATATATCTTTAACTTATATGTTATTTTTTTTAGGCATAGTCTAACTAACATTTGAAATGAACCTTCCAAACATTTTTTATGGTTAGTTTTATTCAAAATCCAGTAGATATTTTTAAAAATTATAAATTTAATTTGTTTAATCTACAAAGAGTCAGTACTGATGTATTTTAGGGTGCTGAATCACTTTATGCATTCAAAAGTGCATTTTAAACAATATGAAATCACAATTTTACTAAAAAAAATATTATCACATTCCAGCCAAAAATCTATTTCTTCTGCCCATTTATTTTATGATTAATAATAACAATAATTCAAAATAAAATTATAATTCAAAAATTTTAATTTCAATTTTATTTTGACAAAATAAAATATATAATGAAATAAATATTTTGATACATACTTAAAATTATTCGACATTTAGTTTATAATATTACATAAATATCTAAACATTTTAATTTCACCTTTCAATAGTAGCACGAAATAATAAATGTTTCTGTCATAACATCGATAATCAATAATAAATAATGACAAAATAATAAATGTTTCTGTCATATTAGATAATAAATAATAAATAATGACAGAAACATTATTCATTATCGATATGAAATTATAATAATATCGATCTGTTTATGTCAACTCTTATAATTTCACCTTTCAATAATATAATGAAATAATAAATGTCTACCAAAAGGCATATCGATATTTTCCATCAAGACGTGCGCATGTAAGATTACAATGCTAAGAGTCATATAAGTAAAATTGAAATAGATTATAGACATTATGATGTCAATTAAATTAATAGTAACATTATTTACCTACCATTAAAAGGAATAATCATAAAATATTAGTCTAATTGGAAATTTTTTCCATGAATATTTTGAATTAGGAATTATCTACTTAGCTAGTATAATTTTTTTTTAATAAAATATTGGACACTTCACTAACATTAAATTCGACATTGAATACAATATTCACCACTTTTTATAAATTCTATGATAATTATCACCTTCTTAAGGTTTTCCTTGATATAGTTGTGCAAATTCTATGATAATTATCACCTTCTTAAGGTTTTCCTGGATATAGTTGTGCTTTAGCATATCAAAAACATCATCTAAATCGAGATATTATTCCTTTAGATCGTTTTGAATTAATCTTTTAGAGAATATGGACACAACTTGAAAATATATATTGAATTTCATGAATATAACTTTTTATAACGTATAATCAGAAGCATATAAAAACCTAGGATGAAAATATAACACATATACTATGAAAATAGAGTGGTCTAAACCTGTATTAATAATTTCCATTTTAAAACAATATTCGGGTAATTTCCTTCCTCATTATTAGATGTTGTATATCAACATCAATGAGGCGAGAGAGGATATTTATTGAAAAAAAAAATATCATCGATTTTGAGAATCGTGTTCTTATTTTATACACAATATTTATGAACTGGCGCCTTGAATGAGGACAATTTGTATCAATAAATGCCAATATTTCGGAGACTTGGTAATACAAACTAATCTCTTTTAATTTGCTATTCTAACTAGTTGTAGTGTACTCTAAATGTCTTAGACATTCCAACACCTCTTCTGTAATATCCAACTTTACATCATGATCATTAGCGAAATGTCCCTCGCATTGACTTTCGAAATTAGTAATCCCACTGTGTCAAGAAACAAAGTATAATTGCAATGAATAAAAAACATAGTATCAAGAAATGCCATTCAGCTCAAAATTACCATACTTTATATTAAACAAGGTCAAAATATGTGTGTGATGGTCCAAAAGGGTCAAAGTGGGGTCACCAATGGGGTCACCAATGGGCTTGTGGATTGCTTAATAACTAGGTCCATTACCAATTCCTAGCTTACCATTTTTGACATCCTTGTGCAATTAAAAGTACACACCTTCTATTGTCCTTAGCTCTATTAGTGTTTAAATACTTTCCTGATATCCCAAGAAGTGTACATAGTGATAGCTCTAAATTTCTCAATTCATGTTTAACCCTGTACCTCACTCCCTTCCTTCTCCTTTTATTGGTCAAATATTGTTGAAGTTTATGTTAATATGAGTTGTGGAGAATTGAACCTCAACCTAATCAACCTTGCCATTGATTTTCTCATATACATTTTTAAAGGTTAGTCTTAGAAAGTGTGGCCTAAAGAGTGTTGGGAGAACCTGGTTAGAATCTGGTTATGTGATAAAGATACCACAAGTAATGTAGTACCATTTACTATGAAAATTGTATCATTACTGATCACATAGAGGCCTCGAGGTATCTATCCTCAAATTGTGATGTGCCCTTTTCCTATCTATCCTCCAAAATTGTGGGCACATCCTAGTCAGCAGAAAAAGTGTCATTAATGGCGAAAAAGTATTTTAGCTTAGGGAACACTACACTGATCCAAGGAATATTTTGTTTATCTTCTTAAGTAGACTCTTCTAAACTAGGTAATATTATTCATTAGGAAAACTTCTTTGAAATACGCATTACGATACCAGGAACAAGGGTGAGAGAGAGTAAGATTATGGAAGTAAAATTCAAATAGTCTACGATTTTATTCCATTTTCTGTATTAATATGTTTCCGTCAATAATGTGGGTATATCGGTGCTTAATTCACTTTATTTTGCTAGTTTGGTGACATGATACATCATTGCGGCATTAGGAACAATGTGAAGTATTTAGATATATGTTTGTAATTTAACATTTAATGGAACAATTGAGCCACTTGATCTAAGGATATCATGGCCACAACCTCAATTTTTTCTTGCTTGATAGTTAGGGATGTTCTAGTTTCTTCTAATGTCAGTATTAATGACTAGTTTTCTTTCGATATTATTTTGATGTGCTTTTCTTCTTATAATTTCAACATCATTGCCATTTTCTCACATAGTTTATGAGCTTTTTATTAGTTGTTTTCCATCTTTCTATCATACCATTTTCCGTTTATTAATCTCTTTTTTTTATTTCTCTAATTCTAGTATGGTGAAGAACGAAAACTATTTTTTAATATCCCTTTCTTTAGGTTCCTTTTACTATAGGTATCTCCTTCTCTTTTCCAAGTTATTTTTCTTCTTGTGGTGCTTCCTTCTATCTAGAGAAATTATTTCTTTTCTCCTTTTTCTCTTTTTGAGGACATCTTGTGGGACTAGAGGAGCATTCAATCTATAAAATTATTAATGTAAAAATAGGGTTTATATAAATGGGATTACTTTTTGATCTAGTCCTCCTTCGTTGTAAGATTGGATTCCATTTCATAGAGTTGGTTTCTTTACATTTGACTTGAGGAGATTCATGTAAGGTATCCCTTGATTATTCAATGTGGTGAGTAGGTCTTTTTTCAAGGCTTCCAATTTGATTTTTTTTTGGTTTTATTTTTGGAGGAACCTAGAATGGTAACCACCCTTTCCCATTTATCTTTTATTCTTATGTAGGATTATGTTTTTTCATGGTCTCCCTAGATTCCATGAATTCTTATTTATCCTCATATATAAAATTATTACATACGACTTCATGTTCAATTTTTTTTTAAGGAATCATATAAATTTTATATAATTAGTGCATGGTTTGGTAATTCATCACGCATTCATATCTTTGGTTTGTATTTCATTTAGGGGGTACAATACAAAATATTGGATACTAAGGATGTCATTTAGCCATAAGTGAGATAGATTGTTGATTTGATGAGAAAGCTAGAACTTATAGGTATATACACGACTAAGTATATCTTGAGATAAGATGTACTTTAGATGTTGATAGCTGCCTAATGCAACGGAGCAACAAGACTCTCATTTTTGACACCCTTTTCATCATCCACATATTTTCCATAAATAAGGAGGAAATGATTCTTTTCATTTTTGGATTCTTGTCTTTAATCATTATCCCATGTTAAGCATACATGAATTCCTAATGCCCTATTAATGGTTTTGTCATATATTGTAACATTTTGAAATTCATATCAAACTCCATTGTAATTTCACCATCAAAGCCTGTCAACCTACTAAAATACTCCAATCATTGATTCCTTTATAAATATCAACGAATTTGGTTTTCTAATAAACCTTTGAGGTATCTATTGTCCCTCTTCAACTAAATCATAATCCAATTTTAGAATATTGAATGGTTTTGTTCATTACAAGAGAGGGAAAAATGTTCTTGGGGTGGACTTCCTATAGTTCAATTCTAAATGTAGCTTCTAACGATGAATCAGAAAAAGAATGTGAGGTATATCTCTTCCAGTCAAAATCCAAAGGCTCTTGTTAAGAGAGAAATTTATTTGGATGGTGAGAGAAAAGCATAAATGTTGGTGTAATTGTGTGATATTTTTTTTGCAGCACAGAAAACTATGACTTGATAAAAATGAAGTGTATGTAAAAATGAAAACGATTTAAGTATTTGGGGATGATAATAGAGTGAAATAGGTCTATATTTCTAGAATAATTTAGGGTGGATAGTAGGTATCTTATTTGAAAAAGGTTGACAGAATCTCATAATAGAAAAAATAGAAAAAAAACATTAACTAGCTAATCATAAAAGAGAGAGAAATAGACACACCTTTTTCTTTTTGTTTTCCTTTCCTCGTATTTCTCTTATTTATATAGGTTGAAAAGGACTTTATTCGATTCTTGCAATAGTATACTAAAACTCCATTAATGCAAAGTGTGAATTAGAGATAACAAATTATATTTATATCAGTAATGTTGAAGATAAGCATTCATAATTTCCTCAAATGTTGATCGAAAATGACTGTAGTTGATTTAAAATAATTTAGGCTTGACAATCTCTTGACTTGATTTTATTTCCATCGTGATCAATTATTTCCTTAGAACTAATGACCCTTTTTTGTCATCCTTTGGGCCACAAAATGGCTTGTGTGGACCCCACTCATGTTTCCGTTACTAGTGTAATATATCATCATAGTTGAGGTCATCCTTTCGCTCATCAACTCATTTATAATGTGACATCCCTCAAGTATTATAATTGAGAGAGGCCATGATAATATAAGTATGATTAGATGCAATTTTGACCTTGGATAATATACAACAAAGATTATAGTTTGAATAGAGGAATGATTATAGTTTGATTGAGGTTATTTTCATGTTTTTCTTCTTCATATTGTACGTAAAATTATTTATATATGGTTTTTGAGTGGGATGAAATGGAGCCTATAGTGATTGGAAATAGGTGGTTTCATTATACGAAGTGTGGTTAGGGTAATGGTGATTTGTTATATTATGAAATGAATATTGTCCCAAGAAAAGTGATGATTGTTCCGCCGTTTTTACCAAAATATATTGTACATGTACCATCCCATATTGTACATGTCGCAATTACTAGATTTATTTTTGCAATCTGATATATGTTTTCATGGAAGAATATGGAGTATGATGGCAATGGTTTTGAAAGATAAATATGAACAAAATAGGAAATTAATTAAGGTAATGTAATGTTGAAGCGGATGTAACATGAAGATAATGATGACGTAATATGGGAATAATGAAGTTAATTTAAAATAATGATTCAAATTGAGTATTCTTTTATTGGAGAATCGAGATAGGGACTTTGAAACTATCTTGAAATAATGATTCTTGTTTGAAGCTTAAATATGGATGGTTAAATAAACTAGCAATTGTCGCAAAAGGTACAAAGAGAGGCCGATAGGATTATTAAATTAGAATTATTGAATTTCTCTAAAAGAAATGTTGGTTCAAGTCTACAAGGAGCAAAGAGATTTGATGTTTGGAGTTCTATGCTTTTTGGTCACCATATTTCTTTAAATACAACTTAATTTTTTAGAAAAGTTCAAGCCCAATGTAGTTTTGCCATGCAGACATACACTTAAATCACTATTGGGCTTATGATATTGACAAATTCAAAGTAAACTGGTATACAAGAGAATGTACCAAGCTAAACCACGAGTTACACATCTTCAACCCTGAAAAAGTACATAACAATGGTTTGGCAAATCAATAGCGATATCATAATTGATTTTCCTTCCACATACATACAATTGCTCCAAAGGCAAGGACAAGAAAATTTTCAGCGCACCAGTGGGTCATTAAAACGAGTGACCACTAATGGCTTTCACATTTATACAATGAATTGGCAAGGGATTTTACATGGACTCCACTCAACTTCAGACACAGCTTCAGCCAATATGCAGAGTGATTGAAATTGAACACAGCTAAGTAGTTACATTGGCTCACAGTAATACACCAAGTATAAAATATTGAAGCTTTTACAGAAGCAAGGAGTAAGAAAAATTATAAAGCTAAGAGAAGTGGATTTAAATCAATCAAAGCTTGTTGAACGACTATAACGTTCGCTGAGGGTTCCGGAAACATGCGGCACCACCTAATGAGGGTTATGTGGACCCACAGCTATTTAATTTTTGCAGACGGACAAAAATGACCAAACTAATTTCGTGCAAAAAAAGAAGACTAAAGCCCCGTTTAAGACTTCGCACGTTTGCCCTGCATCACCTTCATATGATTCAATCGGAAAGTCTAATAATTTTGATGGTGCTCTTTGTGTCGATGAAGTGGATAAGTTCGGGAATGGTTTTGTGGTAACTTCAACAGATTGTTTGGGACCAGATCCGAGCAGGATTTGAAAGGAAGTATCGGCAGGCATCTAGGTCTTCAGAGGAAATTAATGATGAAAATCTGCTAGTAGTTTTTCCAGAATTGTTGACCAGGGTTGATGCATAGTGAAATCTGAAACCAGGCCTGCTTCTAGTCCGGTCCACACAGAGTCCCCAGTGCCAAATAGTTTCTGGGATTGGTGGGCTTCTCCTGTATATACGAGCTCCCCCTCTGAGATGTTTGTCATTGCCCAAATTTTTTACGCGGCACAAGGTGAGGTCTAACATCATAGATTCGAATGGACTTGGAGGAGATGAATGTAAGAATAATGGAACTGTCATTTCTCCTGAAGCTACTACTCGGGATAATAAGAAACAAATGTCATTGGATGCTAAACATCAATACTCAACTTTTTCCTCAAAGTTTTGGAATCAATTATGTTATTGTAGGTCCACCATTGGTCTTCAAATTCCCTGTACTCTCATAAATTTGTGTAGCTTGAAACATCTCCATAGTCAGTGCATTGCATTACTTTTGTGATTTACAAATTTCTAATACAGGTCTCCAATGGCATCCCAAGTAGTTCATGGTACTCTTACTGCCACTATATTTGAAGCTAGGCACCTCAGTCATGGAGGCTTACCCAGGTTGCTGAGAAAGGTAATGATGTCAACCACCTTTGATTATGGATTTTGTATTTGATGTTTACTGAACAGTAGTAGTACATCTTGTTGAGAAACAAGGTGGAGAATTTTCCAAGAACCTGGTTTTGGTTTCTTGATTCTTGTTTCTCTACAAGGTCAGTACCTTGCTGAAGCCCAGGTTTGCCTGCCTCCAGTTCAACCAAGTATTTTATTATGTTTTATTATAAAAAGATAGCCAAATTTATAATTAATAAAAAAAACTTAAATCTAAATATGTCTATCAAGTATTTTAACCAAAAACCTCTCTAGTGGATTCTAATCATAGATAATTTAATGGTGAATTCCAACAATCCGTTATGCACAAGTGTAGTTATACTCACAACAACAACGTGTTTGTTTTTAGTTGCATAAGGAGTGGTCTACCCAGGGGACTAATTTTCCCAAGAATTGTTTTCCAATGACGGCGAAACACAAACGATTTCCACAGGCTACGACGCCATCGATCAACGATTCCAGTTACTATGTTCTCTGTTGACGACGACGTTATTTCACCGTTTCCACTTTGCCGTTAGTGTCGCGTCTGCCCTTCAGGTGGAGCTTCAAATTTCATTACCGCTGCGCCCATTTTAAATTATTCAAAAACTTCCATTACTGCGCATTTGATTTTGATTTTGAATCTCTGTTCTGTTTGTGCCCAAAATATACATGAAACAGAAAGATGCATCGATGGGAACATCGTGAGCTAGAGTTTGCAACAGATTAGTTGTACTGCTATTGCTGTGTTCATTGGGAAGATATGTGTGCCTTCACGACAACAGTGTGCACACCCATCATTTAGAGAAGAAGCCCTGGAGAAAGAGAGCGTCATGTGGCCCTAGAGATGAGGTGGGGATCAAGGTCAAAACTGGTGCAGAGGAGGTGAAGTACCACCATGTGAGAGGCAACAACGGGAGGCTACACGCCGCTGTGCAAAGAGCGTTTCCGATGACGGAGCGACGATCTACTCATGCAAGCGATGTAAAAGGTTTAGGCGACATGAGACACCTCTGCAATATCTCTTGCCTCCCACCACACAATATTCATCACTCTTTGAAGTATTGCAACGCCACAGAAGAAGGAGCGAGGCAGAACACCAAGGAAGAAGAGTTATGGTGAATGACAGGGATAAAAAATGTAGTTTCTGTCAACAAACTAAGGTTTACATAATTCAAGTCTGTAAAAAATGTACATAGTGTGCCAACGAACTAGGGTTTACATAATTTAAGTTTGTAATTTTGAAAAGTTCGCAAACAAGAACTGCAAACAGTTGTCACCATGCACCTTGACAACTCTTCGCTTTTTCACCTTGTCCTTTGGGTAAGTATTAGAGGAATAAAAGTTCTGGATCTTGCAAGTTGTTAATAAGCAAAGATAAAATTGGGTTTCTGCGGAAAACGAAGATTTGGTACCTTCTATTTAAGAAACTGGATAGAAACGCTGCAAAACCCATGTAAGAAACTCAAGTATTTCCATTTTTCTAAATAGAAGGTGTATAGATGGCAGAAAATTACATATTCTGAGGATCTTTCCTAAATTTTAAAAACTATTACTCTGGCAAGTAGAGTGGAACTTGATCTGAGCTTAAACATTTAATAGAAAGAGGGAGACTTAATGTTTAAGGGCTAAACAGTGAGGATTTAACGGAGGATTTTAACGTGCTCAAGTTTAAGATGCAAAAACATTAAAGCACAAACACAAAATATGAGGAGATCCCACAGCTTTATATTTCGGGATTCATACTTTTGAACTATTTCCAATCTTGGCTGAAGGATCCACAGCTTTATAGGTTTTTCCTTTAAAAGTCGATCAGAATGTTTTATAGAAATTTGATTCCCGGACAGTTAAAATAGGAAAGATACAGACAGAGCCGTAAGTAGCTATTATTTCCAATACGGCGGGACTCTGTAACTGAGAAAAGCATTCGAACAGGAGGTAATCTTCAGAAAAAACAGGTAACTTCCTGGCCAAGAATCACTAGAATAATCTGACCTACCCGCATTGAGAATTTTTACCCTCCACACCATTAGTGTATTCGGTTCCATATCTTAATTACTCAGCCCTGAAGTAGGTCTATTTGAATCGTAGGTTCCAGAAACATGCGGCGCCATCTAATGAGGGTTACGTGGACCACAAAGATTTAATTTTCGCAGACAGACAAAAATAGTAAGAAACCATGCCAGATGTCAAGAGGAAATTGAAAGTGCTGACGACTGTGTTGATGCATAGGAAGGCCTATCGGCCTAATTATGAATTTACCTCATATATGATAATGAAGATTTATATATGATGATGTATTTGTTGACGCTAATAATCCTTCACTATGTCATCAATAATTGATGGAGAGAGCATGTGTTACTCTTGAGATGGTTATTCTCTATTTTCCTTTTTATTATCAATTATTTGATATTATAGAACTATTTTTTATGGATACTAAAGTTTTTATTTATGCTTTTTTTGTGTAGGAACATTTCAGAATAACAAATTTTACTAGACTTGATTATACCTCTATATTATTGAGATACATAAAAACAAAAAAAACAAATATATCTATCTTAATCTTCTATTTCTACTTCTTCTTTGTCTTTTTCTTTTTTAGGATAATGGTCCCATTTTTAGTTTTCATCTTTTTCTACTATTTTAATCTTATGATTTTTTTCGTGACAATTTATTATTCTTTATTACATACCTATGGATACCTCAAAGGAACCTTTTAACCAAACATTTGTCCCAACCACCTTATGAACATTCTCAACTAGGTATTTTACAATTTTTTTTCTTTCTCCAATTCATTTATACTATCAATGACATCGAAATTTTATGTTCCTATTATGTCTACAATTTATTCATTCATAAGTGGCTTCATATACTCATTATTTAAAAAAAAATCACTGAGAGGGGATTTGTTGATCATTTATGGCTATATTCTAGATTGAGCGATTATCATAAGAAAAAAATTATAATGTATTAGCCAATACATATTATCATAAGTTTCTCCTAGAATTATGTTCATTTCGATTAAAATAAAAGTTCCTTATCACATTTCATGAAGTTCCTAGGACTAATGTTGTTATCATGCCAAATCTTCCTTTGCAACTAGAGCATGACAATGTGGAAAATGGATTCCATCTTATATTCATCTAAGGAATTCATATATCACAACCTTTCTTGTTGTGTTGATAATAGGTGTATATTGAGTTGAGAATTTCTCCTAAAATCATAAACTCAAATTTGACTAGTAGTATGGCCTCCCTTCCATAGACAAGCTCATAGGAGATAAGCCCTATAAAAATATTTCACGTTTTTTTGTATGCTAATATTATTCCATAAATTTATTTACCAAATTTTTCTTACTCATAATGACTATGTTTATGAGTATCTCTAATTCCATGTTCATTACTTCCACTGACCCATTTTCATATGAGTGATAGGGGGTGGATTTATTATGGTGAATGTGGTATTGCTTCATATTTTCTTGAATGCAATGTGAGGTGAACATAACTCCTTAGTAAGCGATAATTTCCTACGGGAACTTGAATTTATTTCTCAAGAAATAAAGTACTTTCTACTTTATAGCAACATTCATTGATTTTATCTCAACTATTTTAGTTAGATTTCAATGCATACTATGCTATATTTATTATCCTCAAGGAGCATCAATAAGAACTAAAAATTATAAGATCTAATTATCGACATATCCCTCTATGACATGGGAATATGTTGGCATCTAAGTTTTGTTAACGGGTTAACACATTCTTATCGTTGTGTTTGATCGTATTTGTTTTATCTTGGTGTATATGAAACATAGATTTAATACATACTTTGCACATTTTTTCTATTATTCCATTACATAATTTCAAATCATCAGCAATAATAGAATAAATGGTTGTTAATAAGGTCATTTAATTTGTCATAAAACTATTAATTAATTGAAATCCAACCACGTTGTAATTATGAACAAAAATATGCTCTCATATCTTTTGGTTGTTAGTTAGATTTTATTAGGTCATTGTTATGATTTTTGTCATGATTCCTATTGGTTACAAACTATTACCTAAAAGAATTCTAATTAAAGTGACTTTAAATGGGAATTGTAACTCATAGTAAGCCTAACAAATGGGGATTATACTAGAAGGATTATGATCAAAACTCTAAGTAACAAGAACATTGATAGAAAAAGGAACAAGATCATAATTCTTTTGTCAAAATTGATTTTTCATTTAAAATTACTTTTTCATAATTCTTAAGTTCATAATTAGTTTAACTGTAATAATCATTTTTATAATAATTCTTATCAATTATGATTCTTATTAGCCAGAGTTCCTAGAGCCACATAAAATATGTTGATAATATCTCTAACAAATATATCTCTAATAAACATTTTAATCTCACCGTATACCATTCGACCATAGTTCCAAAATACTAAACCAAAAGTCTCATTACTATGTTAGTGTAATGTGCTAGGAGAGCTTTGCAAGCTTCCATTTACATTTTATTTTGAATGTTATTTTGAAATAGCTATACTATAGGGCATTGTAAATTTTTATTTTAAAATTTGACTAATTTACCTTATATTTAATAACGCAAATACAATAATAATTTTGTAGATTTTTATATTAATGAGATCTGGGATACAAATCAAAAATTTTAAAAATACAACTATAATACATGTGATTGATTTTTTTTTGTTAATAATTTATTTACTAGCTAGAAATTATATAATTGTTAGTTAGGTTCAGTGTCACATAATCTAAATGTATTGCTAGCTAACTATTTCAGGAGGCTTTACTTATAAAGCAGGTAAATACAATTATGGCCACAACTTCTTTTATTGTTTGGCAAGATAATGCTATGGTATATAATGTAGTATGTGTCCTATAAGTAATAAACGAAACATATTCTTACGGAACCCTAACATTTCATGTTGGTGTGTTATTAGGCTCGAAGTACAAGTTCAGATCTAAATCGAAATTGGAAAAAGATTATCGCAAATAGTTATGGTATTGAAATTGTAATAAGGATACAAGGGCCTATTGAGACTATTGCCATTCAAGAAGACGTCCATAAAAGGAGTAATCTTTTTATTTTGGAATGATAATATTATTTTATAAATTTTCATTAAATTATGTGGTAGTAATGTATCCATTTCTATTTTATGATAAAGGGAGAAGTGTGCAGATGATTGAGTATATATTCCTTGGGACAAAAGAAAATGATTGGGTATATATTCCTTGATTCTTAGTAAAAGGAGAATATATGGATCGATAAATAATATTCATAGGAAAATTATTATAAATATTTTTCATCCAACATAGAAATTATTATAAATATTTTTCATCCAGCATAGAAATAATTATACATTTTCCCATGTAGAGAGGATGATAAATAATCCATTGAAGAAGTACGCTATATTTATAAATTACTACATGTTTTGTTATGTAAATTTATGAAGAATTAAATGAATAACCATTTTGTTGACATAATCCACAACAATGAATGTATTATTTCAATATATTTCAGGACACATTGCAGCTATTGGTGATATATCTTCATCATACATGAGAGAATGACTGAATAAAGATTTTCGGGATGAGGAAGGAGTTGATAAAATCGATGATGTTTGACAAGATGTTGAATCTATTTTTAATTAAAAAAGGTTTCATAATGGTTTTATAATTATAGTGATTGAAGTTCAAAACCACTATATCGAAACACACCAATTAAAATTAATTAAGTAGCTTAGATATTGATACAAGTGACACCATTCAATGTTTCAAGGACATATCAAATCCATTCTAACACACTAAATATCATTGGGGAATAAATGAGAAATTTCGTAACGAAAATATTATTTGGTATTGTTATTTGCAATGTTTTGAGTTGAATTTTAACACTAAATTTCACATTGTTCCTTAAGGAACACTTATCTCTATATATATTTGAAGATTATTAATTATACATGAAATAATGAAACAACAGAGAGATAAGAGAGATAAGTAATAAGATCTTAAAAATAATACCATCCATCTATTATGAGCGAGAGGTCAAATTTTATAGAAAGTTTTTTTTAGTTAACTTGATTAGAAATGGTTTTGCAAGTAAACAAGAAAACATTTTTATAGATGTTTTTTTTTTTTTTTTTTTAAATTTCCTCACTAATTTGCATGAAAATAGGAAAATACATATTTTAGAAAATTAAATAGGTTATTAGATGTTTTCTTTGTCATTATGAGTTTCCCTAGAAGTGGTACACCTTTCTTTACTACAAAATTCCTCCCAATTTATAGCCATAACCATCACTGCTTCCACCACAAAATAAGGAGATTTTTCTCGCAATGTTTTGCATTCATCAAATTTTTTGGTAACAATGTCTCTCTCCTCCAGGCTACAAGGTATTAAATTCATGTTTGTTGGCAAGATGTCGACATCTTGAAATAAAGAATTGTATCCTTTAGCACGAGAGGACAAAAATCAAGAATATTATCCATGGGATGACAAAATTTGACGGATTTGTGAAGTATAGGTGGTTCAAAGAGCTTAAAATTGTTAATGTTAGGAACATTGCAAATTCCTTTTTGGGAAGGCAAGTCTAAGTGATATGCATTTTCTATAATGCATTCTAAAGTAGTATAAGAACCCATCATAAAGGATGCAACTTATGGTGTTTCCCATTGCAACATTTTTTTTCTAGCAAGGGCCACACACAATCTCCCAGTTTCAATTAAAAGGGTATGCATTGTTTTTGTTCCCCTTGTTTGGAACATTCTATGGTAGCTTGGAAAGAAATAATTACTTGAGTATAGCACTCAGATATGGAGTGTATAAAATGACGAGTTGATTTTTTTTATTATTCTAATGTGAAAAACCATAAGGCTTGATAGTCAATGTTATTGGAGAGGGTTCACTTGCCTAAAACAAAAAACTAACTTTGAAATGGGAGAACCCAGTAGAGTAATGTGAGGCCCTATGTAGCTAGGTTGATCAATCTTCAAATAGGTATCCAACTATTGGTTCTTTGAAAAATAGTTGTGAAGGGAGTAAACCAATGTGAGATTGACAACCTACATTTTACCATTTGTTTGTATGTGAAAGGGAGTGGAGAAACAAAGTTGATAATCCATCATATACTCGAGAGTACACCAAAATATACTAAGAAGATGAGAACATTGATTAGAAATAATGTTACTGAGCAATCAAAAGTGTGGCCAAATATGATGGAAGAATAAATATGTGGTATCAACATTAGAGGTAGTATTATGACAGGGAGGGAAGATATCCTTATTATAAAAAAAATAGGCCATTACCCATGGCATCATATTTGTAGAAAGTAGAATGAGGACAACTTAAAATTTCCATGCAAATAGGTTACCAAGGGCGAGAGGGCTCAAGTAAAGGCTAGTACAGACCATGCTTATGGTTTGATGGCTTGGTTTGTGAACAATGTGAACATTCTCAAATGAATTTTTCTACTTTCTTGGGTAAAGTATGCCATTGAGTTGGTGAAGATAAGTGGATGATGATCGGTATGCAGTATGGTTTCTTTTCCAAGAATATAATGGCACCATTTATTTAATGCTTTATCTAAGCTTCATAATTCCATATCATAGGTGTTCCACATAAGATCGACCACTACAAGAGTTTTAAAATGGTATTGGAAACTAAGAGGCATATTTTTTTTTTATTTCAAATGGTTGATCCATATTCATAAAATGAAGAATAGGAGTGAAACATATGAAATTCTTGAGCTTAGAATAAAGGCACTTAACCTCCATATCCAAAATGATTTTCCTTCATTGGAAAATGGATGTAATAGGTGTGCCAACTAGGAAAAATGAGAGATAAATTTTATGTAAAAATTTATACCTACCATGAAACACTTGAGGTCATGAGAATTGGAAGTCACTAACAATTGTGCCAAAACTAGTACCTGAGAGGGATCTAGTGGAAGTTTTTCTGAATCATGTAGGAGTCCCAAATATTGAACTAATAGTTGTCAAAAATATGATTTATTTTATTTTCCTTAAGGTTTATGGGTTCATAGTAGCTCATGTGTGTTGCATACATGTTGTGTATTTTCTCCCAAAAATTTACTCAAAACTGAAATATCATCAAGGTAAATGACCACAACCTTACCTAATTGTCTCCTAAACACATTATTGATTAATATCATAAATTAGGTAGTTGTTTTTATCATCACAAATGTCATAAAAACCCATTGAAGTATCCAAAACTTTGTCTTGATAGTATTATTCCATGTGCCTATTGTATACCTATGAACTTGATGGTATCCAAATGTCAAATCCATCTTAGTGAAGAAGAAAGACCCTTGTAAGTGGCTCAACAAATCCTCGGTTGAAACTAGGGGAAATATATCAGGAGGCACTAAATTAGTTTTTTTATCTAGTTTGAGAAAGGTGCACGAAAAACAAATAAATACATTGGCCCAAAGTAACGTTTTTAATAGGATATTTTCTAGTAGGAAGTTTTGTTTCATTAAACGAAGAGGATGTAAACATGTAGGTGTGACCCTCATGTTACAAGTTGTCTTTATGATCTTTAGAATGATAATTAGTGTGCCTAGCTTGTTGATATGGAATTATAAGTAATACATATTCGTAATTGATAGGATAAACATCACATACCACAATATATCGAAAAGCGACAATAGCAAAGTTCACATCACAATGCTTGGAAACATTAAGACGACGGATTTCCTTTCGTATCCAACTAAGTTGATATGGATATAGGTGTTTACTAGTGTGAAGGTTAAGAAATTGAGGAAAGTCCCAGGCCACAATATTCTTTTAACTCCCATTTTGTAGGATCAAAGCAACAAATTCATGCTCGATCTCAAAATTCTAGGTAAACAGAGGCGTAGTAGAGATGCTGGATTGATTAGAAAAGATGAGGATGAGAGAGGTGTCCACTTTGATAGTATTGTCAAGAGAAACAACTGCAAGTGGGGGAGGGTAGTTTCCCGTCCTAACTAAAAATAGTGTTGTTGGTGTGCATATTTTTAAGTGCTCAATAATAAGTAGAAGTATGAAAATTGGTCTTATGGAAGGTATATAAGGGTTTATTGTGAGGTGTGGAGGATAAGGAAAGGGTCAATTAGAAGGACTAATAGGAGAAGGATTAGTAGGATATGGACCATATCTGGTTTGAGAGGATCGAATTTGAGGAGACATTTTACGTTGCACAATGAAGTGTCAAAGAAAGGCCTCAACCAATGAAGGACTGTAGAATAATTCAAATTATTCACAAAAATCCATTAACAAAATGGAATTTAATTTGGCAATCAATACCACTTCCAAATCAGAGATATCTAGCTAAATGCACAACCTTCAACAACCCTAGATGTAGTCTTGTAATAAATGACTTAGTAGTTGGAGGAGCTACAAGCATTTTGCAAGAAGAAGTTAGAGTTATCTCGGGGGAGAGAAGCATGATATTAATGCTTAAAAAAATTCATCCCATGATGTGATGAGCATTCATATATATTCTATTTATAAACCACATTATCCATGTTAAATGGCTTTTTCTAAATTATTATTAATATATTTTTAAATACATGTCAATATTGCTTCACCTTACATATTTAAATATTTTATTTATGGCTTACAATGAATTTTTCAAATATTCAATAATATTTTAGTGATGGCACATATGAATTTTATATTAAGAATTGAATCAATATATATTCTAGATGATTTTGGTTGTTTGAGTATCTTTTAAAGATAATGAGTTTGTTAGTGCTCAAATCGTCCCCACATATGAACGACTTGAATACACATCCACTAAGGACTAGAAGTCCTCCCTCTCCAGGTGCTACGACTGACCTCCAATGCACCACATGGGGTAACCCTGATCATTAATTAGATGATTTTTCAATAAGCAAATAAAACAAGGTCAAATATAGATAATTGTTGATTGTAGTAAATCATGGCATTAACATAAGTGAGTGGTAAAACTTAAATTCAACAAAAATCATGGAAAATATGATCCTAATGATATGAAGAAGGTAACATACAAACTTGGGAGTAGGTAACCGGAGAGTCGAAAAAGAAAGGAAAATATAAAATGAGACACAAAGTTGATAGATACCGGTCTTTTTTAGTATTAGTTAAGATGTATGCAAAAACTACAAAAATTCTTATTGTTATCCTCTAAACCTTTGTAGATGGGTGCATTCAATAATAAATATTGAAACTAGAATCTACAAAGACATAGAAAAATTTTGTGATTTTTGAAATGCTAATGCTATTAAACAAAAAAAATTATAACATAACACTTTCTCAATTACTAATGTACAACATCAATGATTTCTAAGCCGAGGACAAGATTTCAACTTACAATAATCAAGCACAAGTCATTTATTCCTACATTTGATAATATATATATATATATATATATATATATATATGTGTGTGTATCAAAACATCAAAACTAAATGTATTATTTCCTAAACGAGGGCAAGCCTCTAATGTAGTTTCTGCAATTGGAAATCAAAAGATAAGTGATAAACAAAAAAACATGGCTTCTTCAAAACACAAGCATCGATTTCCGAGATGTAAAAGAAAATTGTGTAGCATTTATAGGTAGTTCAGCCAAAATTAGAAAATTCACACTTTTGTCAACAACCCCCCTGTGAAGGGAAACATGGTTTCAAGTAATAATTTAAAGCGTAAATATCTTATTAACTGTCTTGAACATAATCAATTAAAATTAAAATTAAAATAAAATAATTTTAAAATGAAATAACTATTCGTTGTGGTGTGTTCATGATTTAGAGTATTTGACTTTCTTTGTTAAGCCTATGGGGGAGAATGAGTGGGATCCATGCATCTTGACAGTTAGTGCTTGCGTGGTGATTAAAGGGATTTTTATCCAATCCTTTGGTTGTTTTGTCACGGACTTCATCAGCTATACTGGCTAAATGGCTTGTGATGTGGAGGAGACCATCTCTATCAGAAGATTTCATTTAAAGTGATTCCTCCACTTAGCATATTTATCCCAATCTGAGGTAGAAAACAAGGACATGCTTTTATATGTTATGATTACCACCACCAACCATGATATGATCTGACACCGAGCAAAATGGTAAAATCCCTACCAAGACCATTTACGACTGTATATGAAGAGTTTGCTTCCTTATTGTGCATATCTAGACATCCCAGATCCCTTTTTGTATTCTTTAGTTGATCCTAGAAGCTTTCCCAGGATACCACCCAATTATCATTTTCCCAGAATGAAGGCACGCCAATCCTCCCAAGATAATTCTATTCAATCTTGAAATCATTTATCTCTTTAACATCCTTCTTGAATTCATCCCTCATTATTTGCATTGTAGCCTATTTATCCTTTAGCACGCAGAGGGATAAAGTAAAATAATCTATGGAAGGTAGATCTAATCATTCCAAAGTGTCATCTTATAATGTATTGACAATGTCAATGAGGGAATCGATGTCTTTCAATATTTCATCAAGGGTTGTGACTGTGCTCTTTTCTTCTAGATTCACATTTTTTATATTTCCCTTTTCACAATTTGAGAGGATCTTTACATAAGCTCTGATTGTAGAGATCTTCTACCATATCTCCCTCCATATCTCTTGCATGGCTTGCAATAGTAATTTTTTCCATGTTACATTGATTCGAAGTTCTTCCCAGAAATAATTCACTTCGTCATGTTCATCATTCAAGGTGGCTTGAATCTACTCGATCTCTTGATTCTTCTTACCTACTTAGTTCTCCACTCTACGTTCAGCTCTAATGTTCCTTGCTCTAGTTGGGTTATTTTGATGTGTAATAACTTAGAATATTTAGTTTCAGATGCTTGGGTGGAATTAATAGCTTGATCGATCTAAGTTTTATATTCTACCAAAAAATTTCGATGACGTTCCTCCTTTTCACGAGATTTCGTTTTGAATAGCTCCCTCTATTTAAGATGGATTTATCGTTCTTATTATTTAATTTGTAAGGATACTTCCATTTCTTGAAGGTGAGCTTGAATTTCTTCCTTCCTTTCAAAAGTTTGGATCAAGACATGAGGATTGTGATCAGGGAATTTAAGGATTTACTGAAGGGCTACGATTTCCTTTTCTTTCTCCTCCAACAATTTATTAATTGGCCCAGTATCTTTAGGTTGGTTTTATTGTCGAATGGATATACTATATAAATCCTTTATTTGATTAGTATTATTCCTCAAGTCCATGCATGCCACATGTAATTGCTTAAAAAATTTCTTTATCATTGCTTGCATCTTTCTATTCCTAGTAGTGGAATCAAGTAATCTTCGAGTTACAATATCACCTGCCTATCAGTGTAGGTTGATGACATTCGTATTTGAGACTCTTTCCAAATTAAAGTCTAATGAAGAGGTCCTAGAGCCTACCATCTATCGATGCTCCCTAATCTATAGGTAGATGACTGTAAGGTTTAAAACATTTGTCTCAAAGTCAGTAGCTGATATAAATTGGGGTCCACCTATGGGGATCACATCACTAAGTGTTGCGGTGTCTACTGATTGGGATTTCTCTGAGAATAAGGCCAAATCCACATCGATAGACATTATTTTATTTTTATTATTAAAATGATGTTTAATTTCAATGGCTTGCATCCCAGAATCCTTGGGTTTTATCCCGAAATCCTTGGGTTTTATCCCAGAATCCTTGGTTTTATCCCAGAATCCTTGGGATTTATATCTTCCAAGGCATGTTGGTTTTCTTTATTCAATTGTTCAACCTCCCATTCGAACATGTCAACATCCACATCATTTTCCTTTGGCTTTAACCATTGTGACACTTCAGGGGGAGTTAAGGCTTCGGATTTTATTTTGGATGCAGGGGTAATGGGAAAAGAAATCACACAATTTGCATCCCCTTCATGTATCTCGATTTCATAATTAATCGAGCCAATTTGGGTGGCTGCCTTTGTCATTCCTGTAAATTTTGTTTCTTGTACAACATCATCGACAAAAATTGCAGTGTTTGCCTACTTTTCCACTTATGGTATTTTCCCATGAACATAGGCTAATAATCCCACTTGCTTCTTTAGACCTGAGATGATTCCCATAAGATTATAATGTCAAATTTTGTCTTGTAGAAATCGAAAAGACAACATTTCCTCTTCCAAAGAATATATTGCATTTTTATTTTTAGAAATCAAAGGGGAAATAGCATAGGTAACTAAATAATGATCCTTTTCTCTTCGAAACAAAGTGCAATTCATTTACTATCATTTTTTGTCTAAGGACTTCATATGTAAACAATAATGGCGACAGATAATTATGTAATTGAAAAGGTTTCTTATCAAATCCATATAAAAGAATTATAGTATAATCAGGAAATAGAAACCAACTCTTGATACTTTGTTCCTCCATCAATCTTAATGTTCTGACCTATTTTTCTGAAAGCCTGTTTACCTTGACATTTATTAATTTAACCTTCAGAAAATGTGCAAAATAATTGGTGTACTGTGAGTACGCATAGGGAACAAGGTAGGGATAGATCACATCAGACCAATGGATAGTTTCTCTCTCTTCGTTTTCGGCATCCGTAGTACTCAGGAGAAGCTTATAAGATAAAAAAAATAGGAAGGGTAATTAGAAAGGACCAAATGAATTAGATATGAACAATTATAGTAAGAATTGAAAGGAATAGAAGTAGATAAATTGAGTGTAAGGGCTCACATCAAGTATTTGGGAAAATTAATGGTTTGACAATCAAGTGAGAGAGTAATGAGTCATCTACGCAAGAATGTTGACTCATTCATTTTACTATCATCATCCAAACCAAATATGATAGAGAGGAGAGAGGTTAGAGTCTAGAAGAAGGGTTTTAAGGACTGCCTATCTACAAGAAACAACAGCTTCAATGCAGGAGATATTGGTTGTTGAATAGGGTATTCAAGAACTCATGCTTATCATTCTTTTCCTGGGATATAAACTCATGGTCCAACCCTTTATCGATTATGTTGATTCCCTAGGCAGGAATAGATAGCATTTTAGCAATTATCTCCTCGTCCAGCTTTAGAAAAAACCTATGGTTGGACTTAAAAAATAACACTTGTTGTTCTTGCTCATACTTCTCGACCAACAACAAAATTGAGTCAGGGTCAAAGTGTATAGGAGGAAAATTTTCATGTAGAACCCCAAATTTCAATCGACACATATCATCATTAGACACAATAGTATTGAGGGTAAGAGTCCTCTTGAGGGTAAGGATGTCTCTGAGACACAATTTTGTATCTTGAACCCCATCTACCTCGTTAACCAAAGCTTGTTTCCCTAATGACTCAGAGATAATAGCTTCCTATGATTAAATTACCGACCCGACAACAAGAAGGTGAGTTAGGATGACTTATTGAATGAGGGAGGCGAGTCCTAAAGCATGAGACCTCCTCCGCACTTTCTCCTGGCCATGGATGGGCTTTCCTAGAGGACAGGAAAAAATAAGGTTGAATGAGGGAATGGCGAAAGGTTTGTAGAATTAAGGTTAAATTTTCAATTACGAGGATAATTAAAAGATGTAGACAGGTGTTAATCGACCATTAGCAATATCACCAACCAAGGAGAGGGGGACCCATTCATCGCAAGAAGGCACATGATTATAATACATGCAGGTTTTAGTGTGACCACCATAGATCTATGAAAGATCAATGTCTAGGATGACATAGAGTCAGAGGGGGGGTGTAACGGCTATTTTGGTGTGATGTGATTTAGCAGTCATATAATTGATTTTATGATAATAGTTAAGATCCATCGGGCAGGAAGCCTGCATCTAATCCTCGTGCTAGTTTAGGGACGATGATGAAGGTTAGCTGACGTATCAAGAATCGAATGGCTAACTCATGGAAATTCAATCGGGGGTTAAAATCATCGGGGTTTGGACACTGCATTAAAGGTGCAACACAAGTAAGTGCGATGGACATGTTTGCACCATCAATCTTCCTGCTGAGAAAGATCTGTCGCTCCTACCTACGCACTCCATAAAACCCACCCAATTTATTTTTAATTTGAGGATATATATAGCTATTTAGTTTTAGTCATATCTTAAAATCTCGGAAGGGTGAGGGGTTTTTGAAGCACCTAACAAAGTCACTTATGGATTCACTGCTAGAAGAAGTACCATTTTCAAAGTTCTATAGCTCTTCTTATGCCTACAATGTTCGTAGCCTTCATGGATGAACATGATGAGCTAAAGGTTCACCAATTTTCTCACACCAGGATTTGTTTTCAAAGAGGTTAACATCTCTGTTTAATAGAAATTTCTTGATGAGAGGATTGTAGAGGTTCTAGGCTTTTGACTGTTCATTGTAGCTTACAAATACATATCTTTCACTTCTTTCATCAAGTTTCTTTCATAGCTTCTATTGAGCATGTGCAATTGCTACATAAGAAAATATTCAAAAGTAATAGTCATTCAACTTATTACCATCGAAAGCCTCTTGACGCACTATATATTTAACACTAGTTAACAGAGATTTATTGAGAATATAGATTATTGTAGAAACAACTTCAACCCAGTACTCATTGGACAACTCCTTTTCACGAAACATGCATCTTTCCATACTTGTGATTGACTAATTTTTTCTTACTACTACCCAATTCTGGTGTGGAGTGTATTAGAATTATTTTTAAGAAAGTAAATCCATAATTTCTTTGTATATTCATCAATAAAGGTCAGAAAATAAATAATGTCGCCAATTAATTGTGTTTATGTTGATCTAAAAACATTTGTGCGAACTATTTCTCTAAGGGTTCTTTTTCTCTACTGGAACATGTGGGAAATCTATTTCTTTGATGCTTTCCAATAATAAAATTTTCACATTGATATCTTCTTCATTCATAACAAGGAGATCAATGACCATAGAATGTTTTTAAGAAGTCTGAGACCCATGAAGGGAATATGACCATAGCTGAAATGCCATAATTGTGACTCATCTATATTTGAAACATTATGTGAAAATGGTTGTGATAGATTTGTACGTCTAAGAGTAAAGGGAAGCATTTTGTGCTTGGTTTGTTCTACCTTGGCTATAAGTGTTCTACTTAGAGGCTTTTCATAAATATAACAAGTTGTCTCTTGGAATATTACATCATAACCATGTCCCATCAATTGAATTACATTAATGATATTTTTCCTCAGCTGTGTAACATAATAAACATCATGTATATTATTTTGTTGATTTTATTTTGTAAGAACATGAAAAATACCTTTCCATTTAGCTTTAATATGAGAATTATCATCAAGAGTAATTTCATATGTGATAGAAGAATCAATGCGGGAAATCATATTTTTGTTACCTACCATATGATTGCTGCATCCACTGCCTAGCAACCATATCTCATTGATGTGATTGTCCTCAGAAACATAACAGTAAAGAAGCATCACTTTAGAGTATTTTCTAAGATATGTATGTTTCCTCTTTGTTGATCTCATTATTTCTGTAGGGTCCCTATAATACTAGTGATTATCCCATTACTATTGTATTTGCATCCCTTATTAATATTGTTGTCCCCCTATTATCCCCATATTGTTATTACTGTGCCCCATAGAATCCCTCTATTGTTATTTTTGTGGCTTTATATTATTATTGTTAGGTTGGCTGGGTTATATTGTGACTCCTTAGACTCCTATATATATAAAGGAGGTTTTGTCATTTGAATCATCCAAGAATTGTTCACTTATGTAATGTAAAGGAGGTTGCCCCCTCGAAGAGGCTGAATTCTAAGGCGTTGATCTACATTTTCTATCTTTTCTTGAGCTGGTTTCATAACATTTGGTATCAAAGCTTTGGATTCTAGGGTTTCGCTGCTCCAAACAGGTCATCGTGGAATTTTCGCTATAACTTTTATTCCACGATGTTTCAGAAGCTAAAAAAAAACCCATTTGAGAATACATCATGCTGAAGCTCGGGTTTGAATTTTAGAACTTTTCGTACTATATTTGTGGAGATATGATCTGAGGAAGTTGGTATTTTTGCAGACTCCTAAATTACATTCCAAACAGGTGACATGGGAAAAATTGTCATAACTTTCTCTCTGAGCATCGTATTGAAATTTCGTAAGAAGTTACAGAAAGAGGACAGACTGTAGCTTCTTGTAAATATTTTTCATAGACAATGGTCGAAACAGTGACTCCTGGCACGTCGTACAAGTTCGCTCTACTAAACTAGTATATAATCAAGTCACTATGGGAGATTTCGCATAACTCTTCCTTGGAGAATCCAATTTGGATCAGGCTGGTGGCATTGGAAAAAGGACACAGAGGGCTACTGTAGGTCACAATTTTAGAACTGGATGATAAGAAAGTACAAAGATACATCAGAAGAAATATCAAGCCCCTACAAAGTGAAAAAAGGTGTGTTGATTTTTTTAAATTTTTGCTTAAGCTTGGTTTGAAAATTTATTTTGAAGGAATTCAAAGGGCATAGTAGAGCATTATTATCAGTAACTGAATCCCTGAGGAAAAAAAATGCAAACACCTAGTAAGCAACCTGAAAGCTCTAGCATGACTCATGAAGAAGAGGAAGAAATGCTACATGATATATCAAAATTACAAGAATAAGTGCAACAAATGTCACTCTCACAAAAGCTAACATAAGCTAAGATAAATGGCATGGAATCTAAGATAAAGGGTGTGGAAGCTAAGATGGATGATTTGAAGATAGATTTGAAGACAAATTTGAAGAGAGACATGGCAGATTTGAAGAGAGATTTCAAGACAGACATGGCAGATTTGAAGATAGATTTGACAAATTTTCTACAAGAAATACTTACTAATGGTGAAAAGGTAGTAAAGGAAACTCATGATGCAAACAAAGGAAATGTTAATCATGATTTCTTAGACTATAATGTGGGATCGAAGGCCCACCATATTCCAAAAATCGATATGAGGAAGTTTGATGGCAAGGATCCCACAACATGGATATTACAGATGGAGAAATTTTTCGATCTCAATAATGTGAAAAACACACAAAAGGTACGTATTGCAACTTTATATTTGGAACCAAATCAGTTTGTATGGTATCAATCGCTTTTCTCTCGTAAACAAATTATCACTTGGGTAATTTTTACGGAAGAATTGACAACACTTATGAGGATACAAAAAGCAACACCTTTTTTAGCCAATTGATAAGTCTCAAACAAAAGGGTTCAATAATGGAGCACATTGAGGAGTTCCAAAAATTGAACATAAGGGTAAAAAATATTCCAGAGGAGCATAGGATTGATGTGTTCATAGGGACTTTAAAGGATAATATCCAACATGATGTTCGCCTTTGGGAACCTGATTCATTAGAGAAGGCATTTAGGTTAGCAAGAAAAATGGAAAACAAAATTATGGCAACTAAGAACCATACCACTCACAACTATAAATATGGAAGTGTTGTTGCCCCTAGTCTTCCACAACCTATAAGGTTGACACCACAACAATTGGAAGAAAAAAGAGCAAAAGGGCTCTATTACAGTTGTGATAGCAAATACACTAAAGGTCATAAGTGTGCTGAGAAGAAATTATTCTACATAGATTTCGAAGAGGAAGAAGAAAAGGAGCAAGAAAGGTCAAAAGAAGAGGATATACTCCAGGAAAAAATCCTAGATAAAGAAGAAATGAATCCGACCATATCTTGTAATGCATTGGCAGGAATTACCACTCCTCAAACCATCAAGAAAGAAGGAGAAATCAAGAAGAAAAATGTAATAGTGTTGATTGATTTAGGAAGTACCCAAAATTTTATTCATTGTAAGGTAGCAAACGAATTGAATTGCTTCTTATATCCAGCACCAGAGTGTCAAGTGATGGTTGCAAATGAAGGAACAATAAATTGCTCTAGAAAGTGCCATAATATGAAGCTATCAATGGGAGAATATGTATTGACTAGCCCAATGATTTCCATTCCAATGGGAGGTGCTAATGTTATACTAGGAGTCCAATGGCTACAATCCTTGGGTACAATAGCTTTTAATTTTCAAGAACATTTCAAGAAATTTTCTATGGAAGGAAAGGAAGTTGAATTAAGGGGTATTGCAAGGAAACCAGGAAAGATAATCAGCTCTAATGGTATGACAAAGCTTCTAAAAAGGGAAAAAAGGGGTGTAATTGCACAATTATGTTCGCTAGATGTTTCCACATTTCAATCATCTATTTCTCTAGATCTCCAAAAAGTCTTGGACAATCATTCCAAGGTATTTGAGACTCCCAAAGGCCTCCCACCTATTCATGATCATGATCATGCTATTCATCTAATTCCAAGAAGTGTTCCTCCAAACATCAGGCCGTATAGATATCCCTATGCCTAAAAGAGTGAAATTGAACTTATGGTTTCAGAAATGCTAAAGGCTGGTATAATTCAACCGAGTCAAAGTTTTTTCTCTGCTCCAGTAGTATTAGTGCACAAGAAGGATGGATCATGGCGCATGTGTTCGGATTATAGGGAGCTCAACAAGCTCACTATTAAAGATAAGTTTCCCATTCCTGTCATTGATGAATTACTGGATGAATTGCATGGATCAATTTACTTCACCAAGTTGGATCTTCGTTCAGGATATCATCAAATCAGAATGAAGACTGAAGACATTCCGAAAACAACATTTAGAACTCATGAGGTTCATTATGAATTTCTCGTCATGCCTTTTCACCTTACCAATGCACCTTCAACATTTCAAGGTTTGATGAATTCCATTTTCAAGCCATTCCTTAGAAAATTTGTGTTAGTATTTTTTGATGATATAGTAATCTATAGGAAGTCTTGGAAGGATCATGTTGAACATGTTGATAGGGTGCTACAACTATTGGAGGAGAAACAATTATATGCAAAAAGATCCAAATGTTTCTTTGGAGTACAAGAGGTGGAATATCTGGGTCATGTTGTATCTCATGAAGGAGTTAAGGTAGACCCTAGCAAAATAAAATCCATTAAGGAATGGAAAATCCCCACATCCATAAAGCATCTGCGAGGATTTCTTTGGTTGATAGGGCATTATCGCAAGTTTGTTAAGAATTATCGGAGAATAGCAACACCACTAACAACATTATTGAAGAAAGATGCATTTTCATGGACTCCAGAAGCAGCAAAGGCCTTAGAACATCTTAAAGAGGCAATGTGCCAAGCGTGAGTCTTAGCTACACCGGACTTCACAAAAACATTTATTGTGGAATGTGATGCTTCAGGAAATGTAATTGGTGCTGTTTTAATGCAAGATGAAAGACCCATTGCTTTTGAAAGTCATCCAATCAAGGGAAAGTTTTTACACAAAGCTATTTATGAGAAGGAAATGTTGTCAATACTCCATGCACTTAAGAAATGGCGACCCTACCTAATGGGAAGACACTTCAAGGTAAAAACGAATCATGATAGCCTTAAATACCTTTTAGAACAAAGATTATCCTCTGAAGAGCAACAAAAGTGGGTCACAAAGATGTTGGATTATGACTTTGAAATCATCTACAAAAAAGGGAAGCAAAATGTGGTGGCAGATGCACTCTCAAGAAAGGATGAGGATGTGGAAGCATTATTGTGCGCCATTTCTATTATCCAACCAGATTGGATAAATGAGGCAAGGGAGGAATGGAAGAATGACGAAGAGGTGTGGGCACTTATTCGAAAGTTACAACAAGATTCCATTACGTCTAATACATTTAACTGGAAAAATAATTCTTTATGGTACAAAGATCGCTTATACCTCTATAAGAATTCCCAACTAAAACAAAAAATTCTTATGGAATTGCACACTTCTCCCTTAGGGGGGCACTCAGGATTTTTAAAAACTTACCACAAGGTTAAGAATGATTTTTTTTGGGATGGCCTTAAATTGGATATTAAAAAATTTGTGGCAGAATGTTTCGTTTGCCAACAAAGTAAAGTTGAAAAAATTAAGACACTGGGTCTATTATCCAAGCCAATGTTGGGAGGAGGTTTCAATGGATTTTATCACAGGTTTACCTAAGTGTGAGGGAAAGAGTGTCATCATGGTGGTAGTTGACAAACTTACCAAGTATGCACACTTTTGTGCATTATCACATCCATTTAAATCCAGTATAGTTTCTACTGCATTTATGGAAACAATTCAAAAGCTACATGGAAACCCAAAGATTATTGTAAGTGACAAAGATCCCATTTTCACAGGAAATTTTTGGACAAAATTATTTTCTTGTCTTGGTACTCAGTTAGCTCATAGCTCATCTTATCATCCTCAATCTGATGGGAAAACTAAGATAGTAAACAAATGTTCGGAAGGATATCTTCGTTGCTTTGTATCTGATAAACATACATAATGGGTCAAATGGTTTCCTCTGGCTAAATGGTGGTATAACACTTCCTTCCATACAGCAAAAAAATGACCCCATTTATGGCACTTTATGGATATCAGCCACCTCGAAGAGGCTGAATTCTAAGGCGTTGATCTATCTTTTCTATCTTTTCTTGAGCTGGTTTCATAACAATTTCTTTCAGTATTCATGTTCAAACTGTCTAAATTTCTAATATTAATAGCATTGGAAATTAAATTTGTTGCTCCATCTTTTGCTCCTTTCTGTATGGTTGTGTGAGGGTCTCGATTATTCTTGGTGTTCTGCTCCATGATGATGTTCTATATATATTCCTCTACCTCGCTTGATTCTACCTCTATATCCTCTTATTGTGCCTTTGTCAACAAAGGCTTGAGCCTTGAGATCTGCTTCCATAAAATCTTCTCCCAGGTTAGGTCATGTTTCCTTTGGAAGAAGTGGTCTAGTCAACCGATCTCCTAACAAATTCGTAAGACCCCTTGACTCCAAAATTGTCATTATAATCATTTCAAATTTCTTCAGCAGGATTCAGGGGACTTTTTCAATGATATTATTATATGCAACCATTTTAGCAATATGCTTGATTTGATTGCTGATGGCCATGTCTCTAGTCATGAACTTGTCAACATTCTTTGTGTCATCCATATTCAGGGCTTCAAATTGAGTCCCTAATGTCTACAATTCAACAATATTCACTATATCATTACCATGATATGCAACTTTGAAAATATTCCAATGTTCTCTTGTTATTGTTGCACTGGTTATTTTGTTGAATATTGACTCATCAAATAAATTTTGGATCCAACATTTTTCTCGGTGCTCTTTCTCTCAGTTTGATGATTGTGTTTCTCAAATTATTATTCATGCATGCTACTACTTCTTTTATTGTATCTACATAGCCCTTTCATAGTGTATCCCAGAAATATTGGGTTGGTACAAAAGTATTCATCTCTAAAGACCAGAATTCATATTTTTTCCAAGAAAAACTAGTATCTATAGAAAAACACTTGGGAAAACAACTATTTAAAATATGGCCACACCCCTTTTTTGAACTCAAATAAATCATTTCAAATAAATATTTTTTTTAAATAAAACCATTTTTAACATTTTTTAATAAAAAATGGTTTATTTCAATAAAACCCCTAACATCACAATGCCCACAATGAAGATGAAAATTAATAGACCTTTAAAGAAAAAATTGAATGACCCTTTAAAAAAAATAAGTCTTCAAAAGAGTTGTCTATATTGGACGCAATCACTTGGTTGAGAGAATATCTCAACCACACACGAATATATGAATCTAGTAGATATAACAACCCTAAGAAATAGGAATAGACGCCTTTACATAGAAAGAATCACAACCAAGACAAGTAGGAATTACATTTTTCAACACACACTCTTAATGACTAGTTGTCTCGATATCAATATGAAAAGTCCAGTTGTGGTCAAACATAACATGAGAATATGTCAACATCCATATAAAGGAACAACCATCCATCAGAATGCATGGGTGCCTAACCACTGCAAACACTACTTTAGTAGGATGTCCTTCGCATACATGGTTCTAAGAAATAATGGTTTTAAGATTACCACGAACTTACCAGGGAGATGCTTTACAAAGACCACTACAAAATGCCCTAGACTTACCTAAAATTAATATGTGTGACACATAATAATATTGAGTATGGTGTATTTCAACCTACACTCCTTTACCTTGTTTGTGCATATATTGCGGTGTCAACCAACTTCTTCTAGAATTATACTTATTGGCTTCATCTTGAATCTTTAGGATGGGCCTTGGTATTTCAACAAGAATGCCGCAACTCCCAAGGCTACCGAATTTTAATTATCAACTCAGGGTTCGTACAGACTTAAGAGGTATCGACACTATATATAAATCATACAATGTGTCCTTCCTTTGCTTTCATCATGTAATTGAGTGCTTGTACTAAAATCAAACCCTAAACTAATTGAATAAAATGAACTGAAATGGAAACCCTAAGATTTGCAAGAAAAAAAGTACGAGGAAAGAAACATATTCTAATAGCATAAAGATCATGAACTAAATGTAAAAGAAACCTAACTTAACCCTATTTATCACGTGTGATTATTTAAACTAACTGAGCATGGAATCTGATCTAGAGAGTACTAACTATTATGTGCATGTGTAAATATAAAAGAACTCATTTTTTTAATCTTTTTGCTTTATAAATGCAAATGCTAATCTTTCCTTGATCTTTGGCAAGGAAGATAGCCATGGCAGAAGAAGGGTACAACGATTTTCATGGCTTTAAGGTCAATTAGGGGGCTAATCTCAACTTAAATGATGATTTTTGTCAATTCACACTCAAAATAGGCCACTACAGGATGTACTCGTTCTCCTAGAGGATCCCCTACTTTACTATAGGATGTTGCAGATTTACTATACGAAATTATAATTCATCAAATGACCAAGTGAATCAAATCAAAATTATATGGGACAAATTATGTTATTGACTAGGATGTCTTATGTCTCCATTCCAAGTGGAATACTCAAGAATACCTATGTTAAGCTATGCTAAAAAATAGCAAAAATTTATTAGTCTAAAAGTTAGAAATTTGAGAACTAGTGAGGTAGTAAATCCATCAAATGCCTAACCTAATCAAGTGGAAATGAAATGGGGTCAATTTTTTTATGAAATAGATTTTTTTTTTATGTAATACAATTTGAATCAACTTTATTGACGCTCGTTAGCATGCTCTAAAAAATAGCAAAAATTTACTCCTAGTTGCCACAAAGGAGTTCCAAAAATCTAGCTTTGGGATTAAGAAATCTAATCCAAGTAGCTCAATTATTAATATGACCTTCCAAAGATTTTCCAAGGATTAAATGATGCTTTTGATCCTACAAAAGAACTTGCATCAACCATTTAACCCAATCGTACAACAAGAAATCATTTATACTAAATGAAGAAATAGAAAGAAATTAAAACAAGAGATGAATGTGAATAAGAAGTGAAAAGAAGGGAAGAAAATGATACAAAAGGGATCTGAGGATCTTGGGATGGCCAAGCTCAAGGAAAATCAGATACTTATGGAGGATAACAATATTTAGAAGGTTAACATGACACCAATATTCATTATTTTGATTAATATAATTACATCCCTGCAAGAAAATACAATAGAGCTGCAAAAATACAAGTTTTATCCACAAGAAGGCTAATGAAAATCTATCCCTAGAGGAAAAATTGGCTTGGTACTTATAAAAAATGATTACGAATCATTCCCCATGAAAGGAGGAAGCTTTCCCCACCAAAATCCCTTGATTAATGGATCTAGTTCCCAATACCATGAATCTACATTAAATGATAGGGAACACATTCCTAGATTTTCTCAATCATTGGAGTTTCACCATCTGTGTCATAATTCCATAATATCCTGCTGATTTATAATTTAATAGTAATCTTCCTATAGTAGGGAGTAAGTCCCTAAATTATCTCCTCCTCCAGATATTCATAATCTTCCCAATATTCTTATAATATTCTACAAAAATAAATAATATTAGGCACAAATATGCAATTATTCATAAACCTTCCTAATGAATGTATTAAAGCTAAAAATACATTATCTAACGCAAAAAGAGAGGTTTAATGTGTTGAAGGATGGTCATGGGCCTTAATTTATGTTTAATTTAGAGGCATGGGACTTAATTTATGTCTAATTTAGAGGCTCATTATACCCCCCTACGGAAAGTGTTGCTCATCCTCTGAGCAACTTAGTGACCTCATTGTACCTCATTTGTGGCCCTAGTGGCCTCTCTCTTGTGCATTAAGAATCTTGTTTGTAAGTTCTTCAAGGACGCAAGCCCAAAAACATATTTGTGCAAAGAAAATCCTTGTTTCTTCAAACCATTAGTTTTCCTTCTTCCCCTTATTCAAGATGGCTCTTGAATATTTTTTAGTTTGGCAAGGTATTCCACATCCTTATCAACCTTTTTCTACCTTGTTCCACCATTTGGAAACCTTTGAAATATTCAAAATTTATTTAGATGAGAACTAGGACATCCTATAGTAATTTCTGTCAAATCTACAAGAAACCTATAGGAAACACCGTTAAATCTACAAGGAAACCCTTTTTTATCATAAATGATAGTTTGAGCCTAGGATAGGCCCTCAACTTGACTCTCATGCCTTTCTCTCATTTATATAGCATCTTTTAGGCCTTGGTAAAAACCTAGAAAGAGATTATAGACCTCTTGGAGAGACTCTTTTTGTCACTGCAGCTTCAGTTCTGTTTTGATGGTGAATGCCTCATTTCCTTTTTCTTCCTTCTTCTTCTCTCTTGTGGCTTAGATGATCGCCTAATGGCCTTGGAGTTTTTTATTTTGATTAAGTCTATCTTAGGCACTTTATTTTTCAGTTTTAGCACCATTTGTTTCTTTCTTCCTTCTTGTAGCAACATTCTGTCTTCCTGTAGTAGCCATTCCTTCTCTCTTAGAGTGTTTTCACTGTATGGTAGTGATGCGAAATGGTGTAGAGGGTTTGGAGGATGACGCTAGGGCTTAGAGGGAGTAGTGTACATTTGTGAAAATAGAGAGGATGCTTTGTTTGTTTTTTCTCAAGAATTTTTATGGTGAGGCAGAGTGTAGGGTTTGTTCTTGAAATTATGAAATGGGATGGATGAATGATGGATAGATAGCGAATATGAAGTGGATGGAGGGCTTGGAGTGGTACGGTGACTTGGCCTTTGCAAAATTTTCTTCTTTTAACTATTTTCCTCATTCCTTGAATCATCGCCCTTTATAATTTGACTTTTCAACATTGCATGAGTGAAGGAGTGAGCTATAATTAATTAGTTGAAGGTAGCTGAGACTGCTAACCCATCCTTAGTTTATAAAATCTCATCTCTCATGCATTGACAACAAATTTCTAACTATAATATTCTCAAGAGGTCAAGAATATCACATACTTGTACCTACCTTATGGTTGTTGGGGAGACATGCATGTTGCTGCTGATTTGATTTTGTTGTGCTTCTCATGATGCAGGTACATCTTCTTGACTACCTTTTTCTTTTGTGTTGATCTTATTTTTCTGATGGGTTGTCTTCATGTTGATGTGTAGGTGATGGCTTCCTCTGTTGCTGGTGAGCTCTAGAGGAATTTCATTGAGCCTGTATTTATGCTTCTCCTCTTTAAATCATGGTGTTGAAGGTTAGGCCTGGAGCCTATTGTTACTTCCAAATAGCTTGTTGTAGCTTCCTTTTTTTGAATGTTTGTGTCCTTTCTCTATTGGAGGGAAAATAGGTATTGGAAAGAGTAGAAGATGTGGCCATCGAGTGACATGGTCATGATGTGTGTTGAATGAGATGTGGTGAAGTCAATGTCTGTTATTCCTATCCCAAAATAGGCATGCATCATAATTTTTCCATGAAACTACCTTTCCTGTATATTTTCATAACTTCTTGTAGTATTACAGGAAACTCCTATAGTAATTCATGACAACCTCTTGTAGTAGACTTGTTTTGTCCATATCTACCAAACCGTAGAAAGGATTGACCTGAAAATTTTTGAGCATGTTTCTATCATCATTATTCACCTCCCCATAAAAGAAATTTGGTTAATGGATGCATGGATCTCGAGAAAAACTGAAAATGGTTAAAGGTGATGGAGGTTGATTTCTTGGAAACCATGCACTGGATTTTTTGAAATTGGTTGGGCATGTTACTATCATCCATATGCCTCTCCCCATGAAACAACATTTTTAAATGGTTGCATTTTTTTCAAGTTATGGCAAAAATAAAATTTTGGTCTATGTATTTTTGTTTCTTGTAGTAAAAGATAGTCTTCCTGTAGTTTTTTAGAACAATAAACAAACTCAATGGGAAAATCTTGACAATGATAGGTGGATGGTGGAAATAGATGAGGGTGATGGATTGGCATGGCCTTGGCCTTGTTGGAGAATTTGAGAAAAGGAGGTTAAAGTCAAAGTTTGACTTCTTTTGACTAGCTTTGACCTATTTTTTCTTTCTTTGGTGGGAACTTATTTTTGTTCCTTGTAGATGTCGGAGAGCACCTAGATTCATCAAAGAGATACATGGACCAGGGATGTTTTTTATTTTTTATTTTTCTGTAGGCCTACTAGTCACCTCAATGAGGTTTTAACTAGTAGGTTTGCCTAGGCACCTCAAAGGAGGTTTTCACTTAGGATCTTTTCTTTTTTCTCCTTTTTCTCCTTTTTTTTTTTTTTTCTTTTTTTCCCAACCCATTGACCACCTTATGGACGTTTTAAATCAATGAGCCAATCTAAGGGACCTCAAGGAGGTTTTCACCTCATAATTTATTTTTTCTCTTACTTTTCATTTTTTTTTTCTACCCTACCCTACTTGAAAAACAAAATCACTTTAAAGTATAAGAATACTTCCAATGGATCCATGTGCACATCAAGATGACAGAAAATGCTTGAAACGTATGCTTAGAAATGTACCTGGATTTCAAAGACCAAATTATTTGACTTTGAAAGGATCAAGAATATGTGAAGAAGAGAGTGATGCTCCATATTGTCGATTTTCTGGAACCAAACTTCAATATAACTTTGACATCCTTGGTTTTCTTGCTTATCTAGATCATTATTCATGTCTTCTTCTACCATGACCTTCAAATCTTCCTCTTTTTGCTAATTTTTCTCTTGAATACATGGAGTATTCGATGGTAACCATGAGGGAGCTCTCCCGATCTCTGATTTTGATGTTTGCTCTTCATCAAGTGTAGCCCATGATTATGCAGTCCTTTCATTTGAATCTTCTTCTTCTGGATGTGGTCCTTCAATGATATCAAGATAATCTCTTTTTTGAAACAATATTCCTAAGCTATGGTGAATGCCATTGATCTCGAGAGGAGATGTTTAGAAGTGTTGTACCTTAGCATTGTAAGTGGGTTGGGCTACTTCAATTTGTGGGTTTGGAAATGGTGGCATAGGTAGTTGAGTGGGAGTGGAGATTTGAGATGGATGTGGTTGGGGTTGTGGTTGTGGTGGATATGAATGGTAGGGATAACATGGAGTTGGGTATGCAGGATATTGAGGAAGACACTGCGAATATTGTGGATGGCTCCCATAAGATCATTGCCAACCTTACTGCCAAGATTGATTTTTGGGTTGAGATGGCCAATGTGGCAAAGGAAAGGGTATGCTCCAATTACTTTGAGATGGATGTGAATAAGCTTGAAATTGTGAATTAGGCTCTTGTATCATATCAGGTTGAACAGGTGGCCATGGCCCTCTTGGAGCTACATAACATAGTTGAATTAACAAATGACTCGGTCCGTTGTCCTCTTGGTAAACTTCCTTCAACCTTGGTAATGAGGGGAAATATTTAACATTATGTGATTCTGGACAGACAACACAAATATCAACATCTTCTTTTTTCACATTTTGTATTCTTAACATTTCTACTTGTTCACTTAGATTGCTAAGAATTCTTGTTTTAAAGTTATCATGAAAATTTCCAAGTTTAGCCTGACTTACAGATCTTGATTCTGATTGACTTACTCTTGCCCTTCCTCTTCATATTTGTTTGCATGTTTCACAAATTTCTTCAAATGATAATTGGTATAGATCACCTCTACTCATGAGATCAAGGAGATTAATCTATTTATCCCTAATTGTTCTAAGTAAGAGGGATTTTAGTGTGTCGAATCCTAAATGAAGTAGTTTTTCCCTCTTAACATTATACATAAACCTTTCTATTAGATCCTATAGACTCTCATATTCCTTTTTATTCATTCTAAGTATTTCTTCTTTAAGATCATGATCTTTATATTTTCTAGAAATATATTTTTCATATCATTCCATGATCTTATTAAATTAGTCCCTAAACTCATGAACCATTTAAGAGTTCTATCCTTCAATGTTGCCAGAAACAATCTCAATTTTTGTGTTTTTAATAAGTAACCATAAGATCAAAAAAAAATTCAAAGAGAAGAGAAGGTTTTCTGGATCCTCTGACCTTAGACCATGAAATTTTGGAAGAAAATATGGAGGGATATTCTTCATGTGCACACTATCATCAGTATCTTAAATGGAAAATTTGAGAGGATCTTCCTTATTGTCATCATCTCCATCCATTTCTTCTACATTCTCTTCCATATTCTTTATCTACCTGCTAAATTGAATGGTGATGTGGCTCTTACTGCACCACGTGATCAAATGGTTGGGTGGGTTGGTGGTGGCAAAAAATGAACTGAAATGGAAACCCTGACCTATTGCAAGAAATAAAGTACAGGGAAAGAAACATATTCTAATTGCATAAGGATCATGAACTAAAAGTAAAAGGAACCTAACTTAACCGTATTTATCACATCTGATGATTAAAATTAAATGAGCATGGAATCTTATATAGAGAGTACTAACTGGTGTGTGCATGTGTATATATAAAAGAACTCATTTTTTTAATCTTTTTTCTTTATAAATGAAAATGCTGACCTTTCCTTGATATTTGACAGGGGAGACAAGTGTGGAGGAAGATGAGTACAATGATTTTTATGGCCTAGAGGTCAAGTAGGGGCCTAATGTCATCTTCAATGATGATTTTTCTCAATTCGGACTCAAAACAGGCCACTACAGGATTTCCTATAGGATGTACTAGTTATCCTACAAGATCCCCTACTTTACTACAGGATGTTATAGATTTACTATACGAAATTATAATTCATCAAATGACCAAGAAAATAAAATCCAAATTGGATGAGAATTTTTTTTTTTATTGACTAAGATGTCTTAGGTCTCCATTCCAAGTAGAATCCCTCAAAAAGACATCTATTAACTCATGCTAAAAAATAGTAGAAAATTACTAGTTTGAAAATAAGAAATTTGAGAACTACTGAGCTAGTAAATCCATAAAATACCTAACCTAATCAAGTTAAAATGAAATGGCGTAAATTCTGTTATGAAATAGAATGTTTTTTTGATCTAATACAAGTGGAATCAACTTGACTGAAGCTAGTAGCATGCTCAAAAAAATAACATAAATTTACTGCTAGTTTAAACAAAGGAGTTTCAGAAATCTAGATTTGATAATAAGAAAGCTAATCCAAGTAGCTCATTGATTACTATGACCTTCAAAATATTTTCCAAGGATTAATGATGTTTTTTATCCTACAAAAGAACTCACATCAACAGTTTAATCCAATCTTACAACAAGAAATCATTAATACTAAATGCAGAAATAGAAAGAAATAAAAACAAGAGATGCATGTGAATAAGAAGTGAAAAGAAGGAAAGAAAATGATACAAAAGGGCTTTGACGCTCCTGGGATGGCCAATCCCAAGGAAACTCAGAGACCTATGGATTAGGATAAGATTTAGAAGTTGAACATCACATCAATATTCATTATTTTGATCAATACAATTACATCCGTCTAAGAAAATACAATGGAGATGCAAAAATATGAGTTCTCTCCCAAAGAAGACTAATGAAAATCTATCCCTAGAGGAAAATTCAACTTGGTACTTATAAAAAATGATTAGAAATCATTCCCCATGAAAGGAGGAAGCTTTCCCACCAAAATTCCTTGATTAGTGGATCTGGTTCCCAATACTAGGAATCCATATTAAATGATAGGGAACACATTCCTAGATTTTCTCAATCATTGGAGTTCTACATTCTGTTCCATAATTATATAATATCTTTTTGATTTATTATTTAATAGTAATCCTGCTATAGTAGGAAGCAAGTCCCTAGATTATCTCCTCCTCCAAATCTTCATAACCCAATATTCTCATAATATTCCACAAAAATAAATTATATTAAGCACAAATATGCAATTATTCATAAACCTTCCTAATGAATATGTTAAAGTTAAAAATACATTATCTAATGCAAAAAGATAGGTTTAATGTATTGAAGGATGGTCATAGGCCTTAATTTATGTTTAATTTAGAGGCATGGGCCTTAATTTATGTCTAATTTAGAGGCCCAACACTTTCTAACTTCAATTAGCAATTTCTAGGGTGATCAATTCTAACCAATTTTAATTACACATTGAGTTGATCATGCTCAACATGTTTCACTTACAAAACTCAAAATTTAAGAACGCTAGTATGCCACATTATGGAAAAGTTGGTTTCTCCATCTTCACCCTTGTAGAATTAGTTTTCCTCTTTAACCTTCAGCTCTCATAAATTACTTTTGAAACTATGGGTTCTCCTATAGTGAGAGCTCCAGATGTTACAATATTGAATTTGAAAAAATTAGATGTTACCTGTTACAACAATGGCCAATCTATAGGGAACTCAATCATGACCAACAATGGTCTTCAATACACAATTCTGAAGAAAAAAATGTTTCTCCCACTGATGGCTCGATCTACTCATTGGTTTGGCATTGGCCCCTGAACCACTACTTTTATGCACCATTACTAAACCTTTTCTCTTCTCTTGCTGGAGCTCCACGATTTCCATGTCCATGTCTAGAGACCTTTTCCCGGATAATCTCTGTCGCTTAATTTAAATATTGCAATGCAACATTACACATTGTAAATATGCCAACATAGTCAATACCGAATATTGTTTGGAAGCCATTTGGTGATAAATCCTCTGCAAAACAAAGATAATTGTCGTCAACGCCATTCACAAGAACATCAAGTCTTCCAAACTGCTTTATTGTTACTTCAAGAACACGAACAACATCCTCTATCTTGCAAACATCTCCTTCAATTCCAATGGCCAGAATGCCCTATGCTTGGTGTGTTGCAGTGGCTTCCTCAATAACGGTCTTTCTACGACCCATGATAGCAATGGCAGTGTCATGCTTCCCTAATTCTTTGCTTATTGCAAACCTTATTCCAGAGCCTTCTCCTATTATGAGAGTTGTTTCGCACTACAAGAAACCATCTTCTTTTCTGGATGGAATTTAACCTCTCCAAGATATATGGCCTTGAGAACCCTTCTATAATTCCAAAGAATACACCACAACAAAATTTTAAATCTAAAAAAACATAAGATGGTCTACCGGTTCATTCTACTTCATTCGCCATCAAATTATAAACAGGGGATGGACCTACAAAGAAATGAACTAATGACTGTGAAAGGAGACATCATCAGAACAATGTGAAGTAAATGAGTGATGAAGCTAACTACGGAAATATACTTTTTCATTGAGTCCTTTCCAATTTTGCAGATTTAGTTGCATTTTTTCCACTCTTTGAATCTGACTGCATAGCCGAGATAACCTTTGGGTGTTATATCGAAGATATGATCTCAATGTCACCAACGCTCGTCTCTCCCATAGTCCTTTGTTGTACGCTTAGATCCCAGCATCCACGCCAACGCCACCAGCTTTGTGGCTCCACACACATCCATATGCAACAACACCCATGGAGGTCCGCCTACAGAGATCAACGAGCCCTCCTTAGTGGCCATGCTTCAGATCGGCAATCATGCTCATTGATTACCAGAACTACAATCATGCTCATCGATTACCAACAAATCTGCCAAACGAGATCCAATGCAATCATAGTTTTCTGAATATGTAGCCATGC
Organism: Pinus tabuliformis; assembly: GCA_031772625.1. Lineage (NCBI taxonomy): Eukaryota > Viridiplantae > Streptophyta > Pinopsida > Pinales > Pinaceae > Pinus > Pinus tabuliformis. Next base: position 653,285,255 of record CM062808.1, on the reverse strand, counting down.
TATTCGGCCACTCAAAACGTAGGCCACAGACAAGAACAGATTCGATCCACAGGCTGCACCGAAATTCTTACCTCACGTTCAAACAGAGGGAGATTTGATGCACCACTGTACATCACCAAACTTCCAAAGCTCGCCATAAGACTCTGCTCACACAGCCCATAGCAGCGATACTAACAATCGCTCACACCACACTTACAATTTGAAAATTTGATCACCAATTTAAAAAATTATCACCACACTCCCTCGACTCTCACAATGTACACCCTAGCTCTTTCTACGTCCGATAGGTCAGTCTGTAATTCTCTAGCTGAAGCATATCTCAATGGTGAATCGCCACAACCACCACTTCCGTGGAAAACAGACAAAGGGTGATGGACAAAAAAACATTCACAAAAATTTTATTTCCCTTATCTCAGGACAAGTCAAGGATGAGGCTCTCACGGACTCTCTCACGGGCTTTGATACCATGTTAAATTTCCATAAGGAAATCTATCTTTACATTAATCAAATAATGTTACAAATAAATATATGAAGTATTGTCTCAAGATAGGGAAACTATCTTGGGCATACAATCACTTGGTTGAGAGAATATCTAAGCCACACACCAATCTAGGAATCTACTAGATGTAGCAACCCTAAGAAATAAGGATAAACTCCTTTACATAGCAAGAATCACAACTAAGACAAGTATGAATTATATTTTCCAGCACAAATGTAGATATATATGACTTTCGTTCTTTAGTTTTTGACTCTACATGCTCATTTTTAATTAGAAGATGTGGATTTTTTTGTAACCCTTTCTTTTTAATTCAAAGTTGGCTTCTTCTTGGATCATGAGCATGACTTCTCATTCTGAGCTCTAGTTATTTGTTCTTTTCTCTATGAGCATATGCAAATTTAAAATGAGGCTCTCGTTAACTCTTCTTTTCTCTATGAGAATATGCAAATTTGAAATGATGATTTTAGGGAGTTATATAAAATCTCGTGCTGTCAGACCATGAGAAGGATGGCAGAGTTTGAAAACATGAAAAATAATAAATACAAAACTAGAAATAGAATAATCTAACTCTAATAACAGCGAAAAATATTACATAGAATCCAAGGGAATGTAAACAATAAATAAATGTAATAAGAGTCAATAAATTCGACTAACTAAACTAAAACTCACTAAGACACAACTGGCAAAGATGAGACAAAGAGATTAATGCTCTCAATAAGTGGGTCAGCCAGATCAAATTATGTTAATCTTTTTGCTTAGTTTGACTAATCTTTGTGACGCCTCTAAGCTTTTTTTCTTTTCTCAAATATTTCTTTGTAATGAAAGTTATATGAAATTGAATACACATGATTCAAGTAAACTTATGAAGAAAACATGTTGAACATTATGGAAGGCTCGAATAACTATCAAACCTAGCCGATTTAGTGTATGATACTTGATCCGCTAAAGACAACGGACATGACATTGGGTCATCTCAATCCTAGATTTCATATCAGTACATCAATCCCACTTTAGCTATGATGGCCCTTTCATGATTACCAAATAGGAAATTTATAAGTTTAAATTTTTTACCAGAAGAGGAAATGAAGAGTATTTATATGCCAGACCCTAATTTGATAAGATTCGATAGAGGACCACTAAGGATTTATTTGCACGTCATCTTCAACATTACATAGTATCCGTTCATAATTTGCTTTAATTCCCACGTCAATTTAAGATTTATAAAAGTACTGCAGGTGAATAGATGCCTGTTTTTATATATATTTATATACCTAATATCATGTCAACCATTTAATATTTATTATATTATAAGTAGTTTCTCCAACCAAATGTTAATATATATGTGATCATTCTGCACCGATAACCCTTTTTCATATCACATAGCGACCAAACATTCAAGAGTACAAGGCTCATGATAATTTATGTTTAGGGTAGATATTATGAATTTTAGCCTCAAACTTCCACCCCTATAGATTTATTTTTCAAATATATTAAATTACTTTAGGTAAACAACTATCAATATACCACTTCCAATTCATTAAATATGATAAAAAAATGTAGAGACTAATATTGACAATAATTTGAAAGTATAGTAACAACCTCTACCCTATAGGATAAAAAATTTATAACATAAACATATTACAATAACTTTATGAGTTTATTCGTAAAGAACAATAGTTAAAGTTTAATAAGTTAGCTAGTAATTTTTAGGTAAAGTTCAAGCTAGAGAGTGGGGTTGTAAAAAGGAGAAGATACCAATACTAACTAATATGAATAAAGTGGAAATCATGATGTAAGGTGGCAATCATAATCTCCCACATCAATAGGTTCCTATCAAGCACATTATTTAGCTAGTATCTAAAATGTTTGACATAGTGTTCCATAATATCTAAATGTAACTAATATAGATTCATTTTCTCTATCAATCTACCAAACCCCTATAGAAATCAAATCTCTATATAAATGAAATCTATTGAGCTACAATCCTTTCTTATAGTACAAAATTTGAAAGTATTTGCATCAACAATAAATTCGATCACTTTGAAAACCTAACAAATAAGTAGTTAATATAGCTCTCTCTCTATATGTGTGTGTAATTGTTCATTGTTGAAATCGCATTTTTGAATACAATGCTTTAAAAATTCCTTTGATCATTTGAATTGTATAGACTATACAACTTCAACTTATGATTTAAAAATATAAAAAAAAATATAGATAAACAAGGATAAATAAAAATACCGAATAATAAGATTATCTAAATGTTTTACTCATATAAATTTATTTTTTAAAATTCCTTGTATAATATATACATGGTTTTCTTCTTTCCTTATATAATATATACAAACTTCGTAACCAATTATTTTATTTATACACCATATTAAAATAATATATATATATATATATATATATATATATATATATATATATATATTGTTTATCACTTACAGTATTTTTTCAAATATATAATAATATTTTAGAATTTTAAAGATTGAATGAATTACACATCTCTATCTTGTTGAGAAATAATTGTATTTTTTTATCTCAATTATATGTTATGTTTGGACGTTGAAATATTTTAGTATGGTCAATATTAAAACAATATTTTATTCATTTCACTTTCTCCTTAAGTACTTTTATAAATAGTTTTTAAAATTTATATATTATAATATTTAAAAAACATAGAAATTATACATTTTCCTAAGTTTCCATTAAAATTGAAAATATGAAATTTTTTCACTTTTAATTATTTGATTTCTCTAAAATTAATATAAAATTATACACATAAAAAAAATTATGTGATTTCAGTATAGACATTAAAATATTCTCTAAAATTAATATAAAATTATACACATAAAAAAATTATGTGATTTCAGTATAGACATTAAAATATTTATCTATCACAAATTAAACTATTTTTATCACAACTCTTTCATATTGGTTGTAATATTAACCATTAACTAACTTTAGGAAGTTCTTGTAATGCTTTAATTAAAATTGGCCATAAAGACAGATATATAAGCATGATTATTTTTTTATTTAGAAAATATTATTTATCCAAAATATTTAGACGTTCAACGGTTTACATACAATAATGTGTTTAGACCTTCAGCAGTTTACATACCCTCACAAAACAATCATGGAAGTGTAGCCTCAAAAGAGAAGCCTCAAATGTGTGATCTGCCGCTATGTACTTATTTATCACTTGTCCAACAAGGCCCTCAACCCCTTAACAGCTTTTCATGTAGAAATTATATATGGGTTTCCCTTGTGCCTCACACGTTGGCACAAGTAGGACTGCTGCAATCACTGCAATTCCAAGCATAACAACAAATGTCGCATGAATGACTGAATTAAAGTTGCAATTCTTGCTCCTGCAGCAGTCCTTCTTCACAACAAAACAAACAATTGCACACAAATATTTTGACCAAACAGACAACTCTGGATGTAATGATGTAATGCACTAGAGTAAGAACGACAGCTGAGAAAATTTATTCATACCGGACTATTCAAATGTTTTGGTTTTTCAGCGCTTTTAGAAAAAAATTTCATTACTTCCTAAATTTACAGCAGGTTTGCTGTGGAGTTTTTTTATATTAAATTTATTCAATTTGTATGTTTTAATAATTTTGTTTTATTTTGTCATGGTGCTTTTGTTGGGTTGTTATTGACGTTCTTGCGTTGGCTTTGTTTTCTTTTTCCTTCTAAATGATTTTTTTATTTTTAATTGAATTTAAATAATACTAGCATTTGCACCTAATGTTGCAAAGAAAACGCCGTAAGGCAAACCAATAGAAAATGAACTAGTAGCTTGAAGTGTCTTGTAAAATCAATGCAATCTCTGCACAACATTATAATGTTTCAAAATGATATATTTACAATGTTCAAGATCATTTAGTCAACATTTATTACCACGAAAATAACAATATAAAGGCCTAGAAAATAGGCTTTTGATCACCCTATGAGGACACAAATAATAATGTTGAAGGTAAATTTGAGATAATTTCACAAAATGGCTACTAAAGATGCAATATCCACTTGCAAAAATTAAATTAACCTGAATAAGCATAGAGGAAGAGTGGGTTATGTAGATGGAAAAATTGAGAAGAAGCCCAAGATCATAAAATGAAGGAGAAATAAACTTCAAATAAAAATGTTAAATTGACCCTGATTTTCTGAATACAACCATGACCATGAACAACAATGGTGGGATACACTCCGTTCCTAGATCTCAACTATAATATTTTATACAGAACCTTTGTGCCCATTTTCACTGAAGAAAAAACCATTACATATAATAAGGTGACAATAAGACAAAGATATGATAGATATGAAATGGGAAATAACCAATAATTAGCGACAAGACTGAAATAGCTATGATATTAAATTTGACAAATAAACTTCTAACCATAATAACAGTTCAATGAATGGAAAAGGAGCTCTGCAAAATCTAGAAATAGATGTTGACTTATGAACTTCCATTTAATAAAAATATCCTATTTACGTTAAGAACTTGTAAAAGTACGGAATCAAGTTGTAGGTGGAAATTACCTGCATTGCTTCCCCCTCCTTATCACTAGATTTTGGGCCTTTCATTGGTCCTTCTTCACCAAAAATCTTTCCCTCATCCATAGCAATTTTCTGATTTGTTTCTTTCTTTGTTCTCACTTTAGCCTTTGCTAATAGATACAAAACAACTGTTGGCATTTTTACTGTAGAAGTTGTTTTTGGAGGTGTTGTAGGATGAGGATACTCAAATAATGAGGGTGCGGCGTGTGAGAGAACCTTAAATTTTGGCTAAAGAACCTTTGTGCCCATTTTCGTTGAAGAAAAAACCATTACATATAATAAGGCAGCAATAAGACAAAGATATCATAGATATGAAATGGGAAATAAGCAATAGGTTGTGACAAGACTTAAATAGCTATGATATGAAATTTCACAAATAACCTTCTAACTATAATAACAGGTCAATTAAAGTTAAACAAGCTCTACAACAGGTAGAAAGAGATGTTGACTTGTGAACAACCATTTAATAAAAAATTACCATTTATGTTAAGAACTTGTAAAAATATGGAATCAAGTTGCAGTGGAAATTACCTGCATTGCTTCCCCTCCTTATCACTAGATTTTGGGCCACTTTTTTTGGATTTTTACCCCGACAAACTTCATGTCCATTTGAATCTGTTCAAAAAATGCAAAAATACAGAAGATGATCTAAACATGATACTATCATTTAATATTCGGTGTGCACCCTGCATTTAATTTCAGTCTCCTTTTATAGTATGGGTATTAACCTATTTGTGATAACATAGTTTCTTGAGCTCTCCCAACCACGTTTTAAATTTATTTCTTTTGTTTCCAAGCACGCATCTTGCTACCTGACTTGTCACATCTTCTTGGGATTTCCCAACTGTTTATTGCAAAAAGTACGCATGGCACAAAATTCTGGAGCAACTTTAAGAAAATATTTCATAACAGTAACATTATTACTTCAAAATGAATGTCTGTCAGTAGTTAGTGGCTTCTGAGATTTATTATATTTGACATGAAATACATCTACGATGTACAATAAGAATTCAAAAGGCTAGAATACCAACACTATGTGAGCCCTATTATGACGAGCGTTTGAAACAAATCTTTAGGGCACCTCGTAAAAGTAACAAAATTTGATCTCTATTGTAGTAAGATTACAGGATTAATTTCCTTGATAATTTGATTGGTCTTAGCTGAGAACCATGGATGAATTCCAATCTAAAATCAGGATTTGAAGCGATAAGCACAAAAGGATGAAATTTTAAATGTTGACGATTTAGAAAATTGCAAATCGAGTTGGATAAACATATATTCTATATAATGAAAGCGATTTAACAACGGTAGTTCCCTTTTAGCATATTATATATAACACTTATATTTCATCTTCGGTAGTTCCCTTTTAGCACATTATATATAACACCTACATTTCCTCTTTGTCATATCCTCGTCAGTCATGGGTCAGTGGTCATTCAATACACTTCTTCAAGTATAACGATAAGTATTCTCTTACATTGAGAATGTCTGAAGATCATTTGAGACGAAACGGTAATGGATCTTGCAATTATCAAAACATTCCTTTTTCTCCATCATGGAATGATCATGAAAAGAAGTGGACGGAAATGGAGGGTGCGACCCCTCTTTTCCATTTTTCATAATCTACATAAATGGAAAGGAAATCGCCACAAATAAGAACCAGATATGAGATAAATAAAAAAAACACTATCTCTTGTGGACTAAGACGTGTACCCACGTCACAAGTTGCCTCAAAATCAATCACAACGAAGTACTGAACATCTTGGAGTTGAAGTTCTTGGGCATTCCCTTGAGGATGCAGTTTGAAAGGAAGTTGCAGTGCCGGGGCATTCCCTTGAGGTTGCAGTTTAAAAGGTACATTCTGAATACTGCTTCCTGGTGGCACCATGTAGTCCCAATTCCTTTGACTAATAAGTCCCTGCTTCAATGTATATGCTGGGTACGTATGAAAACTGAAAGCTTGTGGAAAGTACACAGGGGCATCTGGTACACTCAAGACATTGCCTTTATATAACCTTCATTGAAAGGTAGTACATATCCATGGGGATTTAGTACACTGTCAAAATCTGGTATGCCACATGAAAACAAATCTCTCTCACTCTTTATTGCTGTGCAAACTCCAACAGTGCCATAAAAGTTAAAACCTGCAATTCTATTTGGTGACCACATTATAGGAACCTCGTGGTTCCTTATAATTTGTTCTGCATTATCATGGAGAAAAAGTTAGAACACATCAGCAAGAAAAACAATTATTTAATATTGTATATTCCTAAGTCTAACCTAGTGACCTATCATATCTTTATGTTTAGGCTTGTAGATGGGAGTTTGGGTATCACATCCTTTTGATTTTTGTTAGTCTGCTTCTATGGGCTGTTTTGCATTCTCAACTTTGGATTTTGAAGGTGTTTTTTGGCAATTCTGGCTTTCCTCAGAGTGGTACTCGGTCTGGCAATTAGAGAACTTTGGGCTTGTCTCTTACTCAAGACTGGAAGACTTTGACTTATCCTTTTATATTTGTTTGCTCAAGGGATTCCTTTTGGATGTTTGCCATGTATACTCCATAAGGGCAATTCTGGGAGCTTTGGGATATGGATTACCAGGAAGTTCCGTAAATGCACAAAGTTTTGTGAAGGCATGAAAACTTCATTAACAGCAATAGGACATCTATATTTTGGGTAACATCTAAGGCCCATGAAAAATGAGCACCAATGAATTAGAATAAAATGGCTATTAGATAAAAATAAAAACAATATAACGCCAGAATCTCACAAAAGAAATAATAAAAAGAATTTGACTCTTGCAATACTTGCCAACTTCTGTTTGCCATTTTGACTGTAAATTAAGATTATAGAAGTGCTCAGAACCACTTATGTTGCATGCTCCAAGACATCCTAAATTAAAACCTAGGTTAACAAAGAAAATCATCCATAGGCTGCATACATATGATAAGTCAGTGCTCCAAGTACTCTGGATGTAACAAATTTAAGGATGTTCAATTTGAACTGGTGATTTTTGGCAAATTTTTAAAGTCGAGAGTGATCTAATTATAAATTACAATTTACTTGCATCAAAGCAAAGCAAACAAATTAAACAAAACTGAAAACCTGCAGCATTGTACATTGGATGCAAAGAGGTACACCTTAAAAATAAAAAAACTACAAAGCTTTAAACAGTCTACTGTAAAATGGCATGCATCTTAAGATCCACTAGCCAGAGCTAGCCACAGACTTGACAATCCATAGATTCAACCTACTTGCAGAAGAGCTCAAATGCTATTATCTGTTGTTATCTACGAAGAGATATCTACATATCTAGCGTGTACTTTCATCTCTATAGCAATATTAAGATTTGAAATAATTGAATATAATGTACATGTGATGTTGAACTCTGCAAGAGACGACGAGATAAGAGAAAAACGCTAAATAAAGTGAGATGTGAAGACTATACAGAGTTTGCTTTGCTTGTCTGCCAAGCAAGTTGCCATCTACATGAAAGATGTCTTGCAATATCAAAGAACATGTTTAGACAGTTTAGACACGGAATATATACAGTGTAACCGGATATACTTTTAGATCCTTTATAGATTGGAGTTAAAGGGGAGATAAATTCTTCATAAAACTGTAATTGCTTTACTCCTCGTGTAGATGTTCAGGGCTTTCTGTGGATGCTAATAAAATTTCATTTCAGATAAATGTCCACCTTACCACCCATCACCTTTCAAGTAAAGAAGGCATGGATCCAATTAGCTTAATTGACATGAGAAAATTGTAATAGAGTTATAAACCTATTTCCAGTCACCAATTCCTTTAAGGGCAAATAACGTCTTTAGCAGAAGCACTCCTCTTGACTCTTGATATGGATACTAGGATTCCTTGGTTCTGGAGGATAGTCAACAGAAAAATATACAAGAACTACAAAATTCTATCTTAAGCGGAAACAGTCCTCTTGACTCTCGACATGGAGACTAGGGTGTCTTAGTCCTAGAGGACAGTCAAAAGAAAAATTTACAAGAACTACAAAATTGTCATATACCAATCAACACACTGGCAATTTTTCCCCTAAAAGATTCTCTTTATAGCCCACATTGATTGTTTAATGGATTATCCAGTTCTTTATCGAATGCTTTTTATTAGCGTTAGTGAATTGATTTGAACTTTTCATCTCAACCTCAAAGAAAAAAGAAACTTCACTTCCCTTTGTTTTGTTTCTAGAGCTAGAACCTTTTTTAAGAAAAATGACTTCAGGATTGACTCTTCGAGGGATTGATCTAATCTGCCTATTTTTTGTTAGTGCCGAATAGAAAATATAAAACCTTGGGCATTGGAGGTTTTCAAATAATTTGCATTTAGAAAAAGAAAAAACTATGGCATAATTGACAATAAGGTGTTGTATGTTTCAGTCTACACTTGCAATATACACAAATTTATGCTTTAATACACCTATGCCTGTTCACTTTAATTCCACTCAATGCTAGTACTATGTCACCTTAGCAAATAGATCCAGTTAGCTGTGTATGTATTTCTAATATTTTTCCAATGCTTGCACTAGTAGTACTTATTTGGATTAACAAACTGTTATTGGACTTTATAAAATATTATGTTTTTTCCATGAAGACAACATATGATGGTATGTATACAACAGTTACATTGTATCAAGAAAATCCAGCACAAAAGATTTGAAGAACAAGAGCTAACCTGGTTTTACTAGCACTTCAGCAAATGGGAGGTGGGTTCTGCAGTTGATGACTGAGCTAGTCCTTGATTTTTGTTAGTCTGCTTCTGTGGGCTATTTTGCATTATCAACTTTGGATTTTGAAGGTGTTTTTTTGGCAATTCTGGCTTTCCTCAGAGTGTTACTCGGTCTGGCAATTAGAGAACTTTGGGCTTGTCTCTTACTGAAGCCTGGAAGACTTTGTCTTATCCTTTTATATTTGTTTTCTCAAGTGATTCCTTTTGGATGTTTGCCATGTATACTCCATTAGGGCAATTCTGGGAGCTTTGGGATATGGATTACCAGGAATTTCCATAAATGCACAAAGTTTTGTGAAGGCATGAAGACTTCATTAACAACAATAGGACATCTATATTCTTGGTAAAATCTAAGGCCCATGAAAAATGAGCACCAATGAATTAGAATAAAATGGCTATTAGATAAAAATAAAAACAATACAACGCCAGAATCTCACAAAAGAAATAATAAAAAGAATTTGACTCTTGCAAAACTTGCCAACTTCTGTTTGCCATTTTGACTGTAAATGAAGATTATAGAAGTGCTCAGAACCACTTATGTTGCATGCTTCAAGACATCCTAAATTAAAACCTAGGTTAACAAAGAAAATCCTCCATAAGCTGCAAACATATGATAAGTCAGTGCTCCAAGTACTCTGGATGTAACAAATTTAAGAATGTTCAATTCGAACTGGTGATTTTTGGCAAATTTTTAATGTCGTGAGTGATCTAATTATAAATTACAATTTACTTGCATCAAAGCAAAGCAAACAAATTAAACAAAACTGAAAACCTGCAGCATTGTACATTGGATGCAAAGAGGTACACCTTAAAAATAAAATAACTACAAAGCTTTAAATAGTCTATAGTAAAATGGCATGCATCTTAAGCTCCACTAGCAAGAGCTAGCCACAGACTTGACAATCCATAGATTCAACCTACTATTGCAGAAGAGCTCAAATGCTATTATCTGTTGTTATCTACGAAGAGATATCTACAAATCTAGCTTGTACTTTCATCTCTATAGCAATATTAAGATTTGAAATAATTGAAGATATGTACATGTGATGTTGAACTCTACAAGAGACGACGAGATAAGAGAAAAACGCTAAATAAAGTGAGATGTGAAGACTATACAGAGTTTGCTTTGCTTGTTTGCCAAGCAAGTTGCCATCTACATGAAAGATGTCTTGCAATATCAAAGAACATGTTTAGACAGTTTAGACACGGAATATATACAGTGTAACCGGATATACTTTTAGATCCTTTATAGATTGGAGTTAAAGGGGAGATAAATTCTTCGTAAAACTGTAATTTCTTTACTCCTCGTGTAGATGTTCAGGGCTTTCCATGGATGCTAATAAAATTTCATTTCAGATAAATCTCCACCTTACCACCCATCACCTTTCAAGTAAAGAAGGCATGGATCCAATCAGCTTAATTTACATGACAAAATTGTAATAGAGTTATAAACCTATTTCCAGTCACCAATTCCTTTAAGGGCAAATAATGTCTTCAGCAGAAACACTCCTCTTGAATCTTGATATGGATACTAGGATTCCTTGGTTCTGGAGGATAGTCAACAGAAAAATAGACAAGAACTACAAAATTCTATCTTAAGCGGAAACAGTCCTCTTGACTCTCGACATGGAGACTAGGGTGTCTTAGTCCTAGAGGACAGTCAACAGAAAAATACACAAGAACTGCAAAATTTTCCTATACCAATCAACACACTGGCAATTTTTCCCCTAAAAGATTCTCTTTATACCCCACATTGATTGTTTAATGGATTATCTAGTTCTTTATCGAATGCTTTTTACTAGCGTTAGTGAATTGATTTGAACTTTTCATCTCAACCTCAAAGAAAAAAGAAACTTCACTTCCCTTTGTTTTGTTTCTAGAACTAGAACCTTTTTTAAGAAAAATGACTTCAAGATTGACTCTTCGGGGGATTGATCTAATCTGTCTATTTTTTGTTAGTGCGGAATAGAAAATATAAAACCTTGGGCATTGGAGGTTTTCAAATAATTTGCATTTAGAAAAAGAAAAAACTATGGCATAATTGACAATAAGGTATTGTATGTTTCAGTCTGCACTTGCAATATACACAAATTTATGCTTTAATACACCTATGCATGTTCACTTTAATTCCACTCAATGCCAGTATTGTGTCACCTTAGCAAATAGATCTAGTTAGCTGTGTATGTATTCCTAATATTTTGCCAATGCTTGCACTAGTAGTACTTATTTGGATTAACAAACTGTTATTGGACTTTATAAAATATTATGTTTTTTCCATGAAGACAACATATGATGGTATGTATACATCAGTTACATTGTATCAAGAAAATCCAGCACAAAATATTTGAAGAACAAGAGCTAACCTGGTTTTATTAGAACTTTAGCAAATGGGAGGTGGGTTTTGCAGTTGATGACTGAGCTAGTCCTTGATTTTTGTTAGTCGGCTTCTCTGGGCTGTTTTGCATTCTCAACTTTTGATTTTGAAGGTGTTTTTATTGGCAATTCTGGCTTTCCTCAGAGTGGTACTCGGTCTGGCAATTAGAGAACTTTGGGCTTGTCTCTTACTCAAGCCTGGAAGACTTTGACTTATCCTTTTATATTTGTTTGCTCAAGGGATTCCTTTTGGATGTTTTCCATGTATACTCCATTAGGGAAATTCTGGGAGCTTTGGGATATGGATTACCAGGAAGTTCCATAAATGCACAAAGTCTTGTAAAGGCATGAAGACTTCATTAACAGCAATAGGACATCTATATTCTTGGTAACATCTTAGACCCATGAAAAATGAGCACCAATGAATTAGAATAAAATGGATATTAGATAAAAATAAAAACAATACAACGCCAGAATCTCATAAAAGAAATAATAAAAAGAATTTGACTCTTGCAAAACTTGCCAACTTATGTTTTCCATTTTGACTGTAAATGAAGATTATAGAAGTGCTCAGAACCACTTATGTTGCATGCTTCAAGACATCCTAAATTAAAACCTAGGTTAACAAAGAAAATCCTCCATAAGTTGCATACATATGATAAGTCAGTGCTCCAAGTACTCTGGATGTAACAAATTTAAGGATGTTCAATTTGAACTGGTGATTTTTGGCAATTTTTTAAAGTCGTGAGTGATCTAATTATAAATTACAATTTACTTGCATCAAAGCAAAGCAAACAAATTAAACAAAACTGAAAACCTGCAGCGTTGTACATTGGATGCAAAGAGGTACACCTTAAAAATAAAATAACTACAAAGCTTTAAATAGTCTACAGTAAAATGGCATGCATCTTAAGCTCCACTAGCAAGAGCTAGCCACAGACTTGACAATCCATAGATTCAACCTACTATTGCAGAAGAGCTCAAATGCTATTATCTGTTGTTATCTACGAAGAGATATCTACAAATCTAGCGTGTACTTTCATCTCTATAGCAATATTAAGATTTGAAATAATTGAAGATATGTACATGTGATGTTGAACTCTGCAAGAGACGACGAGATAAGAGAAAAACACTAAATAAAGTGAGATGTGAAGACTATACAGAGTTTGCTTTGCTTGTCTGCCAAGCAAGTTGCCATCTACATGAAAGATGTCTTGCAATATCAAAGAACATGTTTAGACAGTTTAGACACGGAATATATACAGTGTAACCGGATATACTTTTAGATCCTTTATAGATTGGAGTTAAAGGGGAGATAAATTCTTCGTAAAACTGTAATTTCTTTACTCCTCATGTAGATGTTCAGGGCTTTCCGTGGATGCTAATAAAATTTCATTTCAGATAAATCTCCACCTTACCACCCATCACCTTTCAAGTAAAGAAGGCATGGATCCAATCAGCTTAATTTACATGGCAAAATTGTAATAGAGTTATAAACCTATTTCTAGTCACCAATTCCTTTAAGGGCAAATAATGTCTTCAGCAGAAACACTCCTCTTGACTCTTGATATGGATACTAGGATTCCTTGGTTCTGGAGGATAGTCAACAGAAAAATAGACAAGAACTACAAAATTCTATCTTAAGCGGAAACAGTCCTCTTGACTCTCGACATGGAGACTAGGGTGTGTTAGTCTTAGAGGACAGTCAACAGAAAAATACACAAGAACTGCAAAATTGTCCTATACCAATCAACACACTGGCAATTTTTCCCCTAAAAGATTCTCTTTATACCCCACATTGATTGTTTAATGGATTATCCAGTTCTTTATCGAATGCTTTTTATTAGCGTTAGTGAATTGATTTGAACTTTTCATCTCAACCTCAAAGAAAAAAGAAACTTCACTTCCCTTTGTTTTGTTTCTAGAACTAGAACCTTTTTTAAGAAAAATGACTTCAGGATTGACTCTTCGGGGGATTGATCTAATCTGCCTATTTTTTGTTAGTGCGGAATAGAAAATATAAAACCTTGGGCATTGGAGGTTTTCAAATAATTTGCATTTAGAAAAAGAAAAAACTATGGCATAATTGACAATAAGGTATTGTATGTTTCAGTCTGCACTTGCAATATACACAAATTTATGCTTTAATACACCTATGCATGTTCACTTTAATTCCACTCAATGCCAGTATTGTGTCACCTTAGCAAATAGATCTAGTTAGCTGTGTATGTATTTCTAATATTTTGCCAATGCTTGCACTAGTAGTACTTATTTGGATTAACAAACTGTTATTGGACTTTATAAAATATTATGTTTTTTCCATGAAGACAACATATGATGGTATGTATACATCAGTTACATTGTATCAAGAAAATACAGCACAAAATATTTGAAGAACAAGAGCTAACCTGGTTTTATTAGAACTTTAGCAAATGGGAGGTGGGTTTTGCAATTGATGACTGAGCTAGTCCTTGATTTTTGTTAGTCTGCTTCTCTGGGTTGTTTTGCATTCTCAACTTTTGATTTTGAAGGTGTTTTTTTTGGCAATTCTGGCTTTCCTCAGAGTGGTACTCGATCTGGCAATTAGAGAACTTTGGGCTTGTCTCTTACTCAAGCCTGGAAGACTTTGACTTATCCTTTTATATTTGTTTGCTCAAGGGATTCCTTTTGGATGTTTTCCATGTATACTCCATTAGGGAAATTCTGGGAGCTTTGGGATATGGATTACCAGGAAGTTCCATAAATGCACAAAGTCTTGTAAAGGCATGAAGACTTCATTAACAGCAATAGGACATCTATATTCTTGGTAACATCTAAGACCCATGAAAAATGAGCACCAATGAATTAGAATAAAATGGATATTAGATAAAAATAAAAACAATACAACGCCAGAATCTCATAAAAGAAATAATAAAAAGAATTTGACTCTTGCAAAACTTGCCAACTTCTGTTTTCCATTTTGACTGTAAATGAAGATTATAGAAGTGCTCAAAACCACTTATGTTGCATGCTTCAAGACATCCTAAATTAAAACCTAGGTTAACAAAGAAAATCCTCCATAAGTTGCATACATATGATAAGTCAGTGCTCCAAGTACTTTGGATGTAACAAATTTAAGGATGTTCAATTTGAACTGGTGATTTTTGGCAATTTTTTAAAGTCGTGAGTGATCTAATTATAAATTACAATTTACTTGCATCAAAGAAAAGCAAACAAATTAAACAAAACTGAAAATTTTACAAGTATGAATAGATTTCAATGGTTTGAAGTTAGTCAACATTTAAAATGCTTGTGAAGAGATTAAAAAAAGTCTGTGTAATGAAGGTTAGATGCAATTTCTAGGTCAAAATTCTTATGAAAAAGGTACATAAAACAAGTTATATTAAGGATTGTTGTGACTTTCGTTAAGCAGAATTCCTAACTTATTTTAATGTTAAAACCTTTAAGAATAAGGCATTAAAAACTTCAACTATGTTATGAGTCAATATTACCCCTATTAAATTTAGTTCCCAAATAATTGGAATAACTTTAATATCCTTAATCACCACTTAACAACATCTCAAATGTAATTTCTTATATAGTATACTAGTCTCACAAATTAAAACACATTAAGAAACTAATAAAAAACACCTAATTATTTTTCTAAGCATTAAGAACCAAACTTGAATTATCATTTCCAAAATATTAAAAGACAAATTTGAATTAGACTTTCCAACGCAATTTTTGAATAATTTGTTTAAAAAGACACTAATATTTTCAATGAAAACTATGTTATAGTTATACTATCTTATATCTCTTCTTGTACTCTTCAATCTCATATGGTTAGATTATTCAATCACCTCTTCTTCAATTGGTTTATTACACTTTATCTAGTTATACTATTCAATCTCCTATTGTTATATTATTCAATCACCTCTTTTCCAATTGGTTTATTACACATTATCTAACATAATTGTCTTTATTATATTACTACCTAATGATCACTTTTCCAATGAACTTATAATATTTTAGGTAACATAAACATCCTTATCGTAATATTATTCAATCACCTTTTCTCATTGAATTTATTATTCTTTATTTTAAATCATGTATATGGTCGAAATCAAAAGCTTTGTTTCTCACATTGAAGTTTTTTCATAATGTCTAGTTACTTTAATTCTATTTTTGGAGAATTAAATGGTAACTTTATAGTTTTTGTGTAGTATTATGTAATATATTTTAATATATATAGATTTTCGGTATGTATCGTAATATAAATAACTATATAATTATTGAACATTTTGAGTTCAATTATAGTACGAAACAAAACCAGATAATGTATGGATTAATTCAATAGCATAAAGGGTCTAAATCCGGATATATTATATGTATTTTGTCACGTTATATATATATATATATATATATATATATATATATATATAATATGCTTTTGCATTTTAATATTTCAAATAAATAATGATATTTCATAATAATTTCTTTTAGAAAATGAGTTTGTAATTATAAAGTTATATATATATATTTATCTACTCAAAATTTTATGTAATAAAATTAATAAAGAAAAAATAATAACGAAGGTCATGAGATACGTATTTCAAGTTGAATGTTGGGAAAAATTGTGGTTGTTTATTTAGTTTATTATGGTTAAGGAAATTGACAAAGGCTTTAGGAAGGCATGAGAGATTAATTAGCATATTATGTAGGAAAATAAAGGAAATTAGGAGAAAAGGAAGGTGAATGGCCACAAGTTGCATGTGAGAAGGAAAATGAAGGAAAAGTTATGAAAATTTAAAAAAAATGAGACATCAATAATAAAAAGGCTTTTGAGGATATTTTTATAGACATTTTTGTGCCTTACAGCTCTAAGCATGAAATGTCCATAAACCAAGGGCTCCTAAGTCCCTAAAAGTGTTGTTCCAACCCCTAAAGGAACAAGGTCAACAAATTACAGCTTCTCCCAGAAGTTCTCCACCAGAAACTGCTCAGAGTAAGTCAAATCATGATCATTTCAGCTGCTCCACTAGCCAAGTGCGTTGCATAGCACCTAAATCCACTAGCTAGGTGCGTTGCAACGCACCTAAATGCACTACCAGGGTGCGTTGAGCGGGAAATGACAAATGGTAGTGTCATTCCGTGAGGTGGAGAGACAATGGAAGCTTCCAGAATCTTCTCCTATGACACTTGCCTCACTGAATTCGACCAAGGATGCGTAAGAGGCTTTCAGTCTCCAAGTGGAAGCAAGAACTGACAGAGAGAAGCCACTAATCAAATCATAAGCTGACTCATCCTCCTTGCATACATCTATATATGGATCCCTCATCCCAGAGATCCAGAGGCTGGAATTTTGCACGTTGTAAGGAATTGTTGTTGGTTTTGAGATACATATCAGAGAATTGGGTGATCTATGCTTTGTTGGGGGTGAAGAAGGGACTTCTTTGCTGGGAGGTTGATGCTGGGTCAGGAATCATCGGTTGTAACTCCTCTTGGATCTTCTTGTATATCAATAAAAACTATTTGAGTTTCTTCTCCATGCTTTTGTATCATTGATGCTTGTTACATTTGTATGGTTAGCTTAAATCTGATCCTAAGTTATTTATGAATATAAATCCATGTCTTTGTATAGTTTTCTCCTTCTGTGATCTTATAGGTACTTGGTGAAGCTGGGCAAGTAAGAGAGCAGGTAGCTGGAAGCTGTCAAAGAGGAGAGAGATTGGATCAAAGGACTAGCGGAAGACACAGGTTGGTTCTTCCTATTCCTCTTTGTTTATAGTTCATAAAGAAGATACAAAAGTAGTTTTCTCTATTTGTTTCTAAGGCAGTTGTCACACCTTAGTGGAATAGAGTAGTTCTAAATAGACACTTTTCCCGGTAACAAAATGGCGACTCCACTGGGGACGATTGTCTAATTAGTTTGTTTTTGTTTCTTTTGTTGTTCATTTCATAAACTTATAAGTAGCAATCGAATTGCATTTGCCATAACAAATGCAAAGTAGACATCTGCTGCTTTAGTCCATTCACTGGATCTGTTTATGATTTGAACAGCTGATTCATAGACTAACTGATTGCCCTTGTGATAGCTCTTAGACCCCCCTTAGATCTACCCCTGATTGTGCATTACTGATTGCTTTTACTCGGCCAAAAACCAAAGATTAAACTGCAAATTGTGACCCAGAACCCGGATAGAATTCTCATTTCTGTCCCAGCGCAGGCACTGTGAAGAGGTTCTGCATTTCAACGCACTTCCCGAGAGGGCAACCTGCGCTGCAATGTAGTTTCTCTGTGTAACAGGTGCGCTGATCAGCCTAGCCCTATGTAGCTGAGGTTCTTTGCTTCATTCTTTCAGTTTTGTCTCTGATTTTTGCAGCCTGTGATCAGTATATGACTGTTTCAAACCCCTTTTCCTTACTGATATTCCGCCTCATTTGTACAAAAGAACTGTAGATGTTTTTATGTGTTTGTTGAGTCGTTGACAGTTTTCCATTGCAAAAGTATAATAGTCGTACTGTCATCCTTTGATTTAGATCTGTCGCAAGTGTCGATTTTGATCATAGGAGAAAGTTTATTTGCTGTTGATAGTCGATTATGCTTTTACTTTTGCCTTTGGTTTGAATTTGTGACTTTCTAGTGTCGAGATGAGTATTTATTTCAAAATCATAAAGTGTCGTAATCATCTCTACCTTTTGATTTCGAAAAGAAGCTTGTTTTTGTTTGTAGCTTGAAAGCAAATTCAGATTTGTACATCAACTTTCTTTTTAGCATCAATACTAAGAAAGTGAAAAACAAATACATGCATGTGCATTTGCATATTGACAGTTTGTTTGGCTTGATTTAGGAAAGTGCATTTACAGTGTGCTCTTTGCTCTTTGTGAAAAGATTGTGTCTTTCTTTTCCCCTAGTAGCTAGGATTTTCATTGTTGAAAAGAGATAAAAGTTTGTTTATCATCTTTAGATTGCATTTTAGGAATTACATCTACATCTCGTGGTGAACCCAAAAGGCAAACTTCATAAGAAAGATCAACTTAAAATAAATTCAATGAACCTAACAACGCTTTGGAACTTAACGCACAACATTTAGAGGTCTAGGCTAGAGACGTATTCCGGCGTCGTAAAGCCTGGTAACTGTTGTCCTCACTGATGGTTGGGTGATTCCTCCACTTTGAGACGATAAGTGCCAGTATGGACTTGTACTCCCACGTACCGTCGAGTATATATTGGGAGACCCCTATAGGCTTAAATCCTTTATCCATAGGAAGCCGTGTCGGCCGCCCTACTGATCGCAATGCACCGAACACAGCATTCGAGAAGATTGACTACCGTACCGTAAAATTATTCTGCAGTTTTGCGATTAGTTTGGTACTCCCTCTACCTAGACCTCCAGAGCAATCCCTTTCGTTCCTTTTCAGAATCCTTAACGGAAAAGGTCCATCTGAGCACTTGTCACTTCAGGCTCATTAAAAATCGAAGGAGACTAGAGTCATCTTTTGTTTTTTCTCGACTCTTAAAAACTAAAAAAACAAGTTGTGTCAAAGTGTGTTAAAATTTATTTTAAACGGAATATTCATACCCCTTTCCTACGTTGATCTTGGGTTGAGAAAATGGAGCCTACCAACCAAGGAATTCCCCTTGGTGGAAATCCT
The DNA here is from genome assembly GCA_031772625.1 of Pinus tabuliformis. Lineage (NCBI taxonomy): Eukaryota > Viridiplantae > Streptophyta > Pinopsida > Pinales > Pinaceae > Pinus > Pinus tabuliformis. The sequence goes on along the minus strand of CM062808.1, from coordinate 653,265,435 downwards.
AGTCCCTTCTCCTCTTGGGGAGATGTTGGTGCACCCCATATGGCCACATTGTCGCTTCCAGGACTGACAATTGGTTTGCCTGTATGGCTCTTCTCAACCTCTGTCGTTCAGAACACCACCATTCCTGAACAATCGAATCAGCAATTAGACGAGTCCAGAGTTGCGCACCAGCCTTCTACTTCCTCTAATTCTTCCTCTCCTCCTTCTTCTTCGCTTGATGGAGCTGGTAAAGCTAAAAGCCAAGTTCCTAAGGAGAAGAAGGAAAATAAGAAGAAAGAGAAGAAGAAAAAGGAGCCAAAGGCGAATGGGGGGAAACGAGTGTCTTCTAATGAAAATCCACACACTGCACCGACCAGGCCTAAATTTCCTTGTGTCATTTGCAAAGGAGACCACTTTCACAGAGATTGTCCTTGCATCCCCCAGATACTAAGGGACTGGTCTCCTCGTTTGCACAACCCGGTGTCGTCAACCTCGGATGATTATGTTGAAAGCACACTATCAACTAGTGAAAGTGAAGCCCCAGGACAAAAAGGGAAAGATATATTTCCTTGTAAACTGTGCGAAGGCAATCACGCCGTCCACCGTTGTCCCTTCTTAGACGAAGCTAAAAGAGTTTTGGATGATCATCCGGTTTCACCGTTACGGCTTCCTCCTGGATATAAAAAACTCTTGCCAAGTCCGTCACTAGTTGAGAATCCAGCTGGCTCGCTCAGTTGGTCGGCTGAAGCGCCTATCATTGAAGATAAACCATCTAGATCCATACCAGATGAAAGTCAAAAGGTCTAGGCGGTAGTTGACCCGGTCTTGCCTTCAGAGGTTTCATCTTCAGATGATACAGTCACTGAAGAGAACAAGGATGACACCGTCCAAATTCTCTTCATAAACACAGACTCCGACGAACATGGGGGCAATTTACCTGTTCCTTTATCGCAGGAAGGAAGTTCGTCAGAGCCGTACCCGGCCATCTATTCGGTCTTACCTCCAAGCAACCTAGTTGTCTCCTTCGACTGGAATCAACTAGGCAGACCCCGTTTACCAGCAAGCGTACCATTCTGAATTATCGTTCAAATATATAGAATGGTCATGGCTGGTACCATCATAGATGAGGGGGCTTCTGTGAGTATCCTTTCCTCAACTGCTTGGAAAGCGCTTGGTTCGTCATCGCTTTTGCCTGAGATGAGAAATCTGACAGGCTTTGATAAAGGAACTAGTCGACCTTTAGGGATCCTTCCCGATGTGCCCATAACATTGAGAAGGAAGACAGTTCGCATGAACGTAATGGTAGTTCAAGGACCCTTGGATTATAACCTACTCCTTGGACGAGACTATATTTATTGCATGGAAGCAATTGTCTCCTCACTCTTTAGAGTGATGTGTTTTCTGCACGAAGGAAGAGTGGTGAAGCTCGTGGACCAGCTTTCATTTCCCGGATCACGCATAGCAAATAGTCATATACTATCCCTAAATGGTCTTTTCACGCAAGAAATGTCTCAATCCCCAGTCCGTCCTCCTGATGAGCGCGAGTAATTCGGAGGGATATGACTAAAACCCAGGGGGCATGCATCCTGGTTTGCTTCAGCAGGAAAACTTCGGGTATAGGGTAGGTTTCCGTGGGAGAATATGACTAGTCTGTACCCCGTCCGGGATTGGAAGAGGGGTTATTCTAGAACAAGATTCTCTTGTCAAAGTTATGTGAGTTGGCGGGCATCGTCGCTCACCTTTGTTTATCTCGGTAGACATTGCCGAAGAAGTGTTTTGTTTGCGCCGTGAATAGAACAATCTTTGGGTAACCTGTAAGAGGTACCCTTCCTGATAAAACAAATGTTTTTTCAGCTCGAATAGAGGGTGACCTTGAAACTCTGTTTTATACCTGGGGACATGCAAACCTTTTTGAGTGCAAGAGATGGGCGACTATTTATTTTTTAAATTTTTAGGACCTCTAACCCTTTAAACTCGTAGGATTGGTCGTCACCTAACTTGCATAAAGAAAGGATGTGGGGAAAAACTCTAAAAGTTACCATTTTATATGAGACATTCTTATCATATGACTGGATTAATCGAGCAGTGTTACCGCGAGGTTCAAGCTCGTTAAAAAATAAACCCGGACCGAGCAAATGTTTCCACCCGCATTTAAGCTCATTAAAAAATGAACTATTCCCTGGTAAATAACCACCGTGAATGTAGTACTTCAGCCATTAAAGCCTTGGTCGTGTTTGCACCCTCACCTCCACTTTTCCATTGGCCGATCATTCACCTCCATTTGATTGTTTACCCATTTTGAGGAGCAGCTGCGAAGAGTGATTTCACTAGCCATCCTTGTGACACTGCCGTGATTGGAAAATTCCAAACCTTACCTAGAATCAGCTGCTACCCATTTTATCACTCGTTCCTCAAAAGACGAGTCTTCTTTAAGCTCTTTTCTGACTCGTAAAATATGAAAAGATTGCCGAGTTCTGGCCTTCCAGCTCGTTAAAGAGACAGGAAGTGTTATCCCTCCTCTAGATTTTAATCTTTTTGGACCTGAGGGATTATTGCACAAAAAGATCGAGCACTTGTTTTGTTCGGCTCGTTAAAGCTATCGAAAATTCATCCCTTCTGTATTGTTTTATACTTTTTCGGACTTAAGGGATTAAATGACGAAAAAGGAATTTTGGAGTTACCTTTACGTACCTTTTCAGACTCTCTAAAAATGAAAAGGACCGAGTTATCTTTGTCATTAAACTCGTTAAAAAGGATAATAACGACAAACTTGTCTTTAGACGAGAACGAGTTTCACTATCGCTAGGCTCGTCAAAACATAGTGATGGGTTTGCCCGAAGGGAAAATTATAGAACAAGCATATGTTATCCTCCTCAAGCTTGACAAAAATAAAGAGGTACTGGTCAGCATTGACTGGGGAAAAATTGGGAAGAAAACTCAAAGAATCTTTATTGGTAGCAAGTCGCTCTTGAACATGACACTTCCGCTCCGTGCCCGAGTCGAGTTGGGTTGTTTCATTCACCGGTCACATCGCCATGGTCACGCCATACCATCCACATTTGGGGTTAATGCTACCAATCCATCACATAAGTGTCGCCGACATGTTCAAGAGAAGTCATCCAGAAAGGCCACCTGTGTCCCGCCCACTACCATACATTATACTCCATTCTTTCATGACCGCCACCCTGAACCATATATCATCAGATCGTTTTCACCTCCATCAAAATCATTTGCTCCGTTCCGTGTCATTGATGTGGGATTCATTAAGGCCCTCCTATGACGGATCACTTCTTGTCGACATCAGCTCATTATCCAAGAAGTTGGTCTAGGAACACCCCATTCAGTACTTTGAAGCTTGCATACCTCAATGGCAAGTTTCTCACTTCCGGCGACAGGTTTACATCAATGACCTTCGACCGAAAGATTTTGCGTGGTGTTCGACGCCAAGTCCTTTATTCACACCACGTGAATTGTACTGTAGTACCTTGAGGATCATTATCATTATCGGCGATTCCTCTTGCGCTTGTTAACAGCTTACATCATTGACTGGTAATCAAGCGATGTCTTTCCATGTTCGACTTCAAAACATTTCTCACATGGATCGACTTGTACTTCGAGTGAAGATCAAACGAGATTGAAGACCCTGGATCTAGTTTCATCCATCCGAGCTGCGATATATATTCAGGAAAATAAAGACATTAAAATGTACAGCATTACAGCACAGATAATCATCCTACCAAAAGGATGATGTCTCTATCAGAATCATCAGTCTACCATCAGACGATTGTCTGTCCTATGTACATGAAAATGAATCTATAAAGCTGAGCATGGGAATGCCCACCTCAGCTAGATCATGAAAACAGTATGAAGATAATGCATTGTATTGTATCTTATTACAGGTCTCCTCCCAGCATTGAAAGAACTTCAGATCCTCATAATAAAGCATTTCACCCAATAAACGGCCTCATACTTTAGGGGGCAACTGTTATAGACATTTTTGTGCCTTACAGCTCTAAGCATGAAATGTCCATAAACCAAGGGCTCCTAAGTCCCTAAAAGTTTTGTTCCAACCCCTAAAGGAACAAGGTCAACAAATTATAGCTTCTCCCAGAAGTTCTCCACCAGAAACTGCTCAGAGTAAGTCAAATCAGGATCATTTCAGCTGCTCCACTAGCCAAGTGCGTTGCATAGCACCTAAATCCACTATCTAGGTGCGTTGCAACGCACCTAAATGCACTACCAGGGTGCATTGAGTGGGAAATGACAAATGGCAGTGTCATTCCGCGAGGTGGAGAGACAATGGAAGCTTCCAAAATCTTCTCCTATGACACTTGCCTCACTGAATTCGACCAAGGATGAGTAAGAGGCTCTCAGTCTCCAAGTGGAAGCAAGAACTGATAGAGAGAAGCCACTAATCAAATCATAAGCTGACTCATCCTCCTTGCATACATCTATATATGGATCCCTCATCCCAGAGATCGAGAGGCTGGAATTTTGCACATTGTAAGGAATTGCTGTTGGTTTTGAGATACATATCAGAGAATTGGGTGATCTATGCTTTGTTGGGGGTGAAGAAGGGACTTCTTTGCTGGGAGGTTGATGCTGGGTCAGGAATCATCGGTTGTAACTCCTCCTAGATCTTCTTGTATATCAATAAAAACTATTTGAGTTTCTTCTCCATGCTTTTGTATCATTGATGCTTGTTACATTTGTATGGTTAACTTAAATCTGATCCTAAGTTATTTATGAATATAAATCCATGTCTTTGTATAGTTTTCTCCTTCTGTGATCTTATAGGTACTTGGTGAAGCTGGGCAAGTAAGAGAGCAGGTAGCTGGAAGCTGTCAAAGAGGAGAGAGATTGGATCAAAGGACTAGCGCAAGACACAGGTTGGTTCTTCCTATTCCTCTTTGTTTATAGTTCATAAAGAAGATACAAAAGTAGTTTTCTCTGTTTGTTTCTAAGGCAGCTGTCGCACCTTAGTGGGATAGAGCAGTTCTAAATAGACACTTTTCCTGGTAACAGATATGTTAGTACCTTTTGTCAGATTAATTTTGTAGCTTTGTCTATTCTCTCTCTCCCTCACTCTTGGACACTTAGACTTTTCTTGGAGCACTCTAGTGTTGGATCAAGGAAAGCAAAGGAAGAACAAACAAAGCAAAGGAAAGTGAAGTTCAAGCAAGGAAGAGCAACATCTAGCAGCCCCAGGGAGATTGTTTGTAGGTATCGATTTGCATGTGTGATTTCATTGCTAGATTGGGCATGCATGGTACATGCATGTGTGTATCTGGTTCTCTTGTTGTCATTGGCATGGGTTTTACTGGGTGTGATAGTGTTCTTCAGCCTTGCCTTTCCATTTCCGGATAGTCATGGTGTGATGGATTCTCTTGTATTTGGTTGAGATCAATTTGCGTATGGTTTCAAGACTTAGTGAGGTGGTCTCTAAAGGAAAGAACATAAGGCCTAGGAATCCCTCAACTCAAGAAGGTGGGATTGTAGTAAAGCCAAATTTTATGTCCCTCGATGGACCTATGAATCCTTGACACATTAATGGAGGGATATATGGTAAATCCTAGAGGCATGTACCCTTGATTAGGCCTAGGAATCCTCGACCGGTGAATGGAAAAATATACGGTAAAGCCTGGAGAGTTGACTCTTGATTAGGCCTAGGAATCCTCAATTGTTGTATGGCAAGATATATGGTAAATCCTAGAGACTAGGAAATATGAAAATTCGTCATGGTGTAGTTGAAGAAATTTGGTGGCATCCATGCTTTTCTAGGGCCTAATCATCTGGTGGGGATTGCGGTAAAGCCTACAGAAACATGGGTTTGGTTTGGTTTTGAGTCCCACATTCATGCTTTCAATATGGCATGCAGGTGATTGGTTAAATGAAATATTTGGTTAAGTTAGTCTATGGTTGGGTGGTTTGTGGAAGTCCCAAACATGGTTGACTTTGGAATCCGTTAATAAGAGACCCTTCTCCCTGGTATTTCATGTGGAAATGTATTGGCTTATATGTGGATTTTATGGTTTTTATATCCTTGTTATTTTGGTTGGTTATATATTGGTTATGAGTATGTTTTATGACAAAATGTGATGTATGTCTTTCATCATGTTTTGATTTGAAAATGAATGTATAATCAATATATTGCCTAATAGATGATAATGCAACTATTGGGATATGACAATAATTCTTATCTATGAATCTCATATAAGTATGAGACCCTTATGCTAACATCTGTTGTTATGACCTGTAGATTGAATATTTGTGAAATGTTTTCTAAAATGTGTATCATGCCTAGTGGGGGTTCTCTCAAGTCCTTACTCAACTATTTGCATTAGTACCTTTGAATCAATGTCATTTATTATTCTTGAAAGTTTAATGAATCCTTGTGTAATGGCTTAAGTCCTAGCCCTAAAAACGTGGTATAGAATCCGGGGTTGTTTACTCACAACTACCTAGAAAAGTCCATAGTTGTTGGTATGACTTATTGTGGGAGAAAATTGAAGGCTTTGGTCGCATGCATGCTTTTTCATGGGAGTAATTTAGGATCTAGGATAGAAAAAATATAAGTTGTCTGAGGGATTAAGCACCTAGAGGAGTTGGTTACCTCCTCAAGGGTCGGCAGCTCCTTGGGAAGGTCCATTTGGTTGTTTTTTATCGCTTCCATTTCCTTAACTGTACTTGGGGTTCAAATCACATCATAGTAGCCCCTCATCACATTTTTACCTTAGTGGACTAGTTAGCTTGAGTAAGTGTGGGAGGAGGGAGTTATAGACTGGTATCAGAGCATGATTCACCCCTTAGACTCGATTGGTAGTGTTCTAGTCATGGATTCACGTCAGTTGCATATGTGTTCTTTATGCTTGTGCTCTATGTACTTTTTGTGTATGCATGGTTATCGTCATGATCATATTTTTGTCACCATGTGGAAGTTGATGGTGTGTTGTTAAATGTGGTCGTCATGAGTGTATGTCGATTATACACTGGCTATGCATGTCAGTACTTATATATTGCTATGCATACATTGATATGGTTGTAGTTGTCTTGCGTGAGGTCATGGTATGTGGTTGGTATGATCAAGAATTGATAACTGGATAGTGGTTAAACTAATGTTATATACTATTTTGATTATGATTATACATGTATCATGCTAATCTGGTTGATCTTGCAGATGAGATATCTTACCCTGAACTATACTGAGGTATGTTGATTATGTTATTTTTTTGTTTTAGCTGACATGGTGTACTTGCAAGAAAGAGATCAAGGATGACTAACAAGATGGTAGAATACAGTTCACGAGACTCTCCCTATGGATCAGATAAGTAAAATGGTGTTGGGAACTCTTCTAACATAGTAGAATCATTGAGAAGTTTGAAGGAAGAAATGAGAAGTTGCAAGGAAGATAATGACATAATCATACAGGCACATGAGAAACAAGCAGAATTTAATGCAGTAATCCTTTAGAGTTTGTCAGAATCGTAGAGACAAGGACCACTTCAGATCAACCATGGCTAGGAGGAAAATACAAATGAAGCATATCAAAATAGATCTCATGGTGGGAGGTCATATAGAGATGACACGATCAGAGATGGCAGGCTCTTAAATACTCCAAATAGGAGAGGTGGTGGACAGAAGGTCCATTCTAGTTCTTGTTCTAATCAACACTATGATCATCATTTTTATCATCGTTATAGGAGGAGTTACATGGGATATTTTCTAGGTAGGTTCAAGAAATTGAAGCGACCTACCTTTGATGGAGATTTAGAGAAGCCAGAGGATGTAGAGGCACGGATACTTGGGATGAAGAAGTTATTTGAGCTGCATGATTACAAAGATCATATGAAGGCTAGGATAGATATCTTCTTCCTTAAAGGGAAAGAAAACATCTGGTGGGAAGATGTGAAGCGACTTAGAGACACTGGGACATTAGAGTTGAGTCGATATGAACTCATGAGACTTTTTAGGAACAAGTACTTGTCAAAGAGGTATTGCAACAACAAACCCGAGGAATTCTATGAGATAAATATGGGATCGATGAGAGATGAGGATTACAATACTATTCCTGGATATAGAGGTATGTACCATATCTTAAGGATGAGAAGGCCAAAGTTCAGATATTTGTCAGTGGATTTCCATTAGCTTTTAGAGATCATACTGAGTATGATGAGCCTCACTTTCTTGAGGAAGTTATTAGGAAATTCAAGCATTGTTATGAGTAGTCAAAGCACAAGAAAGAATCTTAGCAAGGGTGGAAAGGGAAAGATAAAGCTAAAAGTAAATGGAAGTCGAAAAGAATAAGACCTCAGAATCTAGAAGAGAAAAAAATGTTGCACCTTACAAGAAGTTCAACATAGTTAGAGAGGGACATGGGTCACAGTCTGGAGCACAACAGAATAGAGGTGATGGTACAGGATAGTTACAGTGTTGGACATGTTGTAAGGATCATCTTAAGAGGGATTGTCTAGAGACTTAGGGTGGTAGGCCTCAAATCTAAAGTGTATAGGAATCACAGATAGTTGGGGATGTTGACCATAACATTCCGCATAGTTATGCACTACTGGATAACAAGAAGGAGAATCACCAGAAAAGTGTTATCAAGATGGATGGTAAGCTTTGTGATCAAGTTGTTTGCATTTTTATTGACCCTGGATCTAATTATAGTTATTCTAGTCCTGGCCTGGTGGATAAGTGTGGTTTGAATAAATAAGCGTATGTAGAATCCTAGTTAGTGTAGTTCACTATAAGTACAAAGAATATAGTGTATCACTGGGTAAGATTGTAGAGCTATAAAAAGGGTCTCTTTCACCTCTAGTTATCCCACATTAGAATATCAATCCGGGAGCATTTGTTTATTACAAAGAGTGACTCAATCCGAGGCTATTTGTCAGAGTAATGCTAGTAGTACAGTGTTCTTAAAAATACAAGAGTAAACGGATGCTTGCCTATAACTAAATTACTTCAAATGACTAAAGCACACACTCTTAAAACTAGGCAACTGATCAGTCAAGGGTTTGGTGACGATAACCTATCCCTTTGGAAACTGACGGAAAGGAAATAAAAGCAAGGAAAATCACACATTCAGGAAACTAAGCAACTTACCAGTCAAGGGTTCGGCAGCAATAGCCCATCCCTTTGGAAACTGATGGAAAGGAGATTAGAGTATGGATCACAGGTCTGGGAGCGAGGCAGTGAATGCCGAGGCTCACTACAGCCTTGGATCGTCTCTCACACCAAAATAACAAATGCAAGTAAATGGAACAGCAAATAGCAAAATGGAACAGCAAGTAAAGAATTGAACGACAAATCTGAAGTGGAATAGCAATAATAAAATGGAACAGCAATCAAACAACTAAGTCTCGTGAGTCATAACCAGACTTAATCTATTAACCCAAATGCACTCTTCTCAATCAAATCTCAATCTCTCACTCTTAAGGCAATTCAAGCAAGACTCACTAATGGAACAACACTAACTATCGATAAGTTATGGAACAGCGCCAATAGATCATACACACATAACACTCTGAAACAGTAATCTGATCAATCCTAATTTAACAGCATCATTTCTGAATACAACTCCGAATGAATCTATGACGTAAATGTTCAGTACAAGAGCTCTGTAACGAAGCAGTAATAATATTCGGCCAAGACTAATAATCATTCAATCAACTCTTGAAAGGATCAGTAATATGGTGTAGAGTCAATACACAATTCTATCCATAGAAACCTTAATGAATTAATCTTAACAGAGCATGTAATGGTGATTCATAAAGCATATCAGATTACCAGATAACAACAATAAGCAAACCATGCAGAAATCAAATCGTAGTGGTACAGAAGCAAGTGTCCTCTGTGGTTGGGCCCTTAGCCTCAACGGTACACCACTTTGAGTTAATCCAGATGCAGAGATACGGTAATCACCAAGTTTTATATTAACACATAAGACAAAAGTACAACGAACCAGTTCTCAACAAGACTCAATGATCAAAGTTGATCTTTTATAGAAAATTACATAAAAAACGTATATATAGGTTCATAGTGTTGTCCCTTTATATAAAGGTGACGGCGGAGATGTCTAAGTAATAAGATAAATAAAGCAGCGATCCCTCAGGATCTTGCCATACTATCAGTCCTTAATATTTTCTTTTCTTTTCTGCCGAGCTGGTGCCTTCTCCTCCTTTTCCGGGCCGATTTGCTTCAATCTGCTTAGCCTTGTTTGCATTTGGTTTCCCTTCAAAGGGACAGCAGTTATCTCGTCTTTATCTTTTCCTTTGGAACGGTAACTCTTCGTTTTCACCCTTTCCTGCACAGAAGAATAACAATTATCACTGATTAAGTCTTTGTATATTAATTCACATGTTTTGTTATGATTCTTTATTGTTTTCTGGATTCATGATGCAAAAAGGTTTACAAATTCTACTGAAAAGCTATTGAAATGATCATCAAAAGCATACCTTTTTGGTACTCCACACACCCCCCTGCTTACCCTGTTTCATGCCCTCATGAAAACATTGTAGTTGACATGCAAGGCAGTGAGAGAATAGGCTGGAGAAGGAATCTCATGCGGAGGCCTACAGCCATGATGAGTGACTAAATAGTCAAAGAACTGACCTGTTTGACCCTCAGGCATCTCATACAGGGCTTGATATCCGGGTGTAGGGTGCCAAATTATTGGACTGCGAAATCTATATCCTAACCAGGATGGCCCTGCTTTCAAAATGCTCTCGCCATAGAGGTTCAAACGGTTGGCAGCTAATTGAAAGTTCTCATACTTAAATGGTTCCCTGAGCTGGATGTTTGGATTAGAGATTCGGTACCGAAATTTGGCTGCATCAATGGCGAGGTCTTTGATAGAAAGAAAATACTCTAAACTTTGTCGAATGAGTGCCTCATGCATAGGTCTTAACGTTTCAATAACACCCAGAGTTCTCATAAGGTTTCTATGTGCTTTCCATAACTGCACTGGGTCCCTAGGCTCAGCCCTTACCCACAAGTCTAGGCCATTTTCCTGCCTCTGGAAAGTGTTATAGGCTTTGAACCATTTAATCTGATTAACCCCAAATGAGATGAATTCTTGCAACTGAATGTCCCCAACGAAAGGACGAGGGTTCAATTCAGTCTCCTGATCTAGCACGAGGTTATGCAAATAAAATTCACACAACAATCTCTGGACCTTCACCCCATAATGTTTAGAACAGTCTATAAAGTCATTGATAGTGTTGATTTGTATAGGGGCGCCTGCTTTAACAACTTTTATTTTTAATTGTAAATATCGTTCTAGTAGAAACAAAGCATAGTTTTTGGCAGGGGCCCTACATGCTAAAACGTCATTGTATAAAGAACACAAGGTATCCATCTGCTTGATAACAGCATCTAGCCTACGAGTTACCTTTGCAACTTTCTCTTGTTCCTTCCGCCATCATTCAAAGGCCTGGCTTTCGGATTGATTGACGTTCCTTAGCTGCTACTGTAACTCTTCATATTTCACACGGGGGACCATTTGCTCTCTAAGTCGTTCAGCTTCTTGCTGGGCTTGCTTCATCATCTTATGCAAGGTTCTTGTCTTCGGATCTCTTTTCCATAGGTCAGTGGAGGCCGGGAAAATTACCTGAACTTTCTTATTACGATGTTTGGAGTTCAGAACCCTTATTACCCCTAAGGGTGGTGCCTCTGTCTGGATTTCCTTGTTCTCCTTTTCTTTTTTAACACGAATATTAGCTTGCTATTGTTCCTCTTCAAATGGAACAACAGTCTGTTCCTCAACATTATTTGGAACAGCCGTCTGTTCCTCAGCAGGGTTTGGAACAACAGTCTGTTCTTCAGCAGGGTTTGGAACAGCAGGGCGATCGTTGGTCCTTCGCCTTTTTGCCTTACGGGATTTTACTGCAGTGGCCCTCTTTTTCTTCCCTGCGGTCCTCCTTACCTTCTGGTTTGCTTTCAGAATTCTAATTTGCTGTCGGAGCTGGACTATTGTATTCAATAATTTCTGTCGTTCCTTTCACAATTTCTTAATTTCCAGTGTTTCGTTAGAAGGGGCAGCAGTCTGTCTACTAGCCTCTAGATCTTTCTCTCAGGGTGCTTCTTCGCTGTTCTGTTTTGGCTGTTCTGGGGTAGGAACCTTAGCTGGTTCCGTTTCTTCCTGGACAACTACTTGTTCTGCTCCTATTCCCTCCGGAATTTCCTCTGGTGACTTGGGGACAGAGTGTTCCCGTTCAGTATCTCTTATCTCCGCTTCATCATGACCAGGCAGTTTTCCTTCTTCTGCCTCTACTACATGTGATTTTTCAGACATATTTTCTTCTTGGGGTTCGCCATGAAGGTCTGCTGGACTAGAAGGTTGGCCATACTCACCCATATTGGCCAAAACTGCGGCCAATTCGTCTTCTCCCACTAGATCTTGTGGTGGACTACCTTCCTGCTGTCCTATTTCCTCCTCTTGCTTAGATTCAGAATGCTCAGCTTCTGTTTCTGTTTCAGAATTCTCAGCTGCTTCCTCATTTTCCTTTTCGGATTGCTCAAGCCTCTCTTCAGATTGCTCAGCCTCCTTTTCAGATTGTTCTATCTCTACTTCTAGTCGTGAAGGTTGCTCGTCCTCGATTACCACTGGCTGGCTAGTGCTCCCCTGGAGCTTTTCCAGCCTTCCTCTTATTCGAGCTAACCGGGCTGATTTTCTGGGCCTCTCTGGCTGTTCGGGTGTATCGGTGACATGCCTACGCTTTACCGATTCCTGATGTATTTCTGGTTGTTTAGATGCACTAGCAACATGTTTTTGTTTTACCAATTCTCTGTGTTTTTCTAGACGTTCTGGTGTGCTTGTAGAATGTTTTCGTTTTGGGGATGGTGCTGTCACTCCCCCCTCAATCATTGCAATTAGTTCATCCCAGCTGCTTTGCTTCTGGGTAAGACTATGACTAACTATTAGTCGAATTAATCAATGGTGGCTGACGACTGACTTTTCATGTTGTGCCTTTTTTAGGCTTCGTGCAGCATCATGCGGTAATGAATTCAGAAGTGCAGGTAGATTTACAGAGCATTTTTGCTTTAAAACAGCTAAGAGCTTAAGATGTCGTGGCCTTACCACGTCTTTCCTCCCTTCGCAGGTAATGTAACTCTGAACTGTTCTCGCTAATTCGGTCCAGGGTTCTCCAAGGGTTGCTGGCAGAACTCCCTTCCCCTTAATTGTCAAGCTCTGGCCTTCGTCCTGGAAAATTTCCATGATCTTCTGTAATCTTTCCTTCTTCAGTGTCCATACTGGTCCGGTGGCTGGTAGTCCCGAGACTTCTGCAATTATGTCGTCGGTGATCGCTATCCGCTTCCCCCTTATTGTGGAGTGGTTCTCCTGCAGGTTCTGCAAGAATTCGATCGCTACTGTTTCATTAGACTCCTGCAGGCGACTAAGATAATTCAGCCACCCTGCTCTTTCCAGGATCTCCCGGGCAGCAGCGGAGACTGTCAACTTCGGAGGTTCGCTTCTAATTGCCCTTCCTCCCATGGTTTCACTGTGGATCCTCAATGGAACAACACTGCTTGTGCTATTTGAAACACAGAGAGGGTGCCAATCGCAAAAAAACACAGAAAAAACACAGAGCATGCAACAAAAATGGATTATGGACAGCAGCTTGCGTAAAAATAGAAATGTCATGCCGTTAAGCCATGCCATGTCGTCGTACGCTATCTTTCCCGAATAGTGAGCTGACACGTAGTTCAGGGAATAATGAGGTTAACCTCCCCCCCCACAATGTGATAGGTTGTCCCAGCCGTCAAATAAAGGAGCAGCACCCGATCTACAACCAAGTCATAAAGGAACAGCGTGTGGAATTATGCCATGTTTTAGAAAGACAACGAATTACCGAAATCGAGGCGGAGAGTTGATCGCATATTATGTAAGAGGCTGCTGTGATTTGATATGAGGCTAGGGGATAGGACGTCTGTCGTACTTGCCAAATCTCAAGTGGTCATTGTCACTTCCTTTGCCATGATTGGTGGTAATAAATGTTCATGCGATGTATAAATCAAGAAATAATATATGATTAGTTCCTTAGGATATAAGAAACAAAAGAGTATTAGTATCTTACCCATTGGAATAACTAATGTGACTTCAATACCATTAATAGTGCTCTGCTGCCGACAGGTGTCCATAACCTTGGCAAAGTTGTTACTTTCGCCCCTGGGACCATGATCCTTTGTGTATACTTAGGAATGTTGTTATGTCAAAGTGCAGGCCATTATGCTGGCTTGATGACCAGTTAATCATAATGCCATTCACGAGGAAGGAGTGAAAAATGGGCAGGCCGGCTCGTGATGAGACCTCCTGTTCCAAGGTTCAATTTTTTGATATACCTTTAGGACCATATCCCTGGTGTGGTGGCCATAGTGGGAATGCCACTTCACTTTCATCCTCATGATCATGGTAAGCTGGCTCTTGATGAGACCCCTTATCCTGCATTTGACATCTCATGAATCATGTTCACACACATTTTTTCTTTTTCATAGAGTCTTTTCCCTATTATACACAAAGGGTGGTTCAACACTCCTTAAGAGTAGGAATGGTGGAAGAAGTCTTATCATCTCAATAGGAAGATACAAGCCCTTTGGTCTTATTCCTAAATAATAATCAAAGGGGGTTAAAGGGATCAGCATGATAAAAATAACCAATCAGACCAAGATTAGTAAAACAATGACAACAAAAGTTAAGAAATAAGTATATCCTTCCTTTTGTCCTTTTACCAATACAGAGCCTTATAAATATAGCGATTTATGATTTGCAGATTTCGGTATGTTGTGATTTTATATTCATTGCATAAGTGCATAGCTGTATTTTAAAGACTTGAAAGAATATGGGCAAGAAGCATCCTCTCATTGAGATCAGCAAAAGGAGTAAGCTGTTTCACAAGGAGAGAAAAAGTATACTAATGGTGTAAATGCAAATGCCGTTCCTTTTGAAAAAGGAACAGCAACAACCAAAAATGTTGTTCCTTTGAAAAAGGGACAGCAAAAACACCGCAGCGCCGTTCCTTTTGAAAAAGGATCAGCAGAAGAAGCAAAGTCGTTCCTTTTGGAAAAGGAACAGTAAAAAATCAAAGATGTTGTTTCTTTGAAAAAGGAACAACAGAAATCAAAAGTGTTGTTCCTTTTGAAAAGGAACAGCAGAAAATCAAAAGTGTTGTTCCTTTTGAAAAGGAACAACAGAAAATCAAAGATGTTGTTCCTTTGAAAAAGGAACAGCAGAAATCAAAAGTGTTGTTCCTTTTGAAAAGGAACAGCAGAAAATCAAAAGTGTTGTTCCTTTTGAAAAGGAATAGCAGAAAATCAAAGATGTTGTTCCTTTGAAAAAGGAACAACAGAAATCAAAAGTGTTGTTCCTTTTGAAAAGGAACAACAGAAAATCAAAGGTCAAGAATGATGTTCCTTTTGAAAAGGAACAGCAAAAAAAATCCAGAATGTTGTTCCTTTTGAAAAAGGAACAGCGAAACACGCAAATGCCGTTCTTTTAGAAACGGAACGACAAAAATCAAAATTTTGAGAAAACAAAAAAAACATTGAGTTCAAACATCTTAAAAAAAGAACTTATGTACAGACTATAAAAAGAAAGGAGTGAATTCCTTAATGAATTACAGGTGAGGAAGATTTCTCTTCCTCTCCTAAAATCTCCATATCAGTGTCTCGGCGTAGCTGCTGGCAGAAGGACTCTTGAATAAGTGGTTTGCGATAGAGATGAACTCGGTGGCCATTCACTTTGAAGGCATATCTAGAACTATCAATGGTGATTAACGTAATGGTCCCATTGTCATGCACCTTCTGGATTTCATATGGTCCCAACCAACGAGTCTGGAGTTTCCCAGGGAAGTCCTGAAATCGAGAGTCATATAACAGAGCCCAGTCTCCCTCATGGAAGACTTTGTTCTTGATGAGCGCATCATGCCATTTAGCCCGCTGCTGTTGAATAAGTGCTGTATTTTGTAGTGCAGAGAGCCTAATTTCGTCCAATTCGTTGATCTGCTATAGTCGATTGATTTGTGCCTCGCTTAGATCTAGGCCAACTTCCTGTGCGATTCGTAAGGTTTGGATTTCAAATTCTATGGGGAAAATAGGTTGTTTTCCAAACACTAATTGATAAGGTGAGTAACCAGTGGTGCTTCTCCATGTTGTTCTGTAAGCCCACAGTGCTTTAGGTAGTCTAGCAGCCCAATCACGCCTATGTGATGCAACGGTTTTCGTTACGATTGATTCTATTACCTTATTGCTGCTTTCTACCTGCCCATTCGCTTGTGGATGATATGAAGTAGTAATTTTATGCTGGACATGATAATTGTTGAGTGTTGTGGCTAATTTATTTCCAATAAATTGTGGTCCTCCATTTAAATTATTTCCCTTGGAAGGCCATAACGTACAAATAGATGGAACAAGAAATGTATTACAGAGTCCTCTGTGGCTCTTGGCAATGCTTCTGCCTCAACCCATTTGGTGACATATTCTGTTGCCACCAAGATATATGTTTTCTGATTTGATGATGGGTTGATGGGGCCAACGAAATCAAGAGCCCATCACTTGAATGGTTCAATGACTAATTGTGGCTTCAGAGGCATCTCATTGGCTTGACCAAGTCATCCTGCTCGCTGGCAGCTATCACAGGCTTGGACAAATTTCTTTGCATCTTTGAAAATCATGGGCCGGTAGTATCCTGTCTGCAATACTTTATGTCTAGTTCTACGCTCAGCGAAGCGTCCACCACACGGTCCATCATGATAGGCTTTTAGGATGTCAAAGATTTCATCTTCTCGAACACATCTCCTGATATGCATGTCTGCCCCTGTATGAAACAAATAGCCCCCAATCCACGAAAATCGAGTACTCTTCTGAACAATCCGCTTGCGCTCATTAGGGGTTAAGTGTTTTGGTAGCTTACCTACTGCAAGGTAATTGTCAACATTAGCATACCAAGGTGTTTGAACAACAACAGCAAATAGGTGCTCATCTGGAAATTGATCTTCAACTGCTGCTACATCGATTGGTTTTGGTATTCTTGAGAGGAAATCGGCTACAGGGTTTTCTTTTCCAGGGTGATCCTTGATTGTGATATCGAATTCCTGCAACAAAATCAACCACCTAGTTACTCTGGCATTTGTGACAGGCTTATTTGCTAGATATTTAATGGCAGAATGATCTGTATATAAAATAACAGGATAGCCTGTAATATAATGTCTAAACTTATTGACGGCATGTATCACAGTTAGGAATTCTTTTTTAGTAACAATGTAATTTAATTCAGCAGGAGATAAATTTTTGCTGATGTAATAGATGGCATATGGTTTTTTATCCTCTTCCTGCCCAAGGACTGCACCAATGGCTGTATCTGAGGCATCAGATGATATCTGGAATGGTAAATCCCAGTTTGGTCCTCGAAGGACTGGGGCTGTAGATACGAGCTTCTTTAGATTCTCGAAAGCATGGTCACATTTTTATGTCCAAAGAAAATCAACACTACCAGTTAGTGCGTATAAAGGTGCAGCAATGTGTGAATAATGTTCTATAAATCGTCTATAATAACCAGAAAATCCAAGAAAGCTGCGTACCTCTGTTTGAGTAGTATGGGTGGGAATAAGCAAAAGTATTTGAATTTTAGCCGGGTCTACCTGAATGCTGGCTTCTGAAACATAGTGTCCTAGGATAAGTCCTTCGGTCATCATCATGTAGCATTTTTCGTGGCTTAAGAAAAGCCTGGTAGCAATGTAGCGCTGTAGGACTTTTTCTAGGGTGTCTAGTGCTGGATCAAAATCATCTCCATATGGTGTAAAATCATCCATATATACTTCTAGTCCATCATTTATTAAATCTGCAAAAATGCTAAGGATAGCCCGTTGGAATGTGGCAGGAGCATTACATAGGCCAAGGGTAGAACTCAATAGGCAAATGTTCCCCAAGGACAAGTAAAAGTAGTTTTGTCCTGGTCTTCAGGGGCAATCTGAATCTGATTGTATCCACTGAAGCCATCCAGGAAAGAAAAGAATTTCTTTCCTGCTAAAGTATCTAATACTTGGTCTATGAATGGGAGAGGAAAATGATCTTTTTGTGTTGCTTTATTTAGTTCCCTGTAATCCACAAAAATTCTCCATTTTCCATTCTTTTTTGATACCACCACAAGCGGAGAGACCCATTTACTATCAGAGATTGGATAGATAAAATTGACATCTAAAAGTTTCTGAAGTTCAGCTTTTACCACATCCTTTAGATGAGGATTAAGTCTTCTCTGCCGCTGACGAACAGGTCTAGCATCTTTTTCTATATAAATGTGATATGTACATAATTGGGGATCAATTCCTTTCATATCAGGGTAATCCCATGCAAATGCTTCTTGATATTTTGTTAACAGATGGATGAGCTTGTTTCT
Organism: Pinus tabuliformis; assembly: GCA_031772625.1. Lineage (NCBI taxonomy): Eukaryota > Viridiplantae > Streptophyta > Pinopsida > Pinales > Pinaceae > Pinus > Pinus tabuliformis. The sequence continues at coordinate 653,247,065 of CM062808.1, read as the reverse complement.
TGTTCAGGTGTGAGATTGGCATTGATGTTTAAAGTTTTTCCTGGTTCAATTTCCACAATTTTACTATTTATAACAGAAGTAACGGGTATCGTTTGGTCATGCATATCCTTCAGAGGATCTTCTTCTAATTCATTATCAAATGCTGCTTCTATCATGTGACACTGTGGGCGGGATCTAAATTCAGTTTGACTGATGAAATTATTAATGGCATCATCTTCTGTTTGGTCTTTAAAATCAAGTGCCTCTTGTATAGTTAATGGAGATCTAATGTTATCAGTGAGGTATGATACAGGGTGTTTATTAGTTTTGATTATTGTGACACTTGGCTGTGCTGGAGGATATAAAACTAAATTTTTGATATTTGGTCCTCTGGTTATAGTCATATTTCCCTGCCGGCAGCCAATGTAAGCATCGGCAGTGGCGAGCCAAGGTCTACCTAGAATTAGCGGGTGTCCATCAAGTCGGGTTTTTGGATTGATTATCAGGAAATCAGTTGGATATTCCCAGGAATCTACAGAGACCATGACATCATGTAGAGTACCCTCTAGTCTCACCACAGATCGGTCAGCTAGTTCTAACAGGGTAGAAGTGGGTTCTACAGATGTAATGCCAAGCTTTTGGCAAGTAGCGGTTGTTAAAATATTAATTGCGGCTCCTAGATCAACTAAGGCATTAGACAGAGTCTGACCATAAATTTGAACAGTTACAATTGGATTTCCTGGGTCTTCATATTTGATGGGTGTTTCTTTCCCAGACAGTAAATCAGATAAAGTACCGACTACTTGGACCCTTGGATTAGTTGTTGTATTCCTCCTTGGTTTCTTGATGCACAATTCTTTGATAGTTTTTGCATATATAGGGATGTCTTGAATGGCTTGGAGGAATGGGATTTTTATGTACAGATTTTGTAATTCTCCCAGAATGTCAAAGTCGGGATATTGTATGGGTCGAGGAATGACCAATCGTTCTGGGAATGGAGGAGAGGATGTGGTTGCTTGGTTATAAGTTTGATGCTTGTTTACATCCTCTTGTTGTGACTGTTGTTCTCTAGGTAACTGATCTTCAATATGAACTGTCTTATCTCCCTCAGTTCCAATTATACGTCCAGATCTTAACTGAAGATCATTGCACTCCCTCAGATCGGATCCTATTTCTGGTGATTCGATGATTTGGAGAGATTGGACTGGTCTGTTATTTGGATTGGGATTGGGTTGAGCTGGAAGTTGCGGTCTCAAATTAGACTGGGGATTTTGTTGTAAGGCTGGCAGAGTAGGTTGAGGGAGCGGAATAGTTCCTGCTGGTTGGTGCATCGGTCTTTGCCAGTTTGTCTGCCATGGTGAACTTTGTGAAGTAGGGGGAGTCCACTGTGGAGGATATGGGCCATTTTGCCAATATGGTGGAGTGTAAGGAAAATTCGGCCAACCAGATTGGCTTGTCTGATTCAGCCATGGGTTTGAAGAAGGAAACGATTGTGGTGACCAGTTTGAAAATGGGGGTTGAGATTGATTTTGCCACATACCATATTGTTGAGCATTATACTGTGGAGGCTGAAAAGAAGAGGTTGGGTCTGAAAACATACCAGATTGTCTCGGCTGCCACTGGCGACGCTGGTTGACCAAGTACACCGATTCAGGTTCTTCTTCTGCTTCCTTATATACCGCTTTCAATCCAGGAAGTGAGGGGCAGCTCTCTGTAGGGTGATCTTTTGTACAGATGGCGCATGTTTGGACTGTATCCAACGGACATTCTCTGTGGCTATGTTTTTTTCTGCATCGGGGGCAGAAGATCGCCAAATTCTGTTCTGCCTCCATCTGCTTCTGTTTAGCCTGCACAATATCAAGTTGTGTAGTTAGTGTCCCCAGAATATCAGTTTTAAAATTTTCTAATAAATTTCCAATTTCTACTCGTGTTATTCCTTCTGTTGATACTTTGTTGTCTCTTGCAAACCGATCATATTCTGCCGGTTTTATTCTCGTGCTACCTCTCGAACTCCTGATACATAAGTCAATGATGTCAGCAAAATTCTCTTGATAAATATCCCCTTTTCCCATGATATTTAATGTTTCTATCCATTGTTCCTTCATGCCCCTTATCAATGCAGTTTTTAATACATTATCAGGTAAAGGTAGTGATGCATAAGGAGATCTTTGTAGATTGTACTGAAAGCGTTCCACATATTCCTCTAATGTCTCATTCGGTTTGGCTGTCATTTGAAATATTTCGTCTTTTAATTCTCTGGACCTACAATAATCCTGATATTTCTTTAGGAAGGATTCTTTCATTTGATCCCAATTGTTGATAACCCCACCACCTAATCCCATGAACCATCTTAAAGCAGCCCCTTTTAATGTAGAGGGAAATAGTTTCAATTTCTGGGGATCGGTGGTGTAATCATATCCCCTGCATAACACATCGAATTCGAATAAAAATGCATCCGAATCTTCTGATGTGAGACCATGAAATGTAGGGATATGCTGAAGAGGGATAGCTTTCATGGGCGCATTTGCTGCAGAATCCACTATAGGATATTGTAATGTAGAGGTTTGAGCATTCGGCTGGTTCTGAGCCATAGGATCGAATATATGCCAATAACCTTCTGGGATATCTAGGAGGGTATTCCTAGGTTGAGAGGGAACGGTTGGGGTGGTTTTAATAGCACTTCCCTTATCAGGGATAATGAGAATACCTGTTGTCTGAGGAGATTGGATTCCTTCAACAATGATTTTTGCAGCACTCCCCTTATCCGGGCTATTTAATGGCTGGTTTGTCTCAATAGGAGATTTTGGTTCCTCGGTCTCCCCTGTTTCTCCTTCTCCTTCACAAAAGTTACTGAAATTCCCTTCCTGCAATAGTTCTGGAGCAGAATTTTCAATTTCTTGAAAGTCCTGTTCTTCAGTTTGACTATGCACCTCAGCAAAGGCTACAGATGGTGATCCTGTGGCCTGAAGGGAAGTAGTAGGCTGTTTAGAAATGATTTTCCTAGGGCCTACTGATGGCTGAGATTCTGTTTTCTTATAGATTTCGTCTATGAAGGTCGTTCGGCCAAGGGTCACCGGCCCCTTAGCTTTTTCGGGTTTGGATGGAGGTTTGATATTCTTTTCTATTTTTTTCTGCTTAGTCATGCACTCAAATGAACTACTATTCAAACAAAGCAAGAACAAATCTGTTAGGAAAGCGGACAGTGGAGCAGGGCTTTTACATGCTCCGCACGCAGGTTCTTACCTTCCGTTTTTAAAATCCAACTCTTCCCTAGCAGGTTCGTACACTACTCTGAAAAAAACAAATGGCTACACTCTTTTCCCCGGCAACGGTGCCAAAAATGTAGAGCTATAAAAAGGGTCTCTTTCACCTCTAGTTATCCCACATTAGAATGTCAATCCAGGAGCGTTTGGTTATTACAAAGAGTGACTCAATCCGAGGCTATTTGTCAGAGTAATGCTAGTAGTACAGTGTTCTTAAAAATACAAGAGTAAACGGATGCTTTCCTATAACTAAATTACTTCAAATGACTAAAGCACACACTCTTAAAACTAGGCAACTGATCAGTCAAGGGTTTGGTGGCGATAACCTATCCCTTTGGAAACTGGCGGAAAGGAAATAAAAGCGAGGAAAATCACATATTCAGGAAACTAAGCAACTTACCAGTCAAGGGTTCGGCAGCAATAGCCCATCCCTTTGGAAACTGATGGAAAGGAGATTAGAGTATGGATCACAGATCTGGGAGCGAGGTAGTGAATTCCGAGGCTCACTACAGCCTTGGATCGTCTCTCACACCAAAATAACAAATGCAAGTAAATGGAACAGCAAATAGCAAAATGGAACAGCAAGTAAAGAATTGAACGACAAATCTGAAGTGGAACAACAATAATAAAATGGAACAACAATCAAACAACTAAGTCTCGCGAGTCATAACCAAACTTAATCTATTAACCCAAATGCACTCTTCTCAATCAAATCTCAATCTCTCACTCTTAAGGCAATTCAAGCAAGACTCACTAATGGAACAACACTAACTATCGATAAGTTATGGAACAGCGCCAATAGATCATACACACATAACACTCTGAAACAGTAATCTGATCAATCCTAATTTAACAACATCATTTCTGAATACAACTCCAAATGAATCTATGTCGTAAATGTTCAGTACAAGAGCTCTGTAACGAAACAGTAATAATATTCAGCCAAGACTAATAATCATTCAATCAACTCTTGAAAGGATCAGTAATATGGTGTAGAGTCAATACACAATTCTATCCGTAGAAACCTTAATGAATTAATCTTAACAGAGCATGTAATGGCGATTCATAAAGCATATCAGATTACCAGATAACAACAATAAGCAAACCACGCAGAAATCAAATCGTAGTGGTACAGAAGCAAGTGTCCTCCGGGGCCGGGCCCTTAGCCTCAAGGGTACACCGCTTTGAGTTAATCCAGATGCAGAGATACGGTAATCACCAAGTTTTATATTAACACATAAGACAAAAGTACAACGAACCAGTTCTCAACAAGACTCAATGATCAAAGTTGATCTTTTACAGAAAATTACATAAAAAAAGTATATCTAGGTTAACAGTGCTGTCCCTTTATATAAAGGTGACGGCGGAGATGTCTAAGTAACAAGATAAATAAAGCAGCGATCCCTCAGGATCAAAGATCCTGAGGGATTCGCCATACTATCAGTCCTTAATCTTTTCTTTTCTTTTCCGCCGAGCTGGTGTCTTCTCCTCCTTTTCCGGGCCGATTTGCTTCGATCTGCTTAGCCTTGTTTGCATTTGGTTTCCCTTCAAAGGGACAACAGTTATCTCGTCTTTATCTTTTCCTTTGGAACGGCAACTCTTCGTTTTCACCCTTTCCTGCACAGAAGAATAACAATTATCAGTGATTAAGTCTTTGTATATTAATTCACATGTTTTGTTATGATTCTTTATTGTTTTCCGGATTCATGATGCAAAAAGGTTTACAAATTCTACTGAAAAGCTATTGAAATGATCATCAAAAGCATACCTTTTTGGTACTCCACAAAGATATTGTGCATTCGAGTTGAATAGTATGCCTACCTCACCACATTTGAATTTATTGTTTTTGGAATCATCTAGTATGCTTTTAGGTATCTACTGGTTTTATCTTCATAGGACTAAGGTTGAATGTTATGATAAGGCAATTGATTGTTTGGATTACAATGGAGAATAGAGGATCTTGTAGGGTAAGAAGAGGGAAACATCAGTTAGAATCATGACAACTATGGAGGTAAAGCATAGTTTCATAAAAGGGTGTGTGTTATTTGTAGTGAATGATTCAAGTGATAAAGGTAAGGATGTTGAGGATGTAGAGATATCAAGCAGGTACCCAATCTTGCAGCAGTTTTAGAATGTGTTGTTAGTAGATATTTCAGTGTTTCCACCTCATAGAGAAGTGGAATTTTTCATTGAGTTGGTACTAGGGTAAACACAGACATCAAATTCACCGTGTAGGATGAGCACACTATATTTAGTAGAGTTGAAGTAAAGTTTAAGGAAATGCTTGACAAGGGATACATTAGGCCAAGTGTATCACCTTGCAGTGCATCGACATTGTTTTTGAAGAAGAAGGATGGTACTCTCAGGTTATGCATCAATTACAGGAAATTAAACAAGGTGACCAACAAGAATAGGTATACATTGTCGAGGACTGATGACTTGTTCGATCAGTTGAAGGGAGAATTAGTGTTCTTAGAGATTTATTTGAGATCAAGATACCATCAAGTACACATCAAGGAAAAGGACACATACAAGACTGCTTTTAGGACCAGGTATGGGCATTATGAGTTTCTTGTAGTTCCATTTGGTTTGAGTAATTCTCTAACCATTTTTATGTGCTTGATGAATAGTGTATTGCGTCCTTTTTTGGACAAGTTTATTATTATATTCATTTATGACATCTTAATATATTCTAAAAATGAGAGATAACACGCCAAGAACTTAGGAGTAGTGTTGAGATTACTAAGAGAGTATCAGTTGTATGCCAAGATTAGAAAATGGAGTTTCTTCCACACAGAGGTACATTACATGCGACATGTCATTTCCAAGGAAGGAATAACAATGAATCTGAAGAAGATAAGGGATATCATGGAATGGGTAGCTCCTATAAATGTGGATAAGGTAAGATCATTTATGGGTCTAGCAAGGTATTATAAGAGGTTCATCAGGAAATACTCTCACATTGCATATCCTATTACATCATTATAGTGACAATGTAAGAAATTTTAATGAACAGAGGAATTTGCAACCTGTTTGAGTAATTGAAGCAGTTGTTAACAAATGATCAAGTTTTTAAGATTGTAGATCTGGATAAATAATTTGTGGTATCTGTAGATTCTTGCAAGAGAGGACTTGGTGGATTCATTATGCATGAAGGATAGGTAGTATGCTATGAGTCACAGAAACTCAATGAGAATGAGTAGAATTATCTGACACATGATATTGAGTTGGAAACGATCATCCATGATTTGAAGATGTGGAGGCACTATCTTCTTGGTTGGAGGCTTGTATTAATCAGCAACCATAGTGGATTGAGGTATCTATTTTACCAACCGAATATGAATGCTAAGAAAGCTATATGGATGACCACAATGAGTGAGTTTGACATTGAGAACATGTACATCAAGGGTAATGAAAACAGGTTTGTAGATGTTCTTAGTAGGAGAGTATAGGTGAATCACATAGAAACTATGATCTTTTATCAAATAGATTCACATGATCATATTTTACAAGCAAGACAGAAGTATTGCAGGTACATGGATCTTATGCACATGTTACAATATGACACAGGTGGTCAGAATGTGGACTCTCATCTTAGAGCAGATGGTTTGGTCAAATTTAGGGACAAGATATATGTGTTGAATGAAAGTGAGATCAAGAAGACTATCTTGTGACACTTTCATCCAAAACCATATTTAGGTCACCAAGTATTTCTCTACCACTTCCTTCTTTAGATTTGACGGAGCTTATGGCTAGATGTTTAGACTATCAGTTGTTGAAATTCGAATGTAAGCATCCAGGTGGACTACTACAATCGATTTTGATTCAATAGTGGAAGTGGGAGGTCATTTCCATGGACTTCCCCATAGGTTTTATGAGGAAATCTAAAAAAAATGACTCCATCATGGTTGTGGTGGACAGGTTAACAAAGGTAGCACAGTTCATTCTAGTAAAATCCATGTAATGAGCTACTGATGCAACATAGGTATTCATGAGAGATGTAGTGATGTTACATGGTATTCCAAGGAATATTGTGTCACATAGGGATGCTAGGTTCACTTCCAAGTTTTGGAGGAGTTGTTTATAGGTGTGGGGATAGAGTTGGCCTTCATCACAAATTATCATCCACAAATAGATGGAAACATAGAGAGGCTGACCAGGATATTTGAGGACATGTTGAGGATGTATGTGATGCATTAACAAAGGATATGGTAGGAGTACCCTCTGTTGGTTGATTTTCCTTATAACAATGGGTATCAAGAGTCACTCATGATGAGTCTATTTTAGGCACTATATGGGTGGAGTTGTAATACTCCCATCAGTTGGAGTGATCCAGTGAAAATGGTGTTGATAGAACCAGACATGTTGGTAGAAATGGAACAAGAAATGCAAATTATTAAGAAGAATCTAAAGGAAGCATAGGACAAGCATAAAATTTATGCAGATCAGAACAGGTTGTTTTGGAAGTTTCCGGTTGGGAAATAGGTTTATTTGTGTATCAAGATGAAGAATAACTTCTTGAGGATTTGATCACATGTCAAGTTATCTCCTCATTTTTTTGGACCTTTCAAGATTCTTGAAAGGATTTGACTAGTACCCTATCAACTTGCACTGCCTCCGATAGTGAAAGTCTATGATGTTTTCCATGTGTCATTCCTTATGAAGTATGTTAAATATGTTGATCATGTGATTGGATCGTCTGTATTGTAGGTTGTGCCAGATGGATAATTCCAACGGGAACCTCAGTGTATATTGCAGAGAAAGATTCTCATGATCTAGAAATGAGAAATCAAGCATGTTAAAGTGTGGTGGAAGCACTTTGAGCCCGATGAAACTACATGTGAGATGGTGGATCAGATGTGGGCTATGTATCCTTCTCTATTCGTTGGTTGAGAAAATGCTTTTGGTATATGTTTTGGTGTGATGTTTTTGTTATATGTACATATGCATATGGATGTAAGTAATGTCATAAGTTGTGTTATAAAGCTACAATAAGAGATATGCATGTCATGTTGTTATGGTTGTTTTGTTGTTCCATGTCATGTTGGTTTTCTTCTAGTTAGGTTGATCATTGTAAATACTACATTGAGCTAAGTTATAAAGATCCATGGGCAGTATGTTTTTCTTCTTAGAAATCTTGTTAGTTCTACATGCCATTCAACACCAAGGGGGAGGGTTCTCAAACAATGTTGGTCAAAATTCCATGTAATAAAGTTAATAAATGAAAAATAATAACCAAGGTCATGGGACATGTATTCCAAGTTGATAGTTGGCAAAAACATCCTAGTTGGGGTGTTCATTTTGTTTATTAGGGCTAGTAAAATTGGCAATGGCAATATAAAAGGCTTTGGGAAGGCATGAGGCATTAATTGGCATGTTATTTATGAAAATGAAAGAAAATGGGAGAAAAGGAAGGTGAAAGGTCACAGGTTGCATGTGTGAAGGAAAATGAGGGAAAAATAATGAAAATTGAAGAAAATAGAGGCCTTATTAATAAAAATGCTTCTGAGTATTAGTTGGTACTTTCTGTCAATGCATTTTAGGACTTGATCTCCCTATTATCTCTTTCTCTCACTCTTGGATCCTTAGAGTTTTCATGGAGCACTCTAGCATTGGATCAATGAAAGCAAAGAAAGGACCAAGAAGACAAAGGGAAGAAAATATCAAGTAAGGAAGATCAACATCTAGCATCTATAGTGCTATTTGTAGGTATCAATTTGCATGTGTAATTTCCTTTCTATATTTGGTATGCATGGTACATGCATGTGTGTATTTGGTTCTCTTGTTATCATTTGCATGCATTTTTCTAGGTGTGGTAGTGTTCTTTAGCCTTGGTTTTCCAGTTCCGAATAACCATGGTGAGATGTGTTGTGAGATATGTTCTCTTGTATTGGGTTGAGCTGTATTTCCAAATGATTTCAAAACTAAGTGAGGTGGTCTCTGAATGAAGGAACACAAGGCCTAGGAATCCCTAGACCAAAGAAGGTGAGGTTGCGGTAAAGTCAAATTTTGTGTGTCTCGGTGGGCCTAGGAATCCCCGACTGGTGAATGGTAGGATATACAGTAAAGCCTAGAGGTGTGTGCCTTCAAGCAGGGCTAGAAATCCTCGACAAGTGAATGGCAGGATGTATGGTAAATCCTAGAGGGTGGAGACTTTATTAGGCTTGGTAATCCTAGACCATTGTATAACGGGATATTTGTTAAAGCCTAAAGACTAGGAGAAAAAAAAATTCATCTTGGTGTAGGTGGAGAAATCCGGTGGCATCCATGCTTGTTTAGGGCCTAGTGATCCAGTGGGGATTGCAATAAAGTCTACGGAAACCTGGGTTGGTTTGGTTTTGAGTCCCACATTCATGCATAGAATATGGTACGGGGGTGATTGGATGAAAGAAAGATTTGGTTCATCCAATCTATGGTCAGGTGGTTCATGAAAGGCCCAAACTTGGTTGGATTTTGCATTCATTAATAAGAGCTCCTTCACCTTGGTATTTCATGTGTAAATGTACTAGCTTATATGTGGATTTTATGGTTGTTTTAGCCTTGTTATTTTTTTGGTTATATGCTCGTTATGAATATGTTTTATGACATACTCGATGTATGATTCTCATCATGTTTTGATCTGAAAATGAATCTACAATAAATATATGACCTAATAGATGATAATGCAGCTATTGTGATATGGAAAAAATGATTTTTTACGAATCTCAGATAAGTATGAGACCCCTATGCTCAGAAATGTTGTTATGACTTGTAGATTGCATATTTGTGAGATGTTTGATGAAATGTTTATCATGGATAGTGGGGGTCTGAGCAATTCCATACTCAAGTGTTTGCATTAGTACCTTTGTTTCAATGTCATTCAAAAGTCCTAAAAGTTTCATGAATTTATCGGAAGTTGCTGGCTAAGAACTGCCTAGAAAAATCCATATTCACTGGCATGCCTTACTATGGGAGTGACTGGAAAGGTTTGGTTGCATGCATTCCTTGTCATGGAAGCAACTGAGGTTCTAGGAGAGCAAAAAAAAAAGTTCTCTAAGGGGTTAAGCACGTGGAAGTGTTGATTACATCTTGAAGGGTTTGTAACTCCTAGGAAGGTCAATTTGGTTGTGTTCTTTGGTTTCGACCTCCTTAACTTTACTTGGGTAGTTGAATCACATCATAATACCCTCTCATCAAATGTTTAACCCAGTGGACCAGTTAACTTGGGTATATGTGGGAGGAGGATATACATATGGAAACATTGTCATCCTAAATTATTAATACTATATATGAAGATGAAATACATTTTTAATATTAAGTTATTTAATCTTACCTCTCAAAATAATCCTATATTAAATTCTAGTTTTGCATGACATCCTCAAATCAATATATATATATATATATATATATATACAGCCTACTAATATTTATTATGTATATTAATTTGAACAAGTCATTTAGGTAATACATTTGCATTGCACATTATATAATTAAATTAAAATCTTTTTCTAGTATAATGCATCACAATGTGATAATTGCAAGGTTTATTTTTACAAAGGATTGATTCTTGACCATAATCATCAGAGCTAATATGATGTGATCACCTTTATTGGAAGTTAGTTGAATATATATATATATATATATGTAGATATATATATCTTGTAATTATCACGTAAAAAAAGCATTGAACAAAGTGTTGAGATATGTTGTCATTGATGGAAACTAAGTGTTCAATGATGGCAGGTGGTAGTAGGAGGCACAAGTGTCAAAGAAACGTCTCAAGGATCATGTTCCAGGTGCACAACAAGGGAAAAAGATCAAAATCAGTGTAATAGATTTGGAGCCAGTTTTTTAGCATTAAATCATCTCAAATGCAAGTGTAATACACCTAGATGGTTATATCTCTAAAATAGATTTCTAATGATATATGAGAGTCCTAAAAACGTCTCCTTGATCATAATATAGAGTGAGTCGAATTTTGGTGACCCTAAGACCTTCATAATAGAGTTAAAGGTAGTTGGAGCCTTTGGCACACATCCAAAGTTGGTTTAAATGTTAATCTCAATGAAAATATAGGTAGAGCCTCTAGGCAAGAGCTTCGGCTAGATGTGGCAGTAACGGGTTGCACGACACGAAGAGCCCACCTGGTAGGCTTACCCCGACAGAAATGTTTTGATGCCCATGTCTAAATCACTAAGTGGGAGTTGTCAGGACACAATAGCTTAGAGTTGTCCAATGGTGAGCTAGCATTATAGCCCACAATATAGGCTAGCCTGGTGAAGGAAGCCAAGAGCGTGCACCCCATGTGTTTTAAATGTGGTGCAAGTGAAAACAATTGGGATGCATTAAGCGGTGGATTCCACCCAACAATGGTAGCCTAGAAAGGAACTCTCAAAGGATTGTTTTGAATGCACACAGATAAGAAACAACATGTAATAGAGTGGGTGGAGCCCACTTGACTGTCATTTTCTAGAGGCATAAAAAGGGGGTATGGGAGAGGAGAGTCGGTCTGAACGCTTTTGTGGAAAAATAAAGAAAAAGGTCAGTAAGGCCAAAAACAAAAGAACAAAGGAAATGGTTGCAAAATGAGGCCTCAAAGGTTCTCTTCTCTCTCCTACAGGATGACAAGTGGCAACTTAGGATTGGACCAAACATCAAAGGATAGTGACATCAACATCAACCAATAAGGGGAGGGCATGCGGCAACTGGAGTCAACATTTTTGGGCACCCAAGTGGCCCTTTTTTGGGTGAGACATTGGTGAGCTCTGGTATAGCACCAAGAGTGTTGAAACTCCCAAGGGCTCCTCAACTCTATTTATCAATTCGAGGTTCGTACAAACTTCGAACTGACAGTGTTATATACATAGTGGAGGATTCTACTAATGCCAACCTCAACTAGGAAATTTTATCAATCGTGATCCAAGATAATTCCTTCTACTCAATTAGAATGATGACTAGTTAATGAATGTGCAATTTAGAAGCTACCTCTAACTATGAAAACGGGAATTCTATTAACTTTAACTTGCAAATTCTATTGAATCAATTCAAAAAAACAAGATCCATACTATTTGCAGAAAGGAAACTACAATACCTTCCAATCAACCATCAAGATACCAAATCTAGTTACATAGAAGAATCTAACCTACCAAACCTTAACTCAATTTGTTATATATCATGTAATTAGCTCATATTTTCATATAAATAAATGTTCTATTTGTGCCAAATCTGTGATAAGGAAACTAACGCTATTTTTTTTGTAGTGAAGGAAAATAAGGTTTTGGATGGCGTAGGAGATTCCCTTGATCATGGGGTCATATTTCGGGGTCAAAATTCTTCTAAAATATGTCCCAATTGCAGCAAAGTTCAAAACTAGTGAAGGAACAGGCTGCTACATGTGTGCTACAGGACTAGGAGGCTACTAAAGGTTTCCTGTATTGCTAAAGGAAGACTTGTAATGCTACAGGAAGGATGCTGAGGAGGTTTAGGAGGTGGAAATGATGGGTTCTAGGTATGGAAAGGTGGATGGAGGTTGATGTAGATGAGTGAAGGGTGGCCAAGGCCCTAGCCAAACTCACATCCTTTTTCAAGGTCTGTTTTGCACTACAAGAGATACTCCTAGTGATCTAGGAAAATGATCTCGTGAATAGAACATTTTGCACAAAATTTGGGATTCATAAGAGAAGGTGAGGAAGTCCAATATGGAGGTTTTTAAGGTGCTTTTGCTTGCATATCCAAGCAACCATGCAATCATCACATGCATATACCTGTTTATCATTGACAAAATGAAAAAACTAATAGTGGAAAAAATGAGTTGCATTTAAATGCTATCTAATCTAAGCCAAAACTTTGATTTAATAATTAAATCAACTCCTAAGCTATAGTGAGAACATGAAAAAGAAGATGAACAACATAAATCTTCTTCCAATAAATCATAAAAATAATATTTTTTCACTGCGGTTGTAAATCCTTCGATTCATGCCCCCATGAGAGAGATCAAGTAGAGGTTGCAATCACATATTTTTGATGGATTATTCTCTAGTGAAATGGAAGAAACTATTAAACACTCTGAACTAAAAGGATACAAATACACAAGAGGGACCTAAGCCACTAGGGTTGGGCCCAAACCCAAGAGCCTCAGTCCTCTAGAACTAACTCCTTAATGAACCAATAATCATCTTCTCATTATCATTGCATCAATGTCTAACACATCACATAATAGTCAAAAAATAATAGTGCCAAGTACTTGAGCTCAATAGCTACCTAGCTAAGAAAAAAACTTGAATCCTAATGAGATCTTTGCATGTTTATTTATATAAAATGGTAGCTACTAGCAGATCCCTAGAAAATAGGAATATTTGTCTCCCACAACTTGAGAATGGTGGATCTTGGTCCTCATTAATTACCCTCACATGGGTGACAATGACCTCATCTTGCTTGGCTACCAACGACCTCACATTGATGAGAGAGATTCTTGTGATATTAGGTTGATTGAAGGAGTTAAAAAGGTGGAAAACGCCCTACAATTTCTCCATGTTGTCTACTCTGATCCCTTGCATAGAAATCATCTCAAAAATTCTCCATTTCCTACAATTAAGCCATATTATGCAACATGACATAGAATTTTTTTTTTAACCTTCTCACTAAGCATAATATAACAAAAAGTATAAACAAATATGAGAAAGAGATGGTTCTAAAGCTAAAGGATGGCATCATGACCTTTATAATGTACATATTGATGAGCCTCATCATCAGTCACCTACTGAATTTGTTTCTCATCCTTTGAGTAAATCAGTCATATATGTGCATTTGTTTCATGGCCTTGGTGGCCTCCCTAACATCTGAGGGTTACTCAGATGGTTTCCTTCTTGGGGATAGAAACCTGCATTCTTTTCTATTTTTTCACTCCTTCTGCTCTTATGTGTCATCTCTTCATTCCTGTAGGCCTAGCAACAACGGTGGACTAAGCTTGATTCCTATCCACTGAAATTTTAATCTTTGCATGACCCTCTTGTATAGGGGTGTCCTCGACAAGGCATTCCTCAACCGTTCAAGAGAGTGATATTCACTGATCTGGAGGTTGTGGGGTAAGGCATGCCATCTCCTCTTGAAGGCTTGCAGGCTTTCTATTCCCAAAAACTTGAATGTGTATTCAAAATGTAAGAGGAATTTTTCTTGGTTGGAAAGGTATTTAGGTGCTAAGTCAGCATCATTGGAGATGATTCTATGATTTCTAATGACATCCACTAGACTCACTAGCCCTTCCTTAATATATAATGGTTCATTTTCCTCCTTTTCCATGACTCTCTTCACTTTCTCATCCCTTTCCACCTCACGAATCGTCCAAGCTGCTAAGGCCATCAGCTTTGTATCCCCTAATCTTGCATTGGCATCCCAAAAATTCATATCAGTCAGAGTGAGGTTGTGTATGTAAAATGAAACCAATTTTTCTTTGTCCTCCATGCTAGCTTGGTTGAAAAATTCAATGAACTGTTTGAAATCCTTAAACAGTCTAGATCCATGTTGTGCTAAGGGTTTTATTTTGTATTGAATCTACTGCTTTTTGATAAAGAGTGCATATGAATTGGATGGTTGTATGAATTGTAATGACTCCATGGAGAGGCTATTCATGGTGGTAACTTAGATTTCTTTCTCCTGTAGCTCCTCTCTCAACCATTTTGTTTATGCATGTAGTTGCTCCTTCATTGTGGACTCCCTCATTATCATCCCATTTAATTATTTTCTCATTTGAAGGACATTTTCTTTCATGAGGCCCACATCATCTACCTTCTTAGACTTAGCAATTTTCATCCACCTATGGGTTCTTCCTCTTTCTGTCTCTAGCTCATAAAAAACTGGAACTACAATTTTTTTGGGAATAATCCTCCCTCCAATGAATTTGTAGTAGGAGATTAGGCTTGGTTGTGTACTAGGATCCTAGATCTCTGTGAAGTCCTTCTCAAATGTTTTTCAGGAGGCTGCTACATATTTTTTCCCTCTAACATCACATTCTTCCCCTCCTGTAGCTCATTATACCCCTCTTATAGAATCCTTTGTCCCTCCTATAGCATACTATGTTCCTCCTATAGCATACTCTGCCCCTCCTATAGATTCCCTTTTCTTCTTATTGGAGGGTTGTTAGCGTCTTCAGTTGTTTGAATGAGGTTGACCTAGGGGTGGGCCTCCTTACATATGTTATAGGAGGAGAGGTGGCCTCATCGATTTATTCCTTTAGTTGGTCCTACCTCCTCACTCTTTTTTGGGGACCCCTTAATTGTTATGGGGAGCTTTATGGGATTTTGTGGCCTCCCTTGCTCGATCCTCATGCTTTTATTGGTCTTCAAATATATGCGAGTTTTCCTTTGTCTCTTGTTTTTAGGTTTGACTAGGGTTCTTAAGGTAGCTAAAGTTGCATCTAACTCTTGTTTGGTGGTTCCCGGAGATAAAATTGTTTGTTTTGTAGGTATCTATGTTTCTCTGGGCTCAATAGTCTTCTTAGGACTTGATTTTCCCTGTTTCTCCCTCTCTTCCTTTTCATCTTATTCTCCTCCTACCTCTACCTCTCATTCTTCTTCCTCCTTTGTTTTCATCTCCTCTTCTAATTTCCTTTTTTCTTCTCTTTCTCTTTCCTATTCTTCTAACCCTGCTATTTCTTCATCTTCTGCCATTGTTGCTTCTTCATCTTCATATAATTTTCCCTCTCTTCCCCCAATGCTAGAGGTTGGGTTCTCACCTGGTGTGAGGGTTTGTGTCTCAATGAAGGTTTCTCTCTTCATGTCTATGAATTTGGACCAAAGCATAGGGATTCCCAAATTGGTCAAGGAATCCACCACTATCAGTTTAATGAGGCCATGGTGGCCTAAGTTTTGGTGTTTTCCCTCTCTCACTTTTTGACTCATGTTCTTGATGTACTATAGGATGAAGTATGACACATTATGTCTTTATGTAAGAGGCAATTATTCTTGGAACCTTAGTTAATGAAGTAATATAAAGTGGTAAGAACATACCACACTCATTATTCCCTTGCGAGATATGCATTTCAGAATATGGTAGGCCACCTCATCCCAAGGATAAGGTAGGATTTCTATCCTAACTCCATTCTTGTGCTCAATAGGATTTTCATTGGCAGTGAAGAACTTCCTTTCAGTAGTGACATTGGTGCCTTTGTCCTCTCTTCTCCACTTGGTCCCTAGAGGTAGCATTGCTACTATGCTAATCATGTCAGGGCTGAGAGAGATAGCCAAACCCCTCACCGTAGTGGTGGAACTACCCTTTGTTTGTGGATTCAGAGCCATGGAAAATTCAAAGGCAAGGTAATCATCATACCCTTTCAATAACTCAAATAATCCTAGCCACTCGTGCCTTCTAAAAATGCCTACCACAAGAGGGTGTAGGTGGATTCCCTTGGTTTCTGAGGGCTCCCTCCTATTAAATCCTCCCTCCATCCCTTCTCTATATTTGTAATTAAGTGAAGGAGAGGTACTTCTTCTATACATTCACTGTGTAATTCAGTGGCAACAGTGAGTTAAAAATTCCTTGTTAATGACAATTTCCTATATTCCCATCACTCTACTACTGGAAAATACCTTTTAACATAAAAATTAGACTTCCGCTGCCTATAGAATTTGAAGTAAAATTTCTATGCAATCTAATGGATGGATGAAGGAGATGGTGACACTTAATTTTTGTCAAGTAGTGTAGGATGAAGGTGGTAATTTGAAGATGAATTCAAACCTATGTGGCTTTCCTCCACCTTCTCAACCTTCTTGTAGCATCAATCTCTTGCCCCTCATGTAGCAGTTGCAGGCTTGCCTATAGCTCCTTCTTGTAGCAATTGTGGAATGGGGTTCGAAACTCCTTGATGGAACCCCAAGCTTGTCCTCTCCCTAACTAATTTTCAAATGAGAAATTATGCAAAAAAACTCTAACCCAAGTACGTAATATTCCATTTTTGGTTTAGGCTTGGAGCATTGGTGATCTCGTAGTCACATGGGGTTTCCTCTTTTCAAGATATTTCCCCACTTTGATTAATTATTTCTCATTTTCTCATAATAACCAACCACTATTTGTGATCCCAACTCATCTGATGTGAAATCTCCACGTTACATGAGTGCTTACCATCACTTCTAGTTTACTAGTTGAGGGTGGCCAAGTTAGCTGGCCACCTCTATCTTATTAAAACATCCCCTCTCGACAT
Source organism: Pinus tabuliformis (assembly GCA_031772625.1). NCBI lineage: Eukaryota > Viridiplantae > Streptophyta > Pinopsida > Pinales > Pinaceae > Pinus > Pinus tabuliformis. The sequence goes on along the minus strand of CM062808.1, from coordinate 653,229,650 downwards.
TTACACATTTCCATTATTCACACATAGGGAGGTGGTAAGAGTTTTCCATACCTATTCCTACATCATGATTAAACTGTTGTAGGGATTTGCATGTTGGAGCTGGACCATATCATTTGCATCAAAGGTCTTGACTTGCTGGCTTATTTCCTGTGTATTTGTTCATTTCTCCTCGTGATACTTGACTGATGTGTTTGTTGCGTGTATAGTTACCTTGTTGATGTTAAAGTTGCTACTACTGGTGGAGAGTCCTCTTGAGAGTGATATGACTACTTCAGAGTGGTCTCATAAGTTTCCATCAACCCCCTCTAATGATAGAAAACAAGTTCAATGCTTTCTATGATGTGTTCATATGCTGCTATAGGAGGACGTTTCCTTCCTGTAGTAATATTTTCCTTTTCCTCTAGGGTCTTCAATCTACATGGGGATAATGAGAGAAGTGTTAAAAAGTCTCAAGGACAATTCTAGGACCATGAGGGAGTAGTGTAGACTTGTATAAATGAAGATTATGGCTTCTGTGTATTTTTTTCAATTTTTTACAAGGGTAAGATAAATTGGAGGAATTGAGTGAATTCTTTATGAAGTGAGGTCGATGAGTGATATATGGATGATGCACCATGATGGGGGAGCCTTCTTCTTCATTTACGAGGTCATAGGGTCCTTGTTGGGTTGTGTTTGTCCTCGGATCTCCCTCTAGTAACTTTTAAGAACCCTCCAGTAGCACTACAAGAAACTCCTATAGCAATTACAGGTCCTTCCTATAACAGTCCAAAGAGGGGGTGAAACTTGAATTTTGGGCTAATGGGATGGTGGATAGAGGTGATCACATGAGAGAATATGATGGATAGGAAGTGTATGGATGGAAGAATGAAATAAATATTGATAATTTTGGCCCTATAACCATGGAATCTTCCACTATATATAATCCTGCAAAATGACAAAAATGTCAACGACATGGTGGCAATCATTTTCTTGTGTTTTTGTTTTTATTTTTTATTTTTTTTGTTGAGACAAATAGGCTAACTCGAAGGAGGCTTTCAACTTGTACTCATGCCCTAGGTGCCTCAATAGTGGTTTTCACCTAGGGATCTTTATTATTTTTCTTTCCTTTTTTTTCCTCCTGGGCTACCTCAGAGAGGTTTTCAACCCTGGAGTTGGTCTTAGATGCCTCTTAAATGTTTTCATCCAGGAATTTTTCCTTTTTCTCTTTTTTTCTTTTTCTTTCTTTTTAACAAAAATATCTAAGATTGTTGCAAACTAGTAGCTATGAAAATCCCAATCACATTGACTTATTTAATGATTGTACTAATGAATTCTTCCTTGACATAGGTTTCTTGTATAACTTCAACTTGTAACCATTGACAAGCAAGGGGATCCCTTCCTCATCAATGGTCCTAATATGAACAACTCCATTGTCATGACATTTTTCTATTAGGCGTGGGCCTAACTAGAGTTTCATCAATTTTCATTTAAAATCTTCGAACCTAGAATCATATAATAATGCCCAATCCCCTTCTTGATTTTTTTTTTTGCTTGATATGCTTATAATTCTATACCTTCCTTTGCAATTGTATCACTTTAGTGTGGAGGAGGGTCTGAATTTTGAACTCATCCAAGCCATTTAGCTGGAGCAACCTCTCTTATTATGATTTGGTGGCATATAAGTCTAATTGGGCTTCCATTCTCAAGGTATTATAATCAAAATCAAAATAAAGTACAACTTTCTTCCCATAAACTAGATCATATGGAGTGAACCTAGTAGTTGACTTCCAAGTGGTGTTATAGGTCCAAGTGGCCTCCACTAATATTTTTTCCCAATCACTGATGTTGTTTCTCATAACCTTAGTTAGGGTTCTCTCCAATGCCTTATTTGTAACCTCTACTTGTCCATTTGTGTGAGGGTGATACGCAAAAGATGTTATGTGTTTGATATTATGATGCCTTAGGAGATTCTCAATCAAATGTGATGTGAATTGATCGCCCTGATTAGTGACTATATCCCTTGGGTGCCCAAATTTGTAGAAATTATTTTACCTTAAGAAATCATCCACCTTCTCATGTGTTTTTCTTTGATAGCCTTTGTCCACAATATAGGTACGGTAAGATGTCTCTCCACTATAGACCTGATGTGTGTATTTCTTATTTAGGTTCGTATTAGATTGAGTAGGAATCTAAGGTTTCTTGGGTGGAGAGAGATGAGTGAGTTATTGTTGAGACTAAGGTGGAGGCAATAAAGAAGGAGGTTAGTTGAGTTGATTCCTCCACCCTTGTGATTGGTTATTCCATTTAGGATGTTGCAGCGCATATGGCTGAAACGGTTGACTGACAGGTTGAGGAGGATATTTAGGAGAACAAGGCCAAGAAGGATGGGTGGACCATGATGGATGAGTGGAAGAGTAGTAGGGCGGAAAGAGTGCATTCTAGCTGGGATGGTAATAAGAGTAAGATACACCTCGCATGCCATCCTAGTACGGTTGAGGTCGTTGAGGCCTCCCTTGATTTATATAATAGAACTACTCATCCCCACCTTTTGCCTCTTGGTATAAAATTTTTAAACCAGTAAAATAAGGGCATTTATTTTTGGCATGGTTTTCATCATAGACTAAGCATACCTTTATGACATTTAATGGGCATTCATTTCTTAGGTGCCTTCTAGTGCATTTAGGGCATAAAAAAGCTAGGGCTCTCTCTACTTCCTCATGTTTCATCTTGATCTACCTGGTATCCACTTTCAAAGCAAAGGTATACATTGTTTCACTTTTAAAGTCCTCCAACATGTTCCCAATCTCATTCTTGATGGATGTTGTAGAAGGAGTGGAATTGTCCAAGCCTTAACTAGCCCTACCCTTCTTTCTAGTAGCCCTAGAGTGGTTCCTAAACAGAGTTTTAATGTTATCAGAGGATAACTGATGGATATCTCCCCCAGACAGCATTTTGAGGGTATCCAACATGTCTTTCCTGATCCCTCACAAAATTACTACTTTGAGTGATTCAAGATCAAGGGAGCATCTGACCCTCCCATAATTGATTTGAAATCTCTCCTCACAGTCTCCAAGGGACCCATAAAGTCCAAGAGTCATTCTAAACATTTTTACTTGATTTCTTATGACTTACAATAGTCACTGTACTTGTCATTAAAGTCTTGTTGCCTTTGAGGCAAAGTAGTGATGCTACCCTAGGCAGACCCATAAACCAGTAGAAGGCTGCATCCTTAAGGGTAGAGGGGAATAACTTCAACTTTTGGTCATCAGAGGTATAGTCATAGGTCCTACAAACAACAAAAAGTTAAAACATGAAGGCATCAATATCCTCAAAGGTTAAGCCATGGAAGTGTGGAAGGGTATTAAAGCTTGTATTCTTGATTCTAGCCTCTCCTTCAGTCTCTCTAATATGAAAAAACCCATTGTTCCTATTTTAAACCATAGGTTGGGTAGGTGAAGTCAGTTCTTCTTATTCCCCAATGGGTTCTTAAATGATTTCAAGTTGCTCACCTAGAGGGTCTTCTAACTACCTTGTAGTCAAAGAGGGAAGTTTCGCAGTCACTGAAGAAGAGTGAAGGTTGACTGCTTGAGTGTGTGGGGTTCTTTCGTAAGAATTTTCCTTGAGTATCTCTACTCCTATGAGGCATGAAATAATTTTTTTCTCTTTTTCTTTTGTATTACTTTTTCATAACTATATCAAAAATAGAAAGCAATGTTGAAGCAGAAACAAAATCTACCTATACAGCTCCCCAGAAACGACGCTAAAAAGTGGTGAGCCATGGTATTGCACCAAGGGTGATGAAACTCCCAAGGGATCCTCAACTTGTCCTTATCAACTTGGGGTTCATACAAACTTCCAGGTTCCAATGCTATATGAACAATAGGTGGGATTCTACTCATGCCACCCTCAACTAGGACATTTGATCAATCATTCTACAAGACCATTTCTTCCACTGATCTAAAATGAAAACTAGCTAATGAAGGTGCAATTCACAAGCTACCACTAACTATGAAAAGGGGAGTGATATTAAATTCAACTTGCAAATGTTATTGAATCAATTTGACATGAAAATACAAGAGCCATACTATTTGTAGAAAGGAAGCAACATTATATTTCAATCAACCATATAGCTACCAAATCTGCTTGTAGAAAAGAATCTAACCTACAAAACCATAACTCAATATGTTATGTATCATCTAACTAGCTCACATTTGCATTTAAATCAATGTTATATTTGTGCCAAATCTGTGATAAGGAAGCTAACATTATTATATTTTGCAGTGAATCAAAAGAAGGGTTTGGAGTGGCCTAGGATCTACCCTTAATCATGGAGTCACAACTGGTGGTCAACGTACTTCTAAACTAAGTCCCAATTGTAGCAAAGGTCAAAACTAGTGAAGAAATAGGCTGCTACTTGTGTGCTATAAGAGGTTGCTACAGGTGCCTTGTATTGCTACAGGAAGGAATGAAATGCTACAAGAAGTCCCTTGAGAAGGTTTAGGAGGTGAAAATGATAATTTCATGGTAAGGAAAGGTGGATGGAGGTTGAGGAAGATGGGTGAAGGGTGGCCTAATTCCCTAGGCAGGATCAAAGCATTCTTGAAGGCTTATTTTGCACTAGAAGAGATACTCTCGGTGATCTTGGAAAATGATCTCATCAACATAACTTTTCAGATAGAATTTTTTATTCATAAGAAAAGGTGAGGAAGTCCAATATGGATTTGTTGAACATGCCCTTTCCTACTGATTTGAACAACCCTTGCAATCATCAAATGAATATACCCATTTATCATTGACAAAACGAAACAACTAATAGTGGAAAATATGAGTTGAATTTAAATGCTACCTAATATATGCCAAAACTATGATCTAATCAGTAAATCAATTCCCAAGCTACAATAAGAACATGAAAAACAAGACGACCAACATAAATCTTCTTCCAAGAAATCATAAATGTAATATATCTTTACTCTGGTTATAAATCCTTTTATTCATGCCCCCATGAGAGAGATGAGGTAGAGGTTGTAATCACACATTTTTGATGGATTATTCTCTAATGAAATACAAGAAACTAATAAGCACTCTTAAATAGAAGGATATAAATACACAACATGGACCTAAACCACTGGGGTTGGGCTCAAATCTAAGGGCGTCATTCCTCTAGAACTAACTCAATGACAAACCAATAAGAAACTTCTCATTACCACTGCATCAATGTCTAATACATCACATAATAGTCAAAAATTAATAGTGCCAAGTACTTCATCCCAATAGCTATCTATCTAAAAACAAAACCTGAATCCTAATGAGCTCTTTTACATGTAGACAATACCTAATAGTAACTCCCTAGAAAATAGGAATATTTGTCTCCCACAACTCGATAATGGTGGATCTTGTTCCTTGTTAATTGTAATTTCTTGGCTATGAATGACCTCATATTGCTTGGTTGCTAATGAGCACCAATATTGTGGTAAGAATGTTGCAACTCCTTGGGCTACCAACTTTACTTTATCAACCTGGGGTTCATACAAACTTGGAGGTGATAGTGTTGTATACACAGGTAAAAGTGATGGTTCTGCATTTTGTGACTATTTAGCTGGTGCGATACCACTAGATTTTTTCAATCCATACTTCTATGGATTTAGAAGAAGCTTGGTTACTGATGAGGGAAAGAGATATCTACTCTAAGAGAAACCTTGTCTATTGCAGTAAAGAAAAATACTGAAATCCAATGCTAAAACACACAATTTCCTACCTAACTGCTAAGAGACTATGTTTAAGAAGGAATGCTAGATTAATATGTATTAAATTCAATTGTAATAAGCATGTAAATTCAAAGCATCAACATTCTATTACTGTGCCTATAAATGGCTACAACAAATCAATTTTTTTATTTTTGTCTCTTTCCCTTTTTACGGAGAAGTGTGAAAGATAATCTCTCTTGGTGAAGTGGCAGGTGGCTTAGGGATGTTGGGGGATGGTTGGAAGGTTTGGGGGACCCTTAGGTGACATTTCCTGGCTTCCTAGAGGTTTTCCCTCTATTCGGCCTCAAAACAGGCCACTACAGGAAAACCTAAAGGCTGTCTTAAAAACCTATAGGATTCCCTGTATTTCTACATGATACAGCCGGGAATAAAACTATGGGTGCTGAAACTACTGGAAGGCTTAGGGAAGGTGGTTGGTGGATGGAATGATGTGAGAAAATTCCTCGGATCACTCAGAAATCAAAGCCAAGGTTGGGAGATGTTTGGATTTGCTCAACATGCTTGGAGGAGTTTGTTGAAAAATGATGAAATTGGTGAGGGTCATAGTGAAAGAAAGGAATGATCATGGATGGATGAAGTTGGGAGGAGGTTTCTAACTATATCTCTTTGCTTCTAAAACACCTTCACTGTAGCAAACAATGATATTTGCCCAAAAATCATGTAAACAAGAATAATTTCAATAAACTAGAGAAACATAATTTAGTGAGCTAGTTGTCTACTTCACGCATGAGGAAAATTTGTAGAATAAGATGAAATAATTGATGATATCTATTGTAATACTGAAGATGGAAGAAATGATAGCTAAACCCTATATTCACAAACTGGTTAAATGCTAGCTTAAGCAAAGTAAATGCTAAATACTATGAGAAAGTAGAATTTTGTCCTTTTTTGGGGCTCCATAGGGGTCCTTCCTTCAAATCATGATCCCTAAAGGAAGAAATGAGGTGAAAACACCTATTGACATCTTTTTTATGTTCCTTTTATCCCTTCTAAATACTGTTGACGTAAATCATGAATGGAAGCAAACTAATTATCAAACTAATCAAATCAATACTACTTTCAATGACATACTTCTAAGGACAATTTAACCACGAATCTATGAAATTAATCTCTGCATACATATACAAGAAGAGGAGCCTTTGCTGCTAGGTTTGTGTCCTAACCCAAGAGCTACAACCCTCTCAGTTAACTCAGTGTTGGATCAAGAAAAATATCATTCTCATTATCAAAACAGAAAATTACATAACAATGTCTTCCACAAGTCTAGAGCTCAAAAATAACTAGTTCTTTTTACAACAAAAATTCGAATCCTAATGAGGCTCTAGGCCTCTTATTTATACAACTAAAGTCCCCAACGACTTCCTTAAATACAGGGAGTCTCGGCTCCCAAACATGAGATAAAGTAACTCTTTGACTGTCACTTGCTCTGCTACCTTTTGACCTTCATGACTTGACTGCTTGTACTCTGAGCTAGTATGATTGTTGGAGGAATATTTGAATGAGGGAGGAGTAAATGAGGGGAATTTACCTCCTACAATCTCTCTTCCTTGTCCCATTCGAGCTTCGGTCTTTAATCTTGCCAAAATTCCATGATTTTATCTCACATACCTACATTCAATGCACATTAGTCGTCTAGGAATAATATCTCACTTCGACTCATCTGATTAAAAAAAATATGATCAAAAGATGTAATAAATTGTGAAGAGTTGATTTGACTAAGCCAGGAGGTGAATTAAGGTCCATATAGTTACCCAATGACGAGGCTCATCATCACCCCCTACTGAAAGTGTTTCTTATTCTCTGAGCAACTCAATCAATATCCATATCTTTCATATCCCTGGTGGCCTTGATGACATCCCATGCTTCTGTTGTAGTCTCTTCTTCTTGTGCATAGAATCCTGCCTTCCTTTCTATCTCCTCCCACTGCTTTATTTCTTCCTCTTCCTTCCTTCCTTCTAACATCCCCAAGAGCAGTGGTCGATTGAGTCTCAAGCCAATCCAATTGACTTTGAGCCTTTGGATGGTTTTCTTGTACATGGGTGTCATGTTCAGTGCTTCTCTCATTCTTTGAGGAGAACAATACTCTCTAATTCTTAATTTATATGGCATAGTATTCCATATCCTTTGGCAAGATTGCATGCTTTCATCCCCTAACAGCCTGAACATATCTTCAAAATGTCCAATTGCTTGGTCTTGCGTAGCAAGATACCTGGGTGAGACTTGAGGATCATTTGCAACTAAACTATGTGTATTGATGACAGCCACTGGATTTGACTTCTTAGCTCTTATCATGAGAGGCTCTATTTGTTCCCTTGCAAATATCTTCTTCATTTCTGTAGCCCTTGCTTTCTCAAAGTTCATCCATGATTCCAAACACATCAACTGCAAATACCCTAGTTTTGCATTATGGTCCCATACATTCAAATATGTCAGGGACATGTTATGCAAGTAGAAATCAGAGATCATAGCCCTATCCTCCAATATGCTTTGATCACAAAGATCAATGAATTGTCTATAATCTTGGAATGACATAGTTCCTCTCTATGTTAGGGTCTTGATTTGGAACTGCAGCCACTGTTCCTTAAGGTATAATGCATAGGACTTAGCTGGCATCCTACACTAGATTGCCTCTAAAGATAGACTAGCCATGGTTTCCAATTGACTCTCTTTTTCTTGCAGCTATCCTTTCAACCATGCATTTTCTGCCTCTGACTAAGTTTTCATTATGGTCTCTTTGTCCCTCCTTTTGCTTAGTTCTCTACCCATCTCTTTGAGCTTTTCCTCCATGTGACCTATTTCCTCCATTCCCTTGGACTTGACAATTTGCATCCATCTATGTTTTCTTTCTCAAGCTCAAAGAATAATGGGATGGCAATTTTTTGTGCAATGACCATACTCCCTTCAATAAATTTGTAGTAAGATTCAAGGTTAGGTTAAGGACTAGGTTGCCTTAGCTCTATGTCCCCTTTCTTTGGTTCTTGCTGCATACTCCCTTCCTTATCCAATTTTTGAGTTTCTTGTAGATTTAGTAGAGTTTCCTATAGGATTTCCTCTGCTTCCTGTAGGTCCTGCTGTGTATCCTATAGGATATATTTTCCCTTTGATGAGGAAGATCTAGTCACAAGCCTTCTCACATAAGTGATAGGAGACTTAGGGGAGGTTTGTCCTAAGGATGCTCCTCCTTGAGGTTTTATAAGATTAGCTATCTCCTCCTACTATTTAGGTGAGTGCTCAATAACAATAGGGACCTTGTTAGGAGTTTGAGGTTTTCCTTACCATATCCTTCTACTTTTTCTTGTTCTGAGGTATAATGGAGTTTGTCTCTATCTTTTGCCTTTTTGCTTGATAAGGGTGCTAAGGGCAGTGAGGGAAGCTACTGCCTCTTTCTTAGTGGGTTCTGGAGGCACCCTGGGTCACTCCTCCTTGTCTTATGCCTCCTCTTTTCTTTTCTTCCTTTCTCCTCTTCTTCTCCCCCTACATCCTCACCTTGTTCATAAGTTTCCTCCTTGGAATATTCCTTTTCTTCTTCACCACTTTCCTTCTATTTCTCTTCCTCTTCTTCCTCATTTATTTCCTCTTCATCCATCTCTACTTATTCTTCATCTATTTCAGTGTCTTCTTCATCCCTTTCACTAGAAGTAGGACTCTTGTCATAGTTGAGGGCTTTTATATCCTCCTCTGTATGCATGTCTCTGAACATTTCCCATGTGATACGAATTATAACGTTGTGGAGGGCATCTTCTATGATGATTCTAATTAACCCATGATGGGCCAGCTATTGGTAGTTTCCTTCCTTCACTTTTATGCTCTTATCTATCAAGGATTGAAGAAGGAATTAGGGTATGCTGAGTCTGTGGTGAGGAGGTGTATCTGCTCCAAACCTCAATTCTTCAAGAAGCTTAAAGTGGTATCCATATACCACACTCTACCTACCTTCACATGGTATGAATTTTATAAGGTGGTGTCTTATTTCATTCTAGGGGAATGGTAAGCATGCTCTTCTCACTCCATTCTTGTCTTCCATGGCCTCCTCTCCCTCTAGAAAGAATTTCTTCTTTGTAGTTTGGCTATTTCCCTTGTTTTCCTTTTTCCAAGGGACTCCTAAGGGAAGTGTGGTAATTCTTCTTATGAGTTCAGCGGTGATATCTATGGAGAGGCCTCTCACCACAGCAGTGGCATGGATCCTGGTCAGAGGAATGAGGGAGAGAGAAAAATCTTTTGCGACATCATCATCATACCCTCTCAATTTCTCAAAGTACCCCATCCAATTATGCCTTGTGAATATTTCTAGCACAGGAGGTGTTGGTGAATCCTTAGAGTGTTGATGGGCTCCGTTCTATTAAACCCCCCTGTCATTTTGTCTGATGAATGGAGTAGAAACTATGTCTAATACATAATTTTAATGAAGGAGGAAATGGAACTGAAATTTCTATGGATATAATTCCCTTATACTACAATCAATTTCAATAAACTAGAATATTTTTATTCCTTTCACTTGGAAAAATAGGAGGAAATGTAGAGCCTACCTCCTTGCAATGCTTGATTTATCCAACCCCTTTGCTTCCTCCTCTGACATTTCTCACTGCCAATCTTGTAGACTACCTAACTATATCCTGTAGGATCCGTGTGGGATCTTGTAGGATTTCATGTAGGATCCTGTAGGAGGTCGTGCGTAGGAAGAAAATGAATTTTTTCTCTCCTGTAGGCTAGTGGAGGAACAAGATCAAATCTTCTATTGTGAGCCTCAAGAATGTGAAGGCATCTATGCATGGGGATCAATGTTTATTTCCTCTTAGTGTTGATTTGAGTGAGGTGGTTTGATGGCATTCGACGTACGAATATCTATTTTTGAACAGTTGGTCCCACTACCACGTCATCATTCCCCTCAGCTTGTAATCAACTCCCACTTCGAGCATCTGTAGTCTTAACTACTTCCGACTTCATCCTCCTTTCGTTTGACTTGACTACTGCCATGTGTGTGAGGACTAACTGTTTTGTCCTCATTGACTGAACGAAGGTGGCCATGTTAATTAGTCACCTTTCACTTATAAAGCAAGTTCTTCACAATTTTTACATATTTTGATTACATTATGCAAATGAGAGAGTGGAAACGAGATGCTTACATGTGGTAACAATACCTTGTTGCAGTTTGTTGAAGAAATGAGGTTTTTGCTATGTGTTGGTTGCATGTGATTTCTCCTTTTTTCTATTGTCCTTTGATGATTTTCTTTGTTGTGCAGGTACCTGGTGTTGATGATGATGATGATGATGATGCTACTGCTGCTAGGCTATGGAGGAGCCTCTTCTACATTTGTATCTTCATGCTTGACTTGGAGCAACCTATGATTTCTGTTTTGTGGGATATGCTGCTACAGGATTTTCTACAGGGTGTCCTGTAGCTGCTTCTCCCTCAAAATGTTTAATCATATTCTACCGCTAGGTCCTGAGGATGATGAGTATGGATAGAGAGGAGGTCTATGGGTGTGTGCATGATGAAAAATAACCTTCAGGTGCTATCCCCTTGCTCTCTATCATCCCTTTTTCTTTGTGTTTTCTCCTTGGAAACTGTAAATTTTTAAAAACTGATTTTTATTAAATGATGAATGCCTGGTCGATCAAGGTGGATTATGAGATGGTGATGTAGGAATTTATTTTTTTGACATGGGCAGGTCATTTCCTTGCCCTAGGGTTACCTCTAGGATTACCAAGTCATTGTAATTCCTACAGGATCATCCTATAGGTTTTCAGGGGATCCTGTAGGTTTACAGGGAATCCTATAGAAAACACAAAACCCTTGTAAACTGAGGAAAATGAGTGAAAAAAATGAAAGGAATGGTGGAATGATGAAGGATAATGAATGGTGAAATACAAATATGATCTAAATAGGTCCGTTTTTTATTCTCCATTCATTCTCTGATCGTCCTCCTACTGACCTACAAACAATATTTTCATGATTTTTCTTTTCTTTCTTTCAAAAAAAAAAAAAACTCGTCTGCCTCCAAGAGGTTTCCATCCTAGTTGTTTTCCGTGGGCACCTCAAGAGAGGTTTTCAACTCAATAGTGGGACTTAGGTGCCTCATGGAGGTTTTCACCCGAGTCTCCTTATTTTTTTCTTTTTTGTTTCTTTTTCTCAGTGCCTTGATGAGGTAAGACCTGAGACTTTGTCCACCACCATCATTGTTCTGTTGATACCATCAGTGAACTCTCGCTTTGAAAATGCCCTTTTGTAAAATTTCCATCTGTGCGCATTAACAAGTAAAGGAATTGCCTCTGCATCTATGGTCCTGATCTGCAATGAACCATTATCATGACATTTCTCCATGACATAAGGACCTAACTATCTGGTCCTTAACTTTCCCTTAAATTCTTTATATATGGAATCATATAACAAAGCCCAATCACCTTCTTGAAATTGCTTGTCCTTGATGTTCTTTTCATGACATATTTTCCTCTGAATTTGAGTTATTGTTGAGTTACAAAATGGATATGTATTTACTATTAATCTCAGCATCTTTTTCCTCGATTCTTATCTTTTCCATATCTTAATGTGCTAATATATTGAGGAATTATGGTAAGAAATGAAGGAATTATTTGCATTTACGATTTAGATAACTTTTACCCTCCTTATGTAGGAAAGCAACATAAGGAACTATTCTTGTTCCCTGACGTTGGAACCACAAAATCCGACAAGCAAAGGAAGGAACGAGTCAGTTGTGGACAATGCTAAGAGCGAATCAGAGGGATCAATGTGGAATAGGAAAGATGTCTGAAGTTAGAAATCGGTTGCGAATCCCTCAGGATCAGGAGATCCTGAGGCATCGCATTTACCATTTATCTTTTATCCTTTATGATTATAAAAGATGATGACTGTAAGAAGAAGGGGAATCTCTATTATTCTTCGAATTGTAATTGTAATTACAGACTGTCATTGTTGAGAGAACACGACTATATTGTAATGCTCCTTAAGTTTGATGATTAATATATAATTGAAGTTTTTGTTCTCTCGCATTATCTGAAGTAACTTAGCAGTGTTTGCTGGCGGCTAAGGGCCCGATCTCTAGTGGATTTAACTAATTTCTTTGTGTCATACATTTCTGATTCTTGCAAGTGTGATTGGCTTGATAGTTTTCCTGCTTTCTGTGATTTTATCTCCTTCGCTATTTATTATTTTCCTGTATTGACAAAATATGTCTGCTTTATACAATTTACAGCACTGTCGTTTGATTCAGTTTACCTTCATTACAGATTAAGTTATTTAGATAAGTATTCGGATTGATTTAATCAACTGTAAAGAGTTTGATTATCACTATTGGACTCTCAGATTGATATCATTACTATTTGGATTGTTTACTGGAGATTAAGTTTGATTTAGATTGAATCATTTAAGAAGAGATGAGTTACTGCTACTGTACTCTCAGTTGATGTTGTTGTTACTTGAATTGTTGTAAGATTTGATTTCGGTAGAGGATTGTGTTTCGATATTTCCTTTAATAATTGCAAATGGAGCTTATTAGATGCATCCATTTACTCTTGTATTAAAATATCTATACTACAATTTAGGAAACATTACTCTCTGAATTAATAGCAGCCACATACTGTGTACACTCTTGAAATAAGAGGACTTTCCCGGGTTGATGATTAATGTGGGATAATTAGGAGTTTTAAAAGGCACCTTTTATCAACCAACATTTTGGTGCCTTTGCCAGGGAGAGTGTAGTTATTTACAAAGAGTGATGTATATCTGAATTGTTGTTGAGGAAGAATTGAGTATTGAAAATGGAAGGTAAGAACCTATGTAACGAAAAAGTAAAGTTCTTTCTCCTTCGCCTGCTTTTCAGCACAATTACAAAAAAGTGAAGTAGGTGTTTGATGTTTGTTTGTTGAGAGAGAACTGGGTATTAAAAACGAAAGGTAAGAACCTGCATACAGAGCATGTAAAATGCCTGCTGCCCCGCTCGCTTTCCAGCATAATTGTTAGGAACTTAGGGTAGAGATAAACATTTGAATCTTTTGCATGAATGACTAAGAAGAAAAGACCCGAAAACATTCCAATTCCACATCCTAAAGCTGAAAAATCTATGGGATGGACGACCCTTGGATGATCAACTTTCATCAACAACATCTTAAATAAAGCTGAATCTCAACCATTAGTAGGTCCCCAAACTATTCCTTCCAGACAACCTACTATCTCCCTTCAGGCCACAGGCTCACCATCTATAGCCTACGCTGAGGTCCATAGTAAAATGGAAGGAACTGAGCAAAGTTTTCAAGAAATTGAAAATTCGCACCCAATTCCCTCACAAGAAGGGAATTCTTGTAATATTCATGAAGGAGGAGCAGAACAAGGGGAAATGGAGGAACCAAGATCCCCTCAGGTAGTAATCGAGAAAAGGACACCTAGTATCCCAGAGCAAGGGAGTGTTGTTAAGATCATTCCAACCCCTTCTAAACATCCTATGGATAACTCTCTAGCTCCAGAGATCCCGGAAGGGTACTGGCAAATATTTGATCAAATGGCCAACAGTCCACAAGCATCCTAGACCTCTTCATTACATTATCCCATCATTGACACAGATGTCAACGCACCCATGAAAGCTATCCGTCTACAAAATATTCCCACCTTTCATGGACTCAAATTAGAGGATCCAGATGCATTTCTGTTTGAATTTGATGTATTATGTCGGGGTTATGATTACACCAGTGACCCCTAGAAACTAAAGTTGTTCCCCTCTACATTAAAAGGAGCAGCCTGCATTCGTTTATGGGACTAGGTGGGGACACCATAAATGATTGGGATCAAATGAAAACCGCTTTCCTTATAAAATATCAGGACTATTGCAGATCTAGGGAACTAAAAGACGAAATATTCCAAATGGTAGCAAGACCTAGTGAAACGTCGGAAGAGTATGTGGAGCGTTTTCAATATAACCTCCAAAGGTCTCCCTACACAACTCTGCCTTTGCCTGATAATGTGCTAAAAACTACAATGATTAAAGCGATGAAAGACCAATGGATAGAGACAGTAAATATTATTGGTAAAGGTGATATATATCAAGAAGACTATGATAACATTATTAATTTGTGTATCAGGTTCTCAAGAGGCAGTATGAGATTGAAACCAGCAGAACGTGATATGACCACCACAGATGTTAGAAAATTATATATTACGGAGCAATGGAACACATAAAATATTCAGAAATATAAACACAGAAAACACACAAAACAAGAGAGATACAGATATACGTGGTTCACCCAGTTTGGGCTACGTCCACCCTGAACAGCCAGTCTTTCCTTTTTAAGATCCAGCAAAATGAAGAGACACAACCTATAGCAAATCCGCTGTAATATCCTCTATTTTCTCTCACAGTCTCACCTCTCTGTTTCTCGCACACAGAATACACATCTATCTCACAGCCTCAAATACAATACCCTCATACAAAGAGAGGGGTTGCCTTCTAGGGCAAAAAATCCTAAACTAAACATAAGTTCTACCGTCAGATCATCCGCCTAATGAACGGCCCAGATTGACTAGAAATTACTATACTTTTACAAGGCAATTTTACAGCTGTTTTTAGCTTCGGGGGCACTGCCCCCGAAACCCCCCGCCAGGGGGGGGGCTCCCAAAGGTCGCAGCCACCCCCCCTGGACCCCCCCTGCAGGGAACATTTTACGGGCTCAAACTGGAGTCCTATGTGGCGATACCTTTGAATATAGAAGATAATCAGGCTCCACACCCAACAACAGACAACAAAATCTCTTGCAGAAGCATTACTCATGCAAAAATCAGCCACCTGCTGGAGGATTTCAAAACATATATCTTGGGAACTTTGACGATGCAATTAGACATCATGCAAGCCAAGCAGAAGTAGGTTGAAGCAGAAGAGAACCTGGTGATATTTTGCTCGTGATGCAGGAAGAAGCATAGTCATAAGGAATGCCCGCTAGATATGGTAAAGACCTGTGCCATATGCCCTAAAGATCATACCACAGAAAACTACCCATTGCTCCCAATGTTAAAAGCAGTCTTCAAGGAGGCAGAGGAAGAAACAGAAACAGTCTACCTGCTAAATCAATGTCGCCAATGGCAAGCATGACAAAGAAGTATGCCTAATGACCCATCTTCTTTTTTTCAGCCCTCGCAATATAATTCTCAACAATTCACAGGAGCTACATGGCAGAACCAACCACCTTTTCCTAATTGGTCACAACAGCCATTCTCTATTCCACCTTGGTCCAATCAATAAAATCAAAACAATAGTTGGCCAAATTCATCTTACTTCCCACCATTCTGGCAGAAAAATACATATCCATCCCAATGGCCACCCTCCACTTCACAAAACTAGAACTGGCAGTCAAGCTGGCAAAGACCTACAAACCAGCCAGCAGGAACAATCCCCCTACCTCAACCTACACTACCAACACCTTACACATTGCAGCACAACCCTTAATGCAATCTACGACCAAAGCTCGCAACCCAGCCCAACCCAAATCCCAACAATAGACCTGTCCAATCTGTACAAGTTGTTGAAGGACCAGAGCTGGAAACTGAGTTGAGTGAGTGTAATGAAATCAAATCAAGGTCTGGATGGATAATTGAGTCAGAGGTGGATAAAAACATACAAATAGAAGATCTGTTACCTGTAGAACAAACACCTCAAATGGAGAATACGGTTAAACAAAAAAACCACGATCAAAATATTACCTCTTCTCCACCATTCCCAGAGTGATTGATTATACCTTGCCCAATAGAATATCCTGATTTTGATCTTATGGGAGAATTAAAAAACATTTGTGTAAAAATACCCCTCCTCCAGGCTATTCAGGACATTCCAATTTATGAAAAAACTATTAAGGAATTGTGTACTAAAAAGCCTAAGAGGAAAATAAAAACAACCCCAACTGTCCACGTAGTTGGAACTTGTTTGATTTATTATCAGTCAGAGAAACACTGGTGAAATATGAAGACCTAGGAAACCCTATAGTCACAGTACGAATAAATGGATGTTCCTTCCCCAATGCATTAGTTGATTTAGGAGTAGTCATTAATATCCTCACAATAACAACCTGTCAAAAACTTGGCATTACAGCCTTGGATCCAACTATGACCTTATTGGAACTTGCCGACCGATCGGTTGTCAAAATAGAAAGGAGATTATAGGATGTAACGGTTTCTGTAGATTCCTGGGAATACTCAATAGATTTCTTGATTATCAATCCTAGAAACTTGCTAGATGGGCATACCCTAATTATAGGAAGACCTTGGCTAGCAACCACAAATGCTTTCATAAGCTATCGAATAGGAAGTATGACTATAGCAAGAGGAAGTAATGTGAAGAATTTAGCTTTATATCCTCCAGCTCAGCCAAGTTTAAGAATAATAAAAACTAGAAAACAACCTGTATCATACTTAACTGAAAACATTTGATCACCGCTAACTGTAGAAGATGCTCTCGAATTTAAGAATCAAATAGAAGATGACATTATTAACACTTACATTAACCATCCAGATGTTGTATCCAATCTAAAATGTCACATGATTGAAGCAGCCCTGGATAATGAAATTGAAGAAGATCCCTTAAAAGATATTAATGACCAGACAATGCCAACAAAAACTATTTATAACAGCAAACCCATTGAAATTGAGCCAGGGAAAGTCCTAAGCATTAAAAAAAACTGACTGATAACCAGGAGCAGAGGCTTTTTCAACTCCTTAGAAAATATAAAGAGGCTTTTGCTTGGGATTACCCAGATATGAAAGGGATTGATCCCCAATTATGCATGCACCACATCTATACAGAGAAAGATGTGAGGCCCATTCGACAACCTCAATGGAGGTTAAACCCTCACCTTAAAGATGTTGCTAAAGATGAACTACAAAATTTGTTAGATGTAAATTTCATCTACCCTATATCTAATAGCAAATGGGTTTCTCCATTAGTTTTGGTGCCCAAAAAGAATGGGAAGTGGCGTATATGTGTCGATTATAGAGAGCTTAATAAAGCAACCCAAAAAGATCATTTTCCTCTCCCATTCATCGACCAGGTCTTCGACACATTGGCAGGTAAAAAATTCTTCTCTTTCCTAGATGGCTTCAACGGCTACAATCAAATCCAAATTTCCCCTGAAGACTAGGATAAGACTACCTTCACCTGCCCCTGGGGGACATTTGCTTACAGTTTCTTCCCTTCTGGACTATCCAACGCACCTGCCACATTCTAGAGAGCCATACTTAGTATTTTTTTAGAATTGATAAACGAGGGACTCGAGGTGTACATGGATGACTTTACACCCTATGGAGATGACTCCAAGTCGACATTACAAATGCTAGAGAAAGTTCTACAAAGATGCATTGCTACCAAGCTATGCTTAAGCCATGAGAAATGCCACATGATGATGACCAAGGGCCTCATCCTCGGTCACTACATCTCAGCAACTAGAATTCCAGTAGATCCAGCAAAAATTCAGATAATCCTCTTAATACCTAACCCATGCACACAAACCGAGATACGTAGTTTTTTGGGATTTTCTGGATATTATAGAATATTTATAAAGAATTTCTCCCAAATTGTTGCACCATTATATGCATTAACGTGAAATATTGATTTCATATGGACTGAAAAATATGACATTGGTTTTGAAGATTTAAAATGGCTAGTATCAACAGCCTCAATATTACAGGGCTTGAACTGGGATTTGCCATTTTTTATTTCATCTGATGCATCAGATACGACCATTGGAGCAGTTCTCAGCGAGAAGGAAGATAAGAAACCTTATGCGATATACTACATCAAAGAAAAATTTAACTCCTGCTGAGTCGAATTACACTTTGACCAAGAAACAATTTCTAGCTGTAATTTATGCTATTAACAAATTCAGGCACTATATAATAGGATATCCTATGGTTTTGTATACTCATCACTTTGCTATTAAATATTTAGCTAATAAACCTGTTATGAATGGAAGAGTGACATGATGGTTGATCCTTTTGCAGGAATTTGACATAACAATCAAGGATTGACCAGGAAAGGAAAATCTGGTGCCAGATTTCCTCTCCCGTGTGCCAAGGAAAGACGTCTCAGTAGCAGTATAAGACTAGTTCCCTGATGAGAACTTATTTTCTGTAACCGTGAAAACATCGTGGTACACAGATGTTGCGAACTACCTAGCAGTGGGAAAATTACCCAAGCACCTGACACCTAGTGAAAGAAACCTAATAGTACAACACAACACTCGGTTCTCCTGGATCAGAGGATACCTCTTTCACACAGGAGTCGATATTCATATCCGAAGGTGTGTCAGGGTAGACTAAATATTTTACATCCTAAAAGCTTACACGATGGTCCTTGTGGTAGATATTTTGAAGACCGCAGGACTGGTCACAAAGTCTTACAGATGGGCTATTATTGGTCGACCATTTTTAAGGATGCCAAGGAGTTTGTCCAGGCATGCAGTAGCTGCCAAAGAATGGGCCGCCTTGGATAGTCTGATAAGATTCCCCTTCATCCACAGTTAGTCATTGAACCTTTTGAACGCTGGGTGTTAGATTTTATTGGCCCAATAAACCCATCATTTAATCAAAAGACATATATACTGGTTGCAACAGAATATGTGACTAAATGGGTGGAGGCAAAAGCATTACCAAGGGCAACAAAGGACTCAGTAATCCACATACTTTTCCAAATTTTCATGTGGTATGGCTTGCCTAGAGAAATAATCATAGATGGAGGACCACAATTTGTAGGCCATAAGATCGCTGCTACATTAAACAATCATCATATCATGCACAAAATCACATCTACATACCACTTGCAGGAAAACGACCAGGTAGAAACTACTAATAAAGTAATCAAGGCTATACTAACAAAAATAGTCACATCACATAGACGTGACTAGGCTACCTGATTGCCAGAAGCCTTGTGGGCATATCACATGACATGGAGAAATACCATAGGATACTCTCCATATCACCTAGTGTTTGGCAAATAACCTATCTTCTCAATAGAATTTGAAATTCAGACATTGAGGGTAGCTCAAGAAGTAGGCTTGGACCTCAATGAAGCACATATTAACAAGCTACATCAAATAAATGAATTGGATGAAATCTAGCTATCAGCTCTTCAACATACCAGTGCACTGATCCAACAACAAAGAGCGAAATGGCATGATTCCCTCATCAAGAAGAAGATCTTTCATGAAGGTGATTGAGCACTTCTGTATGATTCTAGGTTCCAAGATTTCTCGGGCAAACTTCAGACCAGATGGTTAGGCCCCTTTGAGATATAAGAGGTGCATGATAATGGCACCCTTACATTAGCCACCGTTGATGGGTCTTGCTACTCTTTTAAAGCAAATGGACATTGAGTAAGCCTCTATCACAAACCACTTACAAGGGAATCCTTTTTCCAGCAGTTACGAGAAGATTCCACAATACAAATTCTTACCGAGGAGGGAAAGCCTTCCACAGCACCAGTCCAGTGAAAAATTTATTCTTTTGAAACCTGTACATAAACTTTCCTTTCTGTTTTCTTTCTATCTAATTAGATTTGCTTCGATAACAGATTGTATATTAGTTTTTTTCACTATTTTTCATTTGTTGTTCCCTATAGGGAACAGTTGCTATTCCCTCTTGGGAACAACTGTTGTTCCCTCTAGGGAACAACAATTTTCGTGCCTTTTCCTTGCTGTTCCCTACAGGGAACATCAATTTTTTCGTGCATTTTTCTTTGCTGTTCCCTATAGGGAACAAAAATTTTCGTAAGTATTTCCCTTGTTGTTCCCTATACGGAACAACACCATTTTGCATCTGTTTTCTCTCTTGCTCCCTAAAGGGAAAAATTGTTGTTCCCTATAAGGAACAACACATTTTTTTGCATATTTTTCTTTGTTGTTCCTTACAGGGAACAGTTGTTGTTCCCTATAAGGAACAACACTTTTTGTGTGGTTTTTTTTCCTATTCCCTTCCAGAAACAACACTTTATGAATATTTTCAAGAACATCCTCTTTCTCTTCCTTGCATAATCACCCCTAGACCATCCCAGTTTCACTCTTTATGATCCTCTTAATGGCATGAAAGGTACAATACATATTTAAGGAAAACAAATATGGATTTTATTGGAATAGGAAAATACATTGAATACTATCATCTTTAACAAGATTTCCTTGTGATGATCAAAAGAGGAAAAGGACACAATTATCTATATCACTTCATTGTCCTCATTTCCACAATAAGCCAAACTAATTGATTATTTGTACCATGCTAGTTTCCCCTTTCCTGTATAACTATCTGTGTATGATCAATAAGATTATGGGTATATTTTTTTTATATTGATATGTCAAAATTATTCCGCCATCCCTACTCTTAAGGAGTGATGAGCCATCCTCTATGTATAAAATGGGGACTATTAAATAATAATAATAATAATAATAATAATAGAAATATATATATATATATATATATATATATATATATATATATATATATATATATATATATATATATATATATATATAACAGTTTTATGATTTTTTTCCACAAAAGGAGGATAGGGGGTCTCACCACGAGCCAGCCTACCATGATCATAAGGGAGGAGAAAAGTGGCATTCCCACTATGGCCACCACACTAGGGATATGATTCAATGGATGGATAAACAAAGAAAGTCCTTGGAAACAGGAGGTCTCATCAGGAGCCGGCCTGACCACTTTCGCTACTTCCCAGTGAATGACAATGTGTTCACATGGTTACCAAGCCAGCACATTGGTCTCTACTATGGACATCATAAGACACTTCCCCGATTATACATAGAAGACCATGGTTACCAAGGGTTAGAAAGCACCTCTATCGAGGCTGTGGACGCCTGCAGGCAACAACAGCTCTGCTGATGGTATTGAAGCTTCATTTTACACCAATAACTATTATAATACCCTCTTCTTATGTTTTTATATTTTCTATGGAGAGACTATGCTCCTAACGTCCCTTGAACCTTTATGCATGAGTAATCCTTTTTATCAATGACAACAATTTAAGTGTAATAAAGATAGTAGAGTGTTATTTCTTGCACATGTTGTCCCATTTTCCTTATCACATCACACTACGACAGCTTATCACTTATTGATAGTTCCCATTACATGCCTTGTTTACATCACTCCAATATTCTTTATGATCCTTTCATTAATATGCATACCTTGCCAATCCATCACCCCTGTACTTTGCCACCAACGCGTTATCTTTTCACTCGTTTAGTCATAGGCGACCTATTATTTCGAAGGGGGGCGGGGAACTCCAGTGTACTTTTGAATGCACTGTCATTTTTTCATTGGATTTTGTAGAATGATATGACATTCCATGATCATAGAGCATGTTGTATTATAACATCCCTCAATAACAGTATTGATTCTTTTAAAGCATCACCCAATAAAGCTATCACAACCATTTTTTGTTCCATCACATAGCTCTCTTTGTCACTGCGTTTTTCTCTACTACACTTATCGTTTGTAGATTTCAAGCAATATGGGAGGAAGAATAGTGTGCAGAGAACTGCTAATACTAGCTTTTTTTATGCAGCCAGGGAAATTTTAGCTCGAGTCGGGTGGATAGCATACTTTACGAGATTTCAGCCGCCCAATGAGGAAATTGCCATTGAATTCTTACGAAATCTATAGAATGGACAATCCATGGAAAGGGGCAAGCAAATCATAGTATCAGACGCTATGATAGCAGAAGTATCTAGGTTACCGACAGAAGGACCAGTGTGGGCTGGTAAGTGGTAGAAGCTACAGGAAACTATCGAGGCTTTTAGGGATGAAGGACAGGAGTAGATAAAAAATAGAAAAGGCGTTCAACCATCTTCACTTGGAGAACCATGGGGAGAACTAGCAAGAATTGTCCAGAACTACATTACATGTGACGGTTGCAAAGACGTGGTAAGGTCGTGTCAACTCAAACTTTCAGTAGTTCTAAAACGAAAGTTCTCTGTAAATTTTCCTGCATTATTGAATTCCTTACTGCATGACACTGCCAAGAGGCTAAGACTGTCCCAACATATAGAAACCTTAGTAAGCCACCACTTTTTGATCAAGCTAATAGTTAGTTATAACCTTGCCCAGCAACAATCAAGCAGGGATGAACTAATATTAGCTCTTGATGGAGGTTTAGCCCTGCCTACACCTAACCTTGTTCTGAAAAGGAAGAGGACTACCCTTGCAAGGAACATACCTCAAAAGTGCAAACGATCCACAAGGCTGAGGTCAAAATTAGGAGCGGCCAAAAATCCTCAAGGCAGTATCAGTCAACCTATAGAATTATCTAGCCCAGTAAGTGAACAATACTTGAAGCTAGAATTAGAAGGCCAGGATAACCTTGAATCAAACCATGAGGAAGAAACAGGGCATTCTGGGGATGAAAAATGAAATGAAACGGGACTTCCCTCAACACCAAGCATGAGTCCCCAAGGTGACCTGTTGCATGATTTTGAATTGGCGTAGGTCTTGGCCAACATGAATGATTACATACAACCTGAAAGCTCGCTCAATCTTATTTTGGGAGCCACCTAATCTCTAGAGAATGTTGGTGATGCCAGAATTCTATCTCCCTCAAAAGATGCAAGCCATGAAGCAGAAATAGATGTAGAGGCCATTACATGCCTCTAGTAGAAACCAGCCAGGTAGGCCTAAGCACAAAAAAAATAGGCCAAGAAGAAGAAGCCAAAATAATTTGGGAAATCAATATCTAATTCAGAGACATGGTCCTTTTAGAATAAAGCCACGGTGAGCAACCAGGATCTTTAGAAGCAGAAACTATTAACAAGACTGCCAAAAGAACAGTTGCTCCTATGAAAAAGTATAGAGATAAATTGAAAAATCTTAGGAAAGAATAGCAAAAGCTTCGCAAAATAGTAAAAAGGCTCAGAAGAAAAATAAA
Organism: Pinus tabuliformis; assembly: GCA_031772625.1. Taxonomy (NCBI): domain Eukaryota; kingdom Viridiplantae; phylum Streptophyta; class Pinopsida; order Pinales; family Pinaceae; genus Pinus; species Pinus tabuliformis. The sequence continues at coordinate 653,205,988 of CM062808.1, read as the reverse complement.
GGAAATCACAGCGGGAAAGGTCCCAGACAAAACCCTGGAGATAGCAAACGCAGTTGTACAGACAAAATCATTTGAAGGGAGGGCTACAGGGACTCAAACTGAGCCCATACCCACTCAACCTATTATCACTCAAAAGGAACAACATGCAATTCGAGTAGAAGTAGCTACCTAGATAGAGGATGTACCCTCTTACAACATAACTACACAGATGGAGGATGTACCCTCCTATAGCATGGCTTCTCAGATGGAGGTTTGGACCTCCCATCATAAAGAAATGTAGACAGAAGGTATCGCTTCTCATAGTAGAAGTACTCAGACAAACATTCAAGCCAAAGATGTCGTGACACATAGTGACCCCATTATATTGAATCTTCAGGAAGAATTGGCATAGGCTCAGCTTGCATTAGAACGGCTTGAACAAGAAACTATTTCCTAGCAAAAATACCAAGAGTTGTAGAAGAATCTTCGGAAAATGAATGCAACAAAGAGTGAGACCTTCGACAGATAAAGAAAAGAAGAAGAGAAAATTGAGAGAATCAAGCTCAGATTAGATAGGGTCGTAGCTCAAACAGACACCATCTGCTCATTATATACGGATGTCTTAGCATGCAGGGCTCTCACCACTAATTATGCCTTGTTTTTTTAGAATGATACTTGCTGTTGAAAATTAAAGCCATGAGAGTTGGAAAACCAATCGAGTTAAAAACAGTCGAAGATTTTATAAATTGTTGCAAACAAGATGGGGTAAAGGTTCAAAGGCTGCTTTGTGAATTTTACCTACACAATTTTGTATTAGAGGATGAGGTGAAAATGAACCCCAACCCTTTTTTGGGTGATGTTCAATTCCAAGCCTTAATCTCGTTTGCCGTTAATCAACTTAAATGGTTCAAAGCTCATAACGCATTCCAAAGACAAGAGCATGGATTGGATCTTTGGGTAAGAAGTGAACCCAACCACCCTTTGCAAATGCTTGCCAACCATAAGAGTCTGATGACAAGGGAAGGGGTGATTAAAATTTTAGGGCCTATTCAGAAGGAGATTGTACAGACGAGAGTAGCATACTTCCTCTCCATTCAAGAAAATTCTTTGGTTGCATCCAAGCTCAAGTGGGCAGTCTCCACTAGTAGTGTACAGGATAGAGAGCCATTTAATTACATAAATTTTAAAATAGCTACAGACCATTTTGTTAGTTATAGCAACCTCATTTTGAGAGAAGGACCTTATTGGTTAGGATGTAGGTTTCATAGCCCCATCATTTTGTATCCTCTTGAAGCTTATCGGGCTATATACGAATTGCTTGAAGGGAAGGAAGGGCCCACCTTTGAGCTCTTGGCCCAGAATCATGGTTGTAGACCACTTTTCAATGTTTCTTCTCCAACCTACTCTTTAACTACACTGCATACGAATTACTTACTTTTCATGAGGCCATGAAAGAGGATAATCAGTGGAGTATGTTGGGTTACAAAATGGGTATGTATTTAATATTAATCTCAACATCTTTTTCCTTAATTCTTATCTTCTCCATATATTAATGCGCTAATATATTGAGGAATTATGGTAATAAATGAAGCCTGAAGGAATTATTTGTAGTTACGATTTAGCTAACGATTACCCTTCTTATGCAGGAAAGTGACAAAAGGAACGATTGTTGTTCCTTGACATTGGAACAACAAAATCTGACAAGAAAAGTAAGGAACGAGTCAGTTGCGGACAAGGCTGAGAGCGAATCAAAGGGATCAGCATAGAATAGGAAAGATGTCTGAAGTTAGAAATCGGTTGCGAATCCCTCAGGATCTCTTCGGGAGATCCTGAGGGATCACATTTACCATTTATCTTTTACCCTTTTTGATTATAAAAGATGATGATTGTAAGAAGAAGGGGAATCTCTGTTATTCTTCAAATTGTAATTATAATTACAGACTCTCGCTGTTGAGAGAGCATGACTATATTGTAATGCTCATTAAGTTCGATGATTAATGTATAATTGAAGTTGGTATTCCCTCGCATTATCTGAAGTAACTTAGTAGTGTTTGATAGCAACTAAGGGCCTGGCCTCTGGTGGATTTAGTTGCTTTCTTTATGTCATATGTTTCTGATTCTTGCAAGTGTGATTGGCTTAATAGTTTTCTTGCTTTTTGTGATTTTATCGCCTTCGATATTTATTGTTTTCCTGTAATGATGGAATATCTCTACTTTATATGATTTACAACACTTTCGTTTGATTCAGTTTACCTTCATTGCAGATTAAGCTATTTAGATAAGTATTCAGATTGATGTAATCAACTATAAAGAGTTTGATTATCGCTATTGAACTCTCAGATTGATATCGTTTCTATTTGGATTGTTTACTGGAGATTGAGTTTGATTTAGATTAAATTAGTTAAGAATAGATGAGTTACTGCTACTGTACTATCAGCCGATGCTATTGTTACTTGAGTTGCTGTAAGATTTGATTTTGATAGAGGATTTATTTTTGATATTTCCTTTAATAATTTCAATTGGAGTTTATTAGATGCATCCATTTACTCTTGTATTAGAAGATCTATACTACAATTTAGGAAACATTACTCTCCAAATTAATAGCAGCCACATACTGTGTACACTCTTGAAATAAGAGGACTTGCCCGAGTTGATGATTAATGTGGGATAATTAGGAGTTTTAAAAGGAACCTTTTATCAACCAACAGTTACCTCTGTGTCTAGGAGGGCCTACATTCTAAACTCATCTAAACCATTCAACTGGAGCAATCTCTATTTTTGTGCATTACTGAGATCTAGATCTAGTTGGGCTACCATCCTTAATGCATTGTACTCAAAGTCAATGGACAACAGGGCCTTTTTCCCATAGACCAACTCATAGGGGGTGAGTCCAGTGGTGGTATTCCATGTGTTATTATAGGCCCAAGTGGCCTCAAATTGTCTATATGCCCAATATTTTCTGTTGTTTCTAACCACTTTGGTTAGAATGCCCTCCAGTGCTTGGTTGGTCACCTCCACTTGCCCACTAGCTTGTGGGTGATAGGGAGTGGAGGTTCTATGCTTAATCTTGTGTTAGCTTAACAAGTATTCAATCATGTTGGAGGTAAACTAGCTACCTTGATCAGTGACTAGTTCTATAGGGTACCCAAACTTATAGAATACATTCTCCCTTAAGAACTCATCCACCTTCTCCTCTGTTGCTGCCTTGATTGCCTTGGTTTCAACGCACTTAGTTAGATAGTCACTGCACACAATGATATACTTCTTTTCCTTGGAAGGAGGGTCAATAGGCCTAATGAAATCCATGCCCCACTTGTGAAATGGCTCAAAAGTCGCTTGAGGTTGTAGAGGCATTTCATTCCTTGGAGTAGGCTTTCCCATTCTTTGACACTGATCACACTGACTAGTATATCTTTTCATATCCTGATGAAGAGTGGGCCAATAATAACCAGCTTGTAAAGTGACGTCCACAAGGCCCATCATGATAGGTCAGAAGGATGTCAAAGACTTCCTTCTCCATTACACATATTGTTGGCTTAGTGGGGCTTGACTCAGGTTCAGAAGTGATTTAGCCAAGCAAATCCCGGTACTACTGGCCCTTTTGGCAATAGTTCGTGGAGCACAAACTAAGGTCTCACCTGAAGTAGTATTAGAGGGTGATAGAAATAGGTTTCCCCACCCTAGGGATGTATTGATGAAGTTTTTGGAGGTTCTTGGTCTAAGCCTGTGTGCTTGCGCTACCCCGCGCAGTTGTCTATCCTTCACCACCTATGCCATTACCTCCGCGCACCTCTGTAAGGGCACGAAGAAAGTACTACCCTAATCTATATTCTTACTACGCTATTAAATTAGTGCTTGAGCTAACTTGTGAGGGCCCAATATTCTTATTACTTCATTAAACATTTAGGTAAGTGCGCGTAATCATAAACAATGTAAATGCATGAAGATAAATAAAAACGTAGATGCATAATATTCTGAATCAAACTTATCTTTATTAGTATTCCTTTTCGAGTACACTCCCACTTACAGACCCGACTCCGCCCTATGCACTCAGCTGTAGGGGTCCACACACTCAGTTGTAGTCTCTACTAGGCCTCTGTGCACTCAGCTGAAGAGCCTCTTCCAACTACTACGACCGAGTACACTTCAACTCTCCCTCTATTCTCTTACCATGCCTTTTCTATTCTATCTATTCCTTGCTTTCCAAAAAACTATCTTTACACTTAAAGCCTCGCTCTATTTATACAATCCCATGGTCCGAAAACCATGGGTAGGCCAACACAACTTTACGTTATTTTACAATTCTTAGGGCGGACAACCCTATGACTCATCCTATACTTTCACGCTCTCCACTCGCACTTCGTGGAGTCTTGCAATAAAACTAACCGAAACTTGTGCTTTAAGCCCCAAAACATTCTACGGGGGATCCCATGCCCAACAAGCCCCCAAACCAATCATTGTGATTCATCCCAAGTCACTCTGCTGGTGTGGCAATCTTGGCATGGAGCCCCTCCAATTGTGCTTGTGTTGCGCAAAGGTCCACAGCACACTGCTCTGCCATTTTCCGAATCTGCTCTACTCTTTCTGCTGAATGCTTTTTGTCAGGGGCAGATCTTTGAATTAAGGCATGCATCAACTTCATTTGTGCAAGCTTCCGTTCAATACTGGCAATGATGTGGAAGGCCTCATAAATCCACGACTGGACATGCACTTTAAGTCCTGTCTCTTTCTATCGTACGACATCCATCTGTTCCTTCAACGCCTTCGCTTGTTGTAGCTTCGCTAACCGCTAGGTCAGGACAACTATCTATGCCATTTCACGGATGTTGTCATATTACACTTGGAGCTTTCGCACTTCTGTTTCTAGGTGTTGTATGGTGGGGTCCTCCTTTAAGGAAGTAAGGACTGTGAGGGATTCTTCCAACATTATAGTATAGTCATGCACTGCCTATCCTATTTCCTCTAGCCCATTTTGAATAGTGCCAACGCACTGTTCCCTAACTTCCAAGGGCATGTATGACTGTGCCTTTAATCAGAGTTCGACAACCTGAAGGTTGAGGTCAAGTTATATCCTCTTTGCTTCCTCCTTTGCCTTGTGGAATCCATTAGCCAATTTGTGAATTCTCACTCCTACTCATAGGTCTATCACAATTTCTAGCTCTGTGGCATGGTGACATGCTTCCTCTACTATTTGTTCCAACTACTGATTTGGTGTCAGTGCTTCATTGCGTTTTAGACTAAGCTACTCGATGTTGATTCATTGTTCACTGAGAATTTGTATGACACATCTTTCCCTAGCACAAAGTTCTTCCGTCACTTCGTCTTGTAGCTGGTATAATATATCCCACAAAAGGGCAGCCAAGTTTAGCCCAAGTCCCTTGATCTGGCCCACCATGGCTCTATCCTGTGTGCTATCCATTGTCAGTGCTCCTTCCAGCAGTGCGACGATGTTAGCCATTTTGGCCTACAGCAACTGCTCTATTGCCGATGTACCTACAACACCGTAGACTACTACCATTCCCTCCTGGGTGGTTAGAACTTGAAGTTGTTGCAGCTGCACCTTGAGGGCCCCCAACATATTTTGCTACTCTGTCATTGGTTCTTGGAGTGCTTCCCTGGTGACGTCACGAACTATGTCACCGATTTCGTATAGGTCATCCTCTGTCAGTGTAATGGGTTCACCATCTAGTTTGGAAGCCTTGGTCTTCTTCTGTGGCCTTGTTCGTTCCATACCGCGTGACTATTTCAGTTGTGTAGATGTCGTGCTTGGGTTCATGCCTTCTGTCATGTCTTCTATCCCCTGTCCTGTGGTCAGGTCTAGGCCTCTTTCCTCCTGTGTCTTGGTGGCCCCAATTGCCTGTGCTGCTACTGGTTTTCGACGGCCTTGGTCTGCTCTGCAGCAACCTTCATTGCCTTGTGGGAAGGCCTTACCTCCTCGGCCAACTGCTCGTTGCACTACTGCTGTGCCAGTAGCTTGGTGGCATCCTCCTATTTTTGTATTGCTATCTCATCACGCGCCACCAGATCCGGGGTGTTCCACTTGGGTGGCCATGAGTCGAGCACAACAAAAACGACATCATCAATTGCAATGAAGGGAAGTTTGGTCCAACTCTACACCAGATCCTTACGTGCCTTGATATACACATTGTGCATATCTGCCTTCAAGTCTGCAAAGTTCCACAGATTGTCATACACTATGGGGGATAGGCGCGGCCTTTTTTTGATACATATCTAGACACTTGCCTCCATGAGAACACAAAAGATCTTGGTCTCGTGGATTCACGTGGCATTCTTCGTCACCTAGAGTGACGCTTATTTTTTCGCCTCTGGCAAGTCCTGTTCAATGGGAGGGAACCGACTATCCTCAAGCAGTTCCCCTATCACCAATAAGATAGACAAGAGTAGCCATGCATAGTGGAAGGTCTTTCCCTTCTCCTGAACTTCTTTGAAGTTGGTTAGGAATTCCTCATAGAGGAATTCGGCCCAGTTGAATTGGACCCCCTCCGTGCATTGTTCGGCGAACACGACGACCGTCGCTGGTACCTCATTGCTGCGGCATTTTCTCATCACATTCCCGACCAGCAAATGGGTGGCTACGCACACCCATTTGTCTTGAATGCTGCTAATTACATAGCCTCTCTGCTTGTTTTCCAACTTGTATTTCTTCTTCATGGCCTTTTCGAGTGCCAAATCTCCACTTTTTCTAGCTATTTCTGTGGGGTCCCTTCCTATATAGGGAAGCCGAGAAACTCTATGAATAAGCTTCGTTGTGATGGGAATAGGCTCCTCCAGCCACAAGTACCCATCATGCACGAGGCAAAGCAGTTGCCTCATGATAAAGATCATGATTGGTGCCTAGTGAAAGTGCGGAATCCATAGTAGGTGGAGTAGCTTGGCCTCTTCCACACCGCGCAGCCATTTCTGTATCTCTAGCTCTGTAACTGACTCCTCCTTGCTCTGTTTCATGAGTTTGCTAGTCTCCAAATGTGGGAACTTTTCGCTTTCTATGAGGTCCCAATCTTCAAATTTCATCGTGGGCATGTAGCCTAGAACCGAACTTTTAAATAGAATTCCATCTAGGAGGAGTGGGGTTTGGAGTGTGCTCTTAACGACATCCAAATCCTTCAGTACTTTTGCTTTCCCTCTTCGTGGAGGGACATACTTGGGAAATTTTGTTGCAACGCGCACTGGTTGAACGCCTTCCTCCATTTATTCATCTGCCTCGATCTCTTCTATGAAAGCTTGGAGATCCTCCTCCTCATCATATGTCTGAAGATTAAAAGTCTTTCCCTTGTCTTCCATAGCTAGTTTACCAAACCGTGGATTTTGCAGAGACATGCGAACTGGTCCTGTTGCCTGTGGATCCTTTTTGGGCCTCAGTGTCTAGGGCGATTTTGGAATTTCTAGTGCATCCCCCACTAGTAGCGTAGGGCTCTATGCGGCTTCCTCAGTTGTCGACATCATTCTATTCAGGAATTCCTGCATCTCCTTTGGTAGTGTCTCAAACACTAAACTTTCTCTCAAAGCCTTCAAATTCGTAAGGTCCATACCGACTTGATAGCGCAACAACTAAATTCTAAAAATGCCAAGGGTTGTTCACTGGATAGCCACCTAGGGTTTATAGGCCTTTTTGAATTCAAATTTGATCGCTCCCCCCTCATTCGGCCCATTAATGCTAGAATGGCGGAAAATCATCCCACATCTAGTTCTGAATTCATGTCTTAACTACCCATCGCCTACTCCTGGTTCTCTTAAATTAGACATCTTGTCATGAACAGTGATACCAATATTCACTTCCCAGCCTACCCGCGTGGCAGCGCAACCCCCTATGTGCAGGTGCGACCCCTGTGACATGCTGATCCTATGTGCAACCTCCTAATCACGCAACCCCCTCATAGACTCTTTTATAGTCCCGTGCCCTCCTTCAACTACTTGGAGCACTGAGACTGTGCTCCCTACGGATAGTGAGGTGGTCACACCACCTGTGTGAGGCTTCCATTCACCTTCCATCCCGGTCCGCAGGTACCCCTCATTTACCCTTGCGATAGTCATCGTTGTGCATTCCTTCTTACGTGGTGTGCTCCCCTGGTTACTCTGTTCAGTAAGGATTGGTCGCAGCCATGGTAGCAGAGTCACTAATACTCGGCAAAAATCTTCTAATGCAGTGGTATGGTTGCCCATATCTTGTCCTGTCATTTTATCAACACGACATGCTTGCATGATTTCGGGTTCCAATTTTTTGATTTCGACGTCCATTAACATGCTATTCTGCCTCAGTTGTACGTGATCTTCTTCGAGTTCGAAAAGCTTAAGGTTCCCTCGCTGAATGTCTTTCTGAATTTGCATATGTACATCCTCGCGTGGCTACATAATTCCTTCGTCCCAGTCCTCGCGTACTATCCCAACTGTGGGAGCTATTGCGAGAGGATTCCTTTCCTCCAAAACTATGGTCTCCACTCTGCTCTTTAGCTTCAAAATAATTTCCACACTCAAGTTTTTTCACATGGCCCTATAGGCCCATTGGACTATTGGTACTTACAAGTCCCAATTAGTTCGTCTTTCTTGGTGAACTCTATTCAGGATTCCGCATACCTTCTTGAATGCTTCTACGTGCAACGTTTATGTTGCACGTCGCCTTTCCTACTACTGCGTCCTATTCTGATTTCGATCCTTAGTTTGGGGTGTGCTTGTGTGGACTGAATAGCACACGTCTGTACCCATCGACATAGGTGGGCTTGCAAGCTGCTCCGTCCTGGCTGCCCGACTCTCGTTCAAAGCTAGGGGCTTCCAAACCATAGGCACGTCATCCTTCTACATCTGCGCCAGTCCTCAAAGTTTTCTTGATGTGTACCCTATTAGCACCCAGATTTTTCCTGAAGTTGTAAGAAGAGGGAAAGGGGTCTGAGGTAACCACAAACCAACTTTTAGGCACAAAATCTGGCCAATCTATACCCAGAGAGGGCTCTCTCTTTAAGATTTAGCTTGGTTTTATAAGATATTAGGCCAGTTGTGAAAGCTTGGGGGTTTTGACTGTGTTTGGTGGTGGAATTCAAGAACAAATGGATAGAACAGAGTAGATTAGGCCATTGGTCTATGGAGTCAGTTGCAGATGGCTAAAGTGGATTTGGATCATTCAACAAAGGAGGGCTTAATAGGGCAAGATAGTTAAACAAGGAACAAATGGTAACTTCAAAGAATGGAACGAATTTTAAAGGGATGAAGGGTAGTTAAGAATCCTTCAACATGTTTCACAAGAAGGAAAAATGAATAATCACTAATAAAAAGAAATTAAGGATTTTTTACTAAATGATCAAAATGATTAAACTAAGAAGCAAAGAGCAGTTAAGAATTCCTTGCCTATGATAGTTTAGAGGAAAACATTTAGAATAAAAACAATTTTAAAAACAGATTTCACTTAAGCACTTTCTGAAACATACTTTTTTTGTTTTAATATTTAGACATGAACACAACTGAAATAGTAAACCAGAAAACAATAACACATGAGATATAGAATACTTATTTGTCCAATATTTGACACACGAATCTTGTAAGAAAGTCCCTTGCATTATTTCTTCATCCAGCCAGCCATACAAGAGTTGATCAACAACTTTTCTTTTCCAAAATAATAAGTCTATAGAAATGTCTAAGAATCCACCCAAAATACTTCAAATGAAGAAGTATTTATACTAATTGTAAACTAAAATATCTTGAAAAAATATCAAGATTAGTTTCACAAATATCTCCAAACGCTTACATTAATAGAACTTAAATAAAGGACATTCAAAACTAATGAATCTATTTGGCACTATTTCTATGAATTTATGGTGACAAAGAACGGAAAGTCGAATTTGATAGTAGCTCTTAGTTGATGATGAGGCATCACAGTCACTAACTAGATCCTTCCTTTGTGCATTCTGTCCTAGAAATTCTACAAACTTAGGGTCCAATTATACGCTTGTATATCTCAATAAATGATAGATATGTACAAAAGTGAAAGAGTTTTTTGTAGATAAGAATTCTTTTGAGATAAACCTCTCTCAGTTTCCCAAAATTCATCTCCAAATATTCACAATATTCTCTAAAAAAATATGTCAAAAACATGACTTTGCACAAACTGAAAAATAGGCTGTGAAGACATGCACTTATCTCCCGTTTGGTAATACCTGTGTAAAAGGTGAGAGACATTTGTGTAGATTAGCCTTTTAGGAACAGAAAACTCGTCCAGTTTCTCGAAATACGTCTTGTATTGGCCACAATAGTTTCTGTAAAACTATGACTTAAACAAGAAATTTATGAAGAATGTACCATTTCTGCTCTGATTTCATCTTTTAACCTTAAATTCCTTTCAACTGTTTTTCACTTTTGATTTGGATAAACTACATTGTAGCTAGTGAAAGTGTTTTAATCTTTGTTTAACCCTTAATGCCTTCACTTTTACTGTTTACTGTTTACTTTTTACTTTTACTACTTTTTTTTTTCATCTGTCTTCACTTTGACACGAATTTGTATACTTTGCTTTGTAACTGTCTTCCCTGTTGTTTATCTTCATGCTATCTGATTTACTTGATTTGGTATTCAATTTGATACTTTTTAACCCTGATACACTTTGACTGTTTTTTACTGTGTCCTTTTACCTTCACTATATATTTTAGGTTTTTACTGTCTCTTTCAATAGTGAATCATTTAATTTCATGTTTCCTCTACTTGTCTTTCAACAATATGTTTTTTTTTCCATTTCTGTTTGAATAGATTTGATAACAATCTTGAACTAAACAAGTCTTATGACTAGTATTAATACTGCTTATCCAAGGCTGTGGTCTTCTGATCACCTGTAAAACAAAACAAACTATTAAGAAAGCATCAGTTTGCGGGGGAGGTCAAAAAGGTTTCATTTGAGCTTGAAAGGTCTGTGGAGTGAGTTCAAAATGATTTTTAGGAGGTAAACCATGCTCAAATTGGTTAACAGAGGCTTCAGGTGACATCGCTGGGTTACATAGGGTTTTACTGCACAATCAGGTGAAAAACAAGAAAAAATGGGGTTTTCGTGTTTAAACGGGTAAATGGTTGATATTGACAGGTAAATGAAGCCGACAGTTGGCTTTAATTTACTAATGGGATAGCTTTGTCATTTAGTGGAGGCGATAAGCGGTTTTTATTGCACCGCTCATGGAGGGGAGGCGTTATTTGGGCTTATCTGCGCGATACCATAGGATGAATGACGCGTGGCAAGGGCACTGTTCACAAAACCGCTCTGCAATCACACACTAACATTTTGTCGCGAAGGGCCCCGCGATATGCACGACAGTCATCTGATCTGGGAGGCTTGATCAAATGGTTGTCCAAGATGCGAGGTGACGGGAGTTTAATGAGGGTGGTCCCAATGTAATTAAAGGTTTTTTAATCATATCGGGAGCGACAAGAATGGTTAGGAAAGCTATTAATTAACCATGGGAGTTAATTAATCCTTTGTTAATATGGCAGGGGCGGGGTTCTTAATTAGTTAGGGATTAACTAATTAATCCACATTAATTGGTGTTATTATGGTTATTTTACAACCAAGGGAGGGATATTTAATTTAATGGGTTTTTAATAATAATACGAGAATGGGTAGATTTTTATAGGGGATTTATATAATATAATTTAAAAGTTAATATGATCAAATGAATGGAAAAAGTGCTAAGTTTAAACATTTCATATATATATATATTTGAAACCTAGGCTAAGTGAAAAATGAGAGTTTTTATGGAAAGTATTTTAATTTTCTAAAGTAAAATAGGATTTTACTTAGGAAAAACTTTATCAAGGGAATGAATGATTCTAGGAAGGGGTGAATATTGATTTTATGTACTTAGGCATTATAAATTATTGGGCCGAGGGTCTGGTCCCTCCAAAAGTCAGAGAAATGCTCTGAGCCCCTCTAACTTTGATAGATACCTTGGCACTTAGGGGAAATTAGTGAAATTTTAGGGGAAATGAGTAGGGGGGTTAATTATTTTGACTTTGCTTGCTTGATGCTACTTCCATGTGATGTATGCCTTTGCTCAGTGGTGAAAGTAAAAGATTTAATCATTTAAACTTATTATTCACCACATATTTATTCTGCAACCATCATGTACTTACCTACTTTAAGCTAGCATTTTTACTTCTTTATTAGGGTGCACTTAAACTGGCAAACACTTATCACACTTTCTTTTATTTTACATGTAGATATCTATCTAAGTCTAGCCTTATTACATCCAAGGGCTCAGATTAAACTGTTGAGCTCCTTTCATTCACTCTACCTATCTACTTACCTACCAAAATTACACTGTTTGGTTAGATCTTTATTCTCTACTTCTAAAACATGAAATTGAAATGTGAACTAGCCAAGCTTAAACTATTTGACTATTCATGAATTGTGGCATAAGTGACAAACTGCCACAATTGTTTAGTGTACAAAAGCAAAAAAGTAGTGGCATTTAGATTTGCACACTTTCCTGCTCTTTCCTTTTTGTTGGGGTTCATTTTCTTTCAATTTTTTGACCTCTTATTTTTATTCTTTTCACCCTTTGATTTTTCTTTTAGGGTATACCCTCTTCACATTTTTTAATTTTTTGATTTTTTGATTTTTTACAAATATGGAAAACATTTGCAACAAGTAAAGGTATGAAAATATTATAGAGTTAAACCAAGTAAATCATGATATATGACACCTATTGGTATAGGAACCTAACATACCCCACCATCATTTGGGTGTTGCACGCAGTGCCCATTTCAATGCATCAACCCACTATTGTTTTGGTACTGCACTTTCAAATTTGCTCAAGAATTCATCCACTGCTATCAATCCATCATATGTTGGAAACTCTCGTGCCTCTGTTGTCATGCAACGCAGTGATATAATCATCATGTTGCAACTCAGCGTTGTGACTTTGTGAAACCGATTCTTCCAATGCTTTACTTCTTTGTCTGAATGCGAAGTGGAGGAGCTTTATCTCTCCCACGAGATCCTCCCATCTGTCGTCGTATTCACCCAATCCTAGTCTCACATAGTTATTTTGTAAATACAATCAAGATCTCGTCACTTTTATCTTCACGCATTGGTTCAGTGTAGCATGCTCCTTTGTTTGGGTCCAATGGGACTACTATGCGTAGCGAGTTTTCTTGAAGATCACTTTGCACTTCTTCATATTGATGACTCTGTTCATATCGGTGGCCTAGTCCGTTCCTAAAAATGTGAGATAGGGATTCTTGTCATCAAAAATCTCTATCACTTCAAAATCTGCCTGCACGCTTGCCCCTTCAATATCAACTATTACCCCTTGTAACCTCCCCACGAGCAAAATTTTCTGTTGGTTCGCCATTCGTAATTGAATAGGGGACCACTATAACAAGAGCCTACCCATACGTTCCCATGTTTACTTCAGTAATACATTCATGTCTGAAACTAGATCTAGGATTACCTGATGCATTTCATACTCGCTAATCTGTGAAGTAAACCTCATTTCCCTTCCAGTGCTTAATGCATGCCTCCCCAATTTCCAGACTACGTGCAGTTCCCCTGACCCCATGCACCTGGTGATCAAATCTTGTAGTCCCTTAACTTCCTTGTTATCGCACAAAAATTTCATGCATGTCTCTAGAAAGGTAGTGAGCATTGAAGGATCCATTCTTGGCTCTGGTTGATCCTTACTACCTGAAGTGGAGGCCTCTGTGAAGCTCTTCTTAGCTTCCATGAATGTCTCCTTTGCGTGTTCTATGTCAAGCTTGGGTTCCTTTGCAGGAGCCTTGCAAACCCACGTATCTTCTTCGGGATGCTTCTGCTTGTCCTCCCTCATGGTCACATCGTTTCTGAGCATCATGTTCACATTCGGGTCTTCTTCACACGGCTCAAACCACATCATTTGTATATTCTGAGTTAAGGGAGGCTAGAATACCCCTTTTTCGCGCATCTTTGTGATCAACATAGGGCAGTATATTGTTTCATGATCAAACTAAGCACAATACAAATAGGATATCCTTGTCGAGTTGGTACAATCGTGGGCATAGCACCCTGGTCCTCCACAATTGTAACAACTTAACTATCTGCGGCCCCTTCCTAGTCCAACTCCACCTCATCCTCAACCTCGCCCATGAAATCTAGTGCATGCCATCCCCACATCTGGGTTGAGGGCTCACATTTCAGTATACATCCTATAGGCTGCGGTCCAATCCATCATTAGCTCGTAACTGCAGCAAGTGCACTCATCGTGGCCTACTGATTTGCAGAAATTACAAAACAATTGCTGGGGTGTCTATGTATATTTCTGTAGCAAATGACAATTTTCCATCGTGTGTTTCCCTCATACTTGATAGATTGTGGACAATAAAGTGGGTATTGCACTCGGCCCTACTTGCGCCTTCGTTTTCAGTGGCATTGGCCCTCCTCCTGCCAAGTAGTTCACGAAGACTGGGCAGTGATCCTTGTCATGGCCTTGGCCTTTACATTTTATGCACCATACTTCCTTGCACGCTTCTAGCCATGGTTCCCTATCCTGCTTCAAGCTTTGCATTTCCAAAAATAGATTCTATAGTTGTGAGTGGATTTTCTGAACTGCCAAACTATGGTCCTGTATCGGGGTCGCATGTAATCTCATCGCCATCTCCAGCGCTTTGGCCTGGGTAGAAAGTTTCTATTGTGACAACACCATCCTCAAGTGTGGTGTTAGAGATGCTACAAACCATGTAGAATGTTGTGCCTCCGTTAGTGTCATATTGGCCTCGTAGATCATACTTTTCAGCCTTTGGTCCAGATCCCAGGGGGTCTTGCCCAGAAGCATCGTGATCTCTTTAAACTTGATGATTGACTGTGTCTCTGATTTTGGCCTGCTAAATTCTCTGTTCATTGCATTCTGGATCTCTGTTATCCTTGCAGTTGTGTGGTAGTTAGAGTGCTTGATGTACCATGTTAATGCGCGATCCTGCAGTGCGCTGACCAATGTACCCCTCTTAATGTTGTCATCCATGACACCTTATGATTCCCATACTGCTCTTACCACGCACCAGAATAGATCCGGATCCTCATTCCGTACTCCTCTAAATACTGGTAGTTTGATCGCGCTCGCCATACTGAACCGTGGAGGTGGAGTGGGTGGAGATGGAGGTGAAGGAGGTGAAGTCGGTGGTGGTGTGGGTGGTAACTGCAAAATCCGCTGCCTTATCAAATTGACTGCGCTTCTTGGAGAAACTTTCACGAGCTTGTCCTCGCTCTCCCATGAGGGTGAAATTAATGGACTGTTTTTTAATTCTTCACTAATTCCGCTTTTGTAGATTCTTCCACTCCATGTAGTCCCAAACTTTAATTTAGTCGCATAACCCAATTTTCACATAATAGCATCTTAATCTAGGTATTCAAAAATTTAATATACTTACCTCGCGGTCCCTTCAGAAAACGTCACTCTGCCTCACTATAATTGATGAGCGTGTCCACCGTGAACTCAGTGATAAATCTGCCTATTATTCAGTCGAACTAGTGGTCCACAACTCACACTATCTTATCTTCTGAGGCTTCCAGTCTACACACTAATTCCAGAGTCCACACTATCGGTTGGTCAAGCCTAGACCTTCCCTAGCTATCAGCTAATGTTGGGATCCACTCATACAGTTCAGAAGGAAGGGATGCAAAGAAAATCTCATGGATTTCTGTATACACGTAGTGATCTAACCACTTTTTCTCAGATATTTGTGGAGTTCTGTTTTCCTATGCAGCGAACTCGTGAATCTTCTTGTCCAACCACTCTTCAATTTCCTTCTTTGTTGGGTTCCAGTGGCATGACATCAGACATCCCTTATGTAGATCCCAGTCCTAGCAACAGAACCATTTCTTGGCTTAGTGGGGCCTGACCTAGGTTTGGAAGTGATTTAGCCAAGAAATCCCAGTACTAGTGGCCCTTACAGCAATAGTTCGTGGAGCGCGGACTGATGTCTCACCCGAAGTAGTATGGGAGGGTGATAGAACCAGGTTTCTACACCCTAGGGATGTCTTGATGAAGTTTCTAGAGGTTTGCGGTCTGAACATGCACGTTTGTGCTACCTCACACAGTTGTTTATCCTTCACGATTGTGCCACTACCTCCATGCACCTCTGTAAGGGAACGAAGAAAGTACTACCCTGATCTCTATTCTGACTATGTTATTATGTTAGTGCTTGACTTAAATTGTGAGGGCTAAATATTCTTATTACTCCATTGACATTTAGGTAAGTCTGCGTAAACATAAATAGTATAAATGCATAAAGATAAACAAAAACATAGATGCACAATATTCTGAATCAAACTTATTTATTATTATTCCTTTTGAAGTACAATCCCACTTACAGACCCGACTCCTCCCTGCACACTCAGCTGCAAGGGTTCGTGGACTCAGCTGCAGACTCTGCTAGGCCTTTGTGCACTCAGCTGCAGAGCCTCTTCCTACTACTATGACCCAGTACACTTCAACTTTCGCTCTATTCTCTTACCATGCCTTCATTATTCTATCTATTCCTTGCTTGCCAAAAAACTATCTTTACACATAGATCCTCGCTCTATTTATACAATCCCATGGTCTGCAGACCATGGGTAGGCCGACACAACTTTAAATTATTTTACAATTCTTAGGGCCCTATGACTCATCCTCGAATTTCACACTCCGTGCCCGCACTTCATGGAGTATTACAATACAACTGACCAAAACTTAGGCTTTAAGCCCCAAGACCTGCTATGGGGGATCCCATGCCCAACATATCTTCTCAGAATTTGATTTGGGCCTAGTTTGAAGAGGTTGCCCTAAATCCAAGTGAATGGGGCACTCTTCCTCACAATCTTGCTTTTCTCTTTGGAGGACAAGTTCGATGGGAACTGTGCAGATACCAAATAGTTTCCTATGTCAACCAACCATGGAGAGAGAAATGAAATGGAGAATAAGTGTTCATCTGGTAACAGATCATCAAGCATCCCTTCCTCACCTGTAGGCAAAGTTAATCTGGACAAAAAATCTGCAACAACATTTTCCTTGCCAGGCTTATCAACAATAGTTAGATCAAACTACTGTAGTCAATTAACCATCTAATAATCCGAGCATTCACATTAGGTTTATCCATTAAACATTTGATTACAGCATGGTTAGTATGTACAAATGTTTGATAAGCTGTAATGTAATTCCTAAATTTGTTCAATGAATTCACAATAGTCTGGAGCTCCTTTTCGGTTACTATGTAGTTTAGTTCGGCCTTTAACAGATTCTTATTAATAAATTAAATAGCATATGGCAATTTTTCATCCATCTGGGCTAGATCTACTCCTATGGCTTTATGAGAGGCATTCACATGTATATGAAAAGGAAAAGCCCAATTTGGGCCTCAAAGAATTGGTCTAGCACTTAACTTGTCCCTCAGGGTGTCGAAGGTCTCTTGACAACTTTTTGACCATACAAACTCAAAGTCTTTGGACAACAACCCAAATAAAGGGGAAGATAACTTGCTGAAGTCTTTTATAGACTTTTGATAGTATCCTGCTAACCCTAGTAAATGTTTGACATCTCTCTGCTTTTGTGGAGGTGGGACCCTTTGGATGATAGCTATTTTGTTTGGGTGCACTTGTATTCCTTGCTGGGATATTGAATGACCTAGCACAGTCCCTTTAGTCATCATGTAATCACATTTTTCGGGAATAAGGGACAAGTTAATTTCAATGAATTTCTTCAGCACCTTACGTAAGTTGGACAGAGCGTCCTAGAAATCACATCCATAAGGTGTAAAATCACCCATATAAATCTCTACTGCATCATGGACTAACTCGGAAAATATACTTAGGACTGCTCTTTGGAAAGTGGCAGGAGCATTGCATAGGCAAAAAGGAAGGACCCTATAGGTGAAAGTACCACAGGGACAAGTGAAGGTGGTTTTATCCTAGTTTTCCGAGCTGATCTAGATTTGATTGTACCCGCTGAATCCATCTAGGAAAGAGAAAAACTTTTTCCTTCTAGGGCCATCTAGCACTTGGTAGATGAAAGGTACAGGCAAATGATCCTTCTTTGTGGCTTTGTTTAACTCTCTGTAATTGACACAAATCCTCCACCTACCATTTTTTTTTAGAACCAATAACAAAGGAGAGACCCACTCACTGTCAGATATAGGGTAAATGAATCCTACATCTAGCAGCTTTTGTAGATCTTCATAAAATATATCTTTGAGAGTTGGATTCATCCTACTTTGGGGTTTCTAGACTATTTTGCAACCTTCTTTGATATAAATGTGCTGAGTACACACCGGGGGGTGAACTCCCTTCATTTCTTTGTAGCTCTAAGAAAAGGCATCTAGGTGTTCCTTTAGTATGTTGCACAACCTTTCTTCTTGGTAAACAACAAGACATGCGTTGATTTTCAAAGTTTTCTCAGGGCCGAATTATATGGTTTTTACACAGATAGGGTTGGAATCAGCTAAGCATAGATCAATTTCATGGTTTTTCTGGGTTTCCTTTACTACTTATTCTAAGGACAATGTGCTGGGAGTTGGAATTTGGAGTATGTGTTCAATCAAATCACCTTCATCTAGTTGACCCCCTCCCGTGGTTTTTTTCTAAGGTATAGAGTTGGTTGGAATAAACTTCAACTTCTTCCTCCTCTTCCAGCCATAAAGGTAAGTCACGTTCTAGAGATGGCTGGGCATGAGGATATAAGACTAACTTCTTGGACATATGCCTATTCTTGATAGTCATATTCCTAGCCTTGAAACTAATGTAGGCATTGACAGTGGCTAGCGAGAGCCTCCCAAGCATGAGAGGGTAACCAGTAAGCTTTGCCTTAGGTTGGAGAACTAGGAAATCTACAACGTATTCCCATGAGTCAATGGAGACCATCACATCCTCAACAATCCCCTCAGGGGTTATTGTGGAGTGGTATGCAAGTTACGGGATCGTTGTGGTCTTTCTTAATGAACCGTAGAGGTTGAGCTTTAGCATGGTGTCCTTGGTCATCACATTAATGGCAGCCCCAAGATCAATCAAAGTGTGTGGGACAATGGTGCCATTGATGTGCACATCTACTATACGGCTTCCAGGGTCCAAATAATCTAGATAGATTACCTTTCCCAACATTAAGTCAGACAGTTGTCCAATTAAATTAATGGTAGGGGCATATCTTCTTCGCCTCCTTGGATGCTTGAAGCACTTCTCCTTGATAAACTTGTTGTAAATAGGCACATCTTTTATAGATTGGAGAAGTGCAGTTTTGACACATAGATTTTTAATTCTCCCAGAAGTTCAGTCTCTTTTGGGGTAGGTTGGAGTGGTTGGGTTAATCTCTCAGGAAAGGGTGGTGGATTTAATTTATGGATGATTTCCTCTCTTTCTTCCTAAACCCCCTTAGGTGGAGATAGAGGTTGGATATTTGAGAGCACTCTCCCAGATCTTAGGTTGATTTCCTAAATTTCCTCAACATAAGTTGGATAAGATGTCTCTCCACTATATACTAGTTGTGCATGTCTGTTGTTCAGGTTCAGATTTGTCTGGGAAGGTATCTGGGGTTATTTAGGTGGAGAAGAGTGTAAAAGCTATGGTTGAGCATGTAGTGAAGGCAATAAAGCTGGAGCATTGTTGTATGGGGACCTCCACCCCTGGGGCGGTTCATTCCACTAAGGTTGTGGCATAGCATATCATTGAAATGACTGGCTGGTTGGCTGGGAATGTTACTAAGGTGCAAAGGACCATGGGGTCTCCTTTTGTTTATTAGCAGAGTTGTTAAGTTACACCTTCAGCTCCTTGATATACAACTTTTAGTCTAGGTAGAGGAGGGAACTTGTCCCTGGAGTGGTTTTCTTCATAGACTGTGTAGATTTCAATTGAATTCAATGGGCATTCATTTCTAGGGTGCCTCCTAGTGCGTCTAGGGCCAAAAATTGATAAGGCTATCTCTACTTCCTCCTGTTTTCTCTTAATGTGCATAGTGTCCATCTGTAGGGTAAGGGTTTGCAGCATCCCACTCTTAAAATTTCTCCAACATGTTTCCAATTTCACCCTTGATGGATGAATTGGAAGAATATGGACTAACCATAGCTTGACTACCCCTACCCTTTTTCCTAGCTGCCCCAGAATGGTTTCTAAAGATAGTATTCATATCCTCATAGGTTAAATGGTAGATATCCCCTCTTGCTAACAAGTTTAGGGTATCCAGAAGATCTTCCCTTACTCCTTTAAGGACAAGATTTAGTGACTCAGGGTCAAGTGTGCACCTGGCCCTTTGTAGCTAAGATGGAATCTTTCTTCATAATCTTATAGGGATTCATCATGCCTTAAGGTCATCCTAAAAATTTCCTCTTTAGTTTCTTTAGACCTACAATAGTCTTGATACTTTTTGTTGGAGGCTTGCTAGATCTCAGCCCAAGTGGTGATACTATCCCTAGGTAAACCCATGAACCAACACAAAGCTACATCCTTGAGAGTGGATGGGAATAGTTTCAACTTATGCTCATAATTGATGTAGTTATAGGTTCGACATATGACAACAAATTCAAATAGAAAAGTGTTTGAATCTTCTGAGGTGAGGCCATGGAAATGAAGAAGGGAAGAGAGGCTAATATTCTTCATCTCAGTATCCCCATTGGTTTCCCTGATGGGGAAGGCACCCTCAACTCTTTCTCTATTTCCTCTGTCATTTCTGTTTGAAGCCATTGGATCAGAGGGAATGGGTTCTTCTTCTTCTTCCCCTATAGGTTCTTCAAATATTTCAGGTTGCTCAACTAAGGGTTCCTCCAATTCACAGCCATCGAAGAAGAGGGAAGGTTGGTTGTTTGAAGCAGTGGGGGTATTTGGCAAAAATTTCCCTAAGTTATCCCTATTCCTACGAGGCATGAAAAAAATATTTTTGTTTTGTTTTGAGTTTTTTTCCAAAAATTTGAAAGTGATTGTAGAATTGAAATTGCAGTCAGAATGAAAACTAACTCACTGAATGAAACCTAACTATTTGAATGAAATCTTACTTGCATAATGAAAAGGAAAGAAAAGAATGTAGAATGGAAAAGAAAGCAGCTAAATTACTCTCATAGAAATGAAAGTACTAGTAGAATATCAGAAATAAGAAATGGAAGAAAGAAAGCAGTAATCACATATTACTTAGACACATCCCTGAAAACAGTGCCAAAAGGTGATGAGCACTAGTATTGCAACAAGAAAAATGCAATTCCTGGTGCTAGCAACTTTACTTTATCAACCCAGGATTCATACAAACTAAGAGGTGACAGTGCCATATACACAAGTAAAAGTGATGGTTCTTGCTTTTGTCACTGTTCAACTAGTGGGAGACCACTAGGGTTTTTCAAGCCAGACTTCTATGGATTTAGAAGAATCTTGGTTACTGATGAGGGAAAGAGAAATCTACTCTAAGAGGAAGCTTTTCTACTACATTAAGGAAAAAGACTGAAATCTAATGCTAAAACACACCATTTCCTACCTAACTACTAAGAGACTATGTTTCAGAAGGAATGTAGATTAACATGTATTAAATTCAGCTATCTTAAGCATGTAAATTCAAAGCATCAACATTCTATTACTATGCATGTAAATGGCTACAACAAATCTGTTTTTTTCTTTTTGTCTCTTTCCCTTTTTATGGAGAAGTGTGAAAGCTAATCTCTCTTGGTGAAGTGGCAGGTGGCTTAGGAATGCTGGAGGATGGTTAGAAGGTTTGGGGGATCCTTAGGTGACCTTTCCTGGCTTCCTAGAGGGTTCCCTCAATTCAGCCTCAAAACAAGCCACTACAAAAAAAACTACAGGATATCCTAAAAACCTATAGGATTCCCTGTATTTCTACAGGATACAGCCGACAGAAAAAATATGGGTGCTGAAGGTGATGGAAGGCTTAGGGAAGGTGGTTTCTAGATGGAATGAAGTGAGAAAATGACTAGGATCATTCATCCCTCAAAACCAAGGTTGGGAGATTGTTGGATTTCCTCAACATGCTTGGAGGAGTTTCCTTGAAAAATGATGAAATTGGTGGGGTTCTTAGTGAAAGCAAGGAATGATCATGGATGGATGAAGTTGGGAGGAGGTTTCTAGCTATGAGGTCTCTCTTTGCTTTTGAATACCTACACTATAGCAAACAATGATATTTGCCCAAAAATCATGTAAACAAGAAGAATTTCAATAAGCTAGAAAAACAGAGTTTAATGAGCTAGCTGTATGCTTCATGCATGAGGAAAATTTGTTGAAGAAGATGAAATAATTGATCATATCTACTATAAGACTGAAGATGGAAGAAATGATAGCTAAACCCTACACTTGCAAACTGGTCAAACTTTGGCTTAATCACAGTAAACTCTAAATTCTATGAGAAAGTAGAATTCTGTCTTTTTTTGGGGTTGCATAGGGGTCCTTTCCTCAAATCATGATCCGTGAAGGAAGAAGTGAGGCCAAAACACCTATTGGCAACTTTTTGATTTTCCTTTTATCCCTTTTAACTATTATTGAATCACAACACAAATGGAAGCGAACTAATAAAAAAACTAATCAAATCTATACTACTTGTAATGAGATACTTATAAGGACAATTTAACCATGAATATATGAAATTAATCTAAGAATACACATACAAGAAGAGGAGCCTTTTCTAGTAGGGTTGGTCCCTAACCCAAGAGCTTCAACCCTCTGAGTCAAATCAATGCTGGATCAAGGAAAATCTCATTCTCATTATCAAAACAGAAAATTACATTGCAATGTCTTCCACACGTTTGGAGCTCAAAAATAGCTAGTGTTTTTTACAATAAAAATTCGAATCCTAATGAGGTTCTAGGCCTCTTTACTTATACAACTAAAGTCCCCAACAACTTCCTTAAATCTAGGGAGGCTTGGCTACCAAGATAGAGATAAACTAACTCTTTGACTATCACTTATTCTGTTGTCATTTGATCTTCATAACTTGGTTACTTGTACTCCAAACTAGTGTGATTGATGGAGGAATATTCAAATCAGAGAGGAATAAATGAGGAGGATTTACCTCCTACAATCTCTCATCCTTGTCCCATTCAAGTTTCGGCCTTTAGTCTTTCCAAAATTCCCTGATTTTCTCTCACAAACCTGCATTCAATGCACATTGGTCCACTAGGCATAATATCTCGCTTTGACTCATCTCATTAAACAAAATATAATCAAAACATGTAATAAATTGTGAGAAGAGTTGATTTGGCTAAGCTAGGAGGTGAATTAAGGTCCATATAGTTACCCAATGATGGGGCTCATTATCTGCTACTGACCTTGAGTTGATGAGAGAGAATGTTGTGATGTTTGGTTGATTGAAGGAGTTAAAGCGCTTGACAACCCCAAGAATATATCTTTACTATCTACTCTGAACCCTTATATAGAAATCATCTAAAAAATACTCCATTTCCTATAATTAAACTAATTAGTCCACATGACAAAGCAAACATGTTTTAGACTTCTCACTAAGCATAATATAACAAAAAATGTAAATAAATGTGAGAAAGAGATAGTTCTAAAGCTAGAAGATGTTATCATGACCCTTATAATGTACCTATTAATGAGCCTCATCACACATGTCATCAATCATAGGTTGCAATGTAGCATTGTTGATGTTGGTATGATCTCACCCCACTAGATGGAGCTTGATGGGTTGTTAACAGGGCACATGAGGGATGCGTTGGGCCAAAGGCATCGAGATGACGTGACGAATGACTTAGCCTTGAGAGTTTTTCTATTGGCTCTTGTTGTAGCGTGAGGACCCCATAGTACATCTTAGCCCATAGGATCGAGCCTGAAAGTTTGCTAACCGAGATTGAAGGAATGTGCTGGAAAATAGGTGTCAATACATGGAGGATATACAGAAAAAACAATTAGAAGCCAATCAAAGCATGATTGCATGATCCCCACTAGACATGTCAACCCAGAGGTTAGACCACGACGGGTTATTGTGGTGGATATAAATGAACGCACTGGAAGGAAGGGATCTATGGGCTAAGCACCCGCGCATGGCCCTGTGCCACAGGAAGAAATCAAGGGCACGAAGATATAAAGAGAAGCAGAGGCTTCGAGAGTGGGTAAGCACCATCTCCTTGATTGTTTCCCCTAGAAACATGGCCAAGGGAACAATGGAAATGGAATGTGGGGTGATCCACAGATCCCAGAAACCCATAAAATTTTAATAATTCCAATTAATAAAGAATATGAGATCTTGGGCCTTAGTGTAGGGCATGGTTTCTTCGCATAGAGGCATGACCAATGACATAGATCCACTAAAAAAGGAAATAGGCTCCTGGTAGGAGTTAAAAAGACTTAGCACCCATTGTCTAAGTTGGTGGTGAACGAGACCTAGTCTTATGGATAAGAAGTAAGAAAAGGAGCCAGAAAAATGGGCTTAAGCCCAAATTTGGTGGAACTAACAGTTTGGCAGTAAATTTCCCAATTAAGACAAACTTAACTGTAGCTAAAAATAGAATAAACACTGCTAAAACCTGTAACAGTCCAGATTAGCCAAAAACTAGAAATAAAATTAGTTCAACAGATAGAAAAGGTTAGTTAAGTATGAGAACTCAATGAACATGTGCATATGATAGAAAGAATAGGACAAAGGAAAAAAAAGAAGGAAGCATGCAAAAATCAAAGAAAATATGGAGAAGTCAAAAATATCAAGCCAAATTCTTTATAAGGCACTTGATCAAGAAGAATTGACACATAATTTTTGAGACAAAGCTTGTAGTGAAGTGAGGTGGTCATGTGGTGTTCAGAATAATCATAGATTGTTGTAGGTATTTGTTTGAAGTGATGATAGAGTTTTAAGTTTTTTTGAAAACAGAGAAGGTAGCCTTTAATCCTAGTGTGAAAGTGCATGAAAGATTGAACATTTAGTGTCAAAGAAAGTTGTAGCTTGTTGATCAGGGGTTAGTGCTCCTTCTAATCAATGTTGGAGAATAGTTGGGGTTTTCACTCCATTCAGTTGAAGCTAATAAATCATGGAATTTTAGCTTCCTACAAGTTGTAGCCAAAGAAATTGTAAGAAGTAGTTGTACCTTTCCTTATGAATGAATTGAAGAGAAATTACGAAAGTTACTTTTTCTTGTTTGTCCCATTATGATTGTTGGAATTAATTCCTATTATGGTTATTTAATTTATTAGTGAATTATTTAATGATGAACAAAAAGTAAAATAAAATTTTGAATTGGTAAAATTGCTACAATACTTATTCACTCACCCTTCTTAGTATAGTCCTAGTTTCAAACAATTTCTATCAAAATAGGGTACTTCTAAATAGTCTAGCATCTAGAAGAAATATCAAGGACCATGGAAAACTAGGAAGGAGGTTTTATCAATAAGGCACCTATGTTCAATGGAACAAACTTTGTGTTTTCGGGATGAATACGTACATTCGATCACTTGGAGCTGATGTGTGGGATGTTGTGGAAGAAAAATATCAAATACCTCCAACATTGGTTACCAAAGATCAGAAGTTGGAGTTCACATGCAATGCTAAAGCAACTCATTCCCTATATATTGGCGTACTTGAATCATAACTTGTCAAGGTGTTGGATAGCAAATCTTACAAAGTAATCTAGGACAATACGAGCAACTACTATGAAGGAGCTTGTGAAATAAAAAAAGCTAAACTTCATGTTGTTAGGATCCATTTTGAATAATTGAACATGCATGATGATGAAGACATTGAAAAGTATTTTAAAAGAGTTGATGAATTTATGAACACCATAAGAGGGCTCGAGGAGAAGCTATATGAACATGTGGTAGCTCAAAAAGTGTTGAGATATCTTCCTGATAAATTTATTCCCAATGTGTGATCCATTGAAGAAATAGAAAATACGAGCACTCTCACTCTAGATCAACTGCTTGGAATACTCATTTCCTATGAGATGAGGAGTTCTAAGGGAATGTTTACAACCAAATAATAAACCTTCAAAGTAGTGTAGAAGTACAAGGATGATCATAATGACTCATGTTGTGAATCAGATGAAGAAGAAACCAACTTTGTAGGGAAGCTCAAGTGAGGATCATGCAAGTATAAAGGTAAGTTTCCCTTTAAATGTTTTAACTATGGTCAATTTCATCATTATGCATGAAACTGTACTAAAAAGAATAAAAGAGACTATCATCCTAAAGAAAATTTTAATAAGGTTCAAAAGGACAGAAAGAAGGAAAAGAAGAGAGGTTTCTATGTTCAAGATAGAAGATCCTCTGAGAGTGAGCCTAGATAATCCTAAGATGAGGACAGAGATGATGAGAGCCTATGAAATCATGTTGATGTCGATTGAAATTTTGCAAATTGAGGTTATTAACTATGATAATGAGGAGGGAGAAGTCAAACTTGAGGGAGAGCTATTAAGTGATCATGAAGAAATAGAGAGGTTGAGAATGAAAAACAAACCCCAGAAATAATCATTGGTAAAAGAAAAGTTTGAGGCAGTAGAGCTATTACATCTGTAGTTAGAAGAAGGTAAGAAAATACAAGATTCCTTAAACTGGTATTTGAATGAAAAGGCTCAAATATGTGAGAAGTTGTAAGGAGAAAATGTGTTTTTGAAGAAGGAGATTGAAAATGATAAAACACAACTAAACTTCAATCAGAAATTTAGTAATAGGACAACAAATTTAAATTAAATTATGGAGGCTCAATGCATCTCCAAAGACTGAACTAGTCTTATTTTTTATGTTGAATCCATTGCAATGAATGAATTGAAGGGTAAAAGGGAAATTACCCTTTTTCTAGAAAAAGAAAGGATTGCACAAAAGGAAGAGACACTTACTGAACAAGAAAGAAATTAGTAGCAACAAAGGGAGTATGTTATCCATGCAAATAAAACGTCCAAAAATTCTTCTTAGCAGAGAAGGAAGCCATCTAGGTACGATGATATGTTCTCAGGGTATTGTTTCACATGCACCAATTATGGACACACAGAAGAAAATTTCATGGTGAATCTCTCTTAAAGGTAACTAAAATCTAAGAGAGGAATTCATGAGAGAAGGAGCATACTAAGGTATAACAATTGCTTTAATTCCATCAATTATGAAGTGAAATTTTTTAAATTCCACAATTTTGGGCATATAACAGTTAATTGCATGCTTGAAGAAAAGAACACAACCATTTATTGTGAAATTTGAACAGAATCCCAAAGTCTGGAAAAAGAAAGAGAAATTAAAGAAATGTGACATTGCCTTGTATGCTCACAATGGTGGGAGCCATTGGTATGTGGATTGTGGATGTTCCAGGCATATGTCAAGAGATAGAAGCATGTTTCTCACTTGGAATCCTATTGGAAAAGGTAGTTTTTCCTTTGGTAACACTGCTCTTGGTAAACTAATTTCAAAAGGAGTGGTCGGTCTCTCAAATGGAAAAGGTTAATCTAAGAATGTTTTATATGTTTATGGGCTAAAACATAATATTCTAAGTGTCTCTCAAATGTGTTATCAAGGCTATGATGTGGTTTTCAAAGCTAAAAATTGTCAAATCAAGTCTACAGACACAAGTGAAATAGTTGGTGAGCCTATAAGAATAGACAACAATGTCTATGTGCTGAAAGAGAACACAGAAGAGTGTTGTTTGACCAAGATTGATGAGAGCTGGTTATGGCACAAAAGGCTCTGACATTTTAACTTTGATCATATTTTAAAGGTGAGCAAGAAAAATATTGTTAAGGACTTTCCTACCCTTCCAAATCCAGAGAACATTATTTGTAAATCCTACTAATTGGGAAAGAAAGCTTGAGTTACTTTGAAGTAGAAAGAGAACTCATCAAGAAAGTCATTGCAGTTGGTTCACATGGATCTATGTGGACGAATCAGAATTCATTCAACCACAGGTAAACTGTATTTTATGCTAATAATTGATTATTTCAGCAAGATGATGTGGTTTTCCTTTCTTAGAGAGAAATCTAAGGCTTTTGACAAGTTTAAAGAATTCAAATCTATGGCTGAGAATGAAACGAATTAAAAAATGAAAAGCATCATCTCAAATAATGGAGGTGATTTCACTTCAAAGGAATTTGATGAATTCTGTCAGACAAATGGTATCAAGAGATAATTTACCATAGCAAAGCCTCTCCAGCAAAATGATGTTGCAAAGAGAGAAAACAGGTCAGTGCGATAGTTAGCCAAAGCAATGATGACTAATAGGAATGTTCAATACATGTTTTAGGTAGATGTTATTCACACACAAATTGTCATTCTAAAAAGATCTCATTTTCGACCCAACAATGACAAAAATTCTTATGATATGTGGGTTAGCAGACCTCCAACAGTGAAACAATTTAGAGTTCTTGGCAAAAGATGTTGCATTAAGAAAAATGATGAAAAACTTGGCAAATTCGATGCTCGAGTAGATGACAACATTTTTCTCAGTTATTCAAAGAATATCAAAAGTTGCAAGTGCTACAACAAAGTCACTAAAATGATCATTCATTGCATAGATGTAAAAGTGGGTGGACCTGATGTTCAAGAAGAAAATCAATGAACAAAATATAAAGCTGATGAACCAGAAATTGTTAGTGATGAAAGTGATGAGACAACTGCAAAATAAAGTGAGGAATATTTTTCTCGTCCTTAATCCAAAGATACCCCAAGTTATGTAAAAAAATAACCCATCTAAAAAAATATTTGGTTAATAAAATTCAGGAATACAGACAACAAGGAAATAGCTAAAGCCCCCTATGCAAGCAAATTTTACATTATTTTCCATGGAGGAACCAAAATATGTTACTCAAGCCAGCTAAGATAAACATTGGTTGAAGGCAGTGAATGAAAAATTAGACAAAATAGAGAAAAATAAGACCTGGGAACTTGTTCCAAGACCCGCAAACAAGAATGTCATTGGCACAAAGTGCGTATTCAGGAACAAGTTGAATGATCATGTAAAAGTGGTAAGAAACAAGGGCAGGTTGGTATGCAAAGGCTATGCTCAAATACAAGGCTTGGATTTTCATGAAACGTTTGCTCCTATTGCTAGATTAGAGGAAATCAAAATTATTATGGAATTTTCCTGCTTTAAGAAATTCAAAATCTATCAAAAATATTTAAAATATGCTTTTCTCAATGCAGAGCTATAGGAGGAAGTTTACATAGAGAAGCGAGAAGGCTTTCCGCTGATAGAGAAAGTAAATTATGTTTGTCGACTAAAGAAGGTATTATATGGCCTGAAGCAAGCCCCTAGGGCTTGGTATTCCAAGATAGACAACTACATGCTGAAGCATGGATTTAAAAGAGGAAAAACTGAAAACCATCTCTATGTCAAAAAAAGGACAACAAACTCATTATGGTAGTTTTATATGTTGGTGATATCAGCTTTCCTAGTGATTCATATTTTCAAACCAATGAATTTGCAACAAATCTAAAGGATTAATTTAATATGTCCATGCTTGGAGAACTATCATATTTCCTTGGATTGCAAATAGCATAGAGCCTTAAAGGACTTCTTATTTCTCAAGGAAAGTATCTGAAGGAAGTGCTAAAGAAATTTGGCATGGAGGAAAGCTCTTTGGTGAGAACTCTAATGATGATAGGTTGGAAGCTCAGCAAGATGGACGAGACACCAAAATTGGACCAGAAATTATATAGATCCATAATTGGTAGCCTTTTATATCGATTTAAGGCCAAAAATCATGCAATTTGTTGCAATAGTTGGAATATTTCAAGAAACTCCTAGATAAATCCATATATTAACAGAAAAAAGAATTCTTGGATATATAAGAGGAACAATGGACTATGGACTATGGTACCCCAGAGGTAAATATTTCTCATTCACTTTTTATAGTGATGTTGATCGGGTAGGTGATGTGGATAGTAGAAAAAGCATAAGTGGTGGTGCTTCCTTTCTTAGAGAGATTTCATTATCTACAACTAAGGAAGAATATATTGCAACAACTTCTTGTTGTACTCAAATTCTGTGGATGAATAAAACTTTACAAGATGTACAAGTGTTTTACAATCGACCTATTGCCATTATTTGTGACAATGCATGTGAAATTAGAATGTCAAAGAATCTAGTTTTCCACTCTAAGACCAAGCATATCCCCATCAAGTATCATTTCTTGAGGGAGTAGGTTGCAGCTCAGATTGTGAAACTCGAGTATGTTCCCACAAAAGTGTTGGAATTATGATGCATGTGTTCTCCTTGATGGCAACTCACTTGTAATAGAACAAGTATATGGTAACTAGATGAATCTACAGGTCACATTAGAGGTGACAGAATGATGGAACATAATAATGGGACAAAGGATTATAGATCATAATCAAGAAATTGAGGAAAGAGAATGCTTTAAGTTGTATACACGAGTTAACCTAGTCCAAGTCACGTATACACATAGATATACAGAATAGAAGGTGTGTATACATATGCACGCAGTTTCATGGAAGGAAAAGCAATATGGGATTGAAAATTAAGGTTAAAGAACACCAAGGTTCCATACCATGGTATTAGCCCACAATATTGAGTGGAATAATAGTTGCTTGATCCCGCCTAAGAATACCATAGGTTCTAAGTGTTGTTTTGGTGCATGGTGTTGATAAAGGCTCTAAGTATATATGAAGGAGAAGATCAAAGGGCTAAATGTGCAAGTGAAATGGTTTTTAATGAATACTTCTATCTGAAGCATATTTTATGTTGTAATGGATATGGTTATGATATAGATATGAAATATATTGTGCACCCATGGATACAATGCTGGATCAGGATCACGAGACCTGGAATGGCTTATCATTGTATGATCTGATAATGGATAGGCTAGATCTGAGTGCTAACGCATGTTTTATCATTTAGATGCTATGATCTGGGTATATCTAAAGTCTTGAAAATTTGTGAAGTTATAAGTAATTATTTGCCGATCTATATGTAGGTTCACCTCGGTGAAGTCACGTATACACATGGATTTGACACTTCCAAGTAGAGTATGCAGAGGAAGGGCTTGTTGTTCATAAATGACTAATCTATCTAATCAACATTATTTTTTTACTGTTGTTTGTTAATAATGTCTTTATTAGATCTAAAATTAAAAGAAGATTGAATATGGTTGACTGATTGATTCAGTAAGAAGTGCGATCTTTGCTGCTATCTGTTTAGAACTCTGTAATATGACAATATATCTTCAGAATGTCTTTGGATAGTACAATTTTTGGTTCATAAATTTTATGATTTAGTATCTTTAGAGGTATACACAGGTTGGGTTACAGAAAGTAGCATATACACACAAATTGTCCTCATTGAAGTAGTGTATACATTCTGATATATGATTTTTGAAGTTGCAGTTGGTTCTGGTTGTTGATAGAGTGTTTTGGGTTCCGCTTTGTGTTTCGATGACATTGATATAATTGCTCAATTTGATTTTGTTTTGCTTCAGATTTTATGGGGTTGGGTGATTCGTTGATGCAGTTGTATTTGATGGTTGTATTGTAGTGGTGACTGATTTTGAGCTTCAATGTTACTGATGTGTCCAGTTTGAAAATTTGATGAAATGTGGCCTACATATTGTGTTGATGTGTACCAAGAGTATTGAGTCTGAAAATTTATGAAACGTGGTCCCTCGAGAAGGAGTGAAGGTGGTAGCCTTCTGTAGGCTGGCACCTATGTACTGGTAAACATATCAGGAAGTACGAGAGCTAGGGGGTTGGATCTCCCTTCAAGTAGAAACTAGAAAACAAGTGAAGGTGGTAGCCTTCTATAGGCCAGCACCTATGTAGTAGTAAACATATAATCCAGTACAGGAGATAGAGGGTTGGATCTCCCTTCTAGTAGAAGTTGGAAAACGAGTGAAGGTTGTAGCCTTCAGTAGGTAGATGCTTGCGTACTGGGAAAAGTCTGCAAGAGTACAAAAATTATAAACAATTTTTATAATAAGAAGATTGAAGACTGAGATGACAATAACAATGGTTTTTTCCCACATTGGGTTTCCTCCTGAAAAATCCTGGTGTTCATGTGTGCTTCTTATGTGTGTTGGTTTATTCTATTTTCACTGCATCTGTTTATTGCTTAGTAAATGAATCAAACTCTCATTTATGTTCAACAGATAATGAATTGGCTATTTTACAAGTTTATTATCTATACACTGGTTTCATTCATTATAGTCATGGACATACACTATTTGGTTTCTGTAAAATCGCCTATATAGTTTGAGAAAGAAAAATTATTATTGTGAAAGTTTAAATAATGATTCACGCCCCCCCTCTCACTATTTTTCCTAATAATTGGTATCACAGCAGGTCCTTCAGAAGATGCTTGATCGCTTGAAGGAAGATCTCTCAAGATGAGTAATCATGAAGGAATGGGATCTATCAGACCACCACTCTTCAACAGAAATAACTTAGCATATTGGAAGATAAGAACTAGAGCCTATCTTCAGTCACTTGGAGCTAATGTTTGAGCAATTGTGGAAGGAGGATACCCATATCTAGCAGCAGTCCCCACAGATCCAGCAGAAAAGAAATCATATGAAACCAATGCCAAAGCTGTTAATGCATTATTGGGAGGTCTATCAGAATTAGAATTCATCAAAGTCATGCAGCTCAACACAACCAAATCAATATGGGACAAAATCATTCATAGCTAAGAAGGAGACTCCCAGGTAAAATATGATAAGCTCCAAACTCTCAAAATTCAATATGAAACTCTTAAGATGCATAGCGATGAAATTATTGCTAGTTACTTTGTACGAGTAGATGAGATTGTAAATCATATGAAGAATCTGGGTGAAGAAAAAGAGGAGGCTACTATATTAGAGAAAATTTCAATATCTCTATCTTCTAAATTTGAGTCAAAAGTATCTGACATCGAAGAAGAGAAGGATCTACAATCTATTACTGCTGTTCAACTTCATGTAATTTTAACTTCCTTTGAAATGAGGAAAGGAGGTCCATGCAAAATCAAAGAAGCTACTTTCAAAGCCTTTGCAAAGGGAAAATAAAAGGAAGATCTCAAGGAATCAGGATATATATCAGAAGAAGATGAGGTAAAATTTGTGAAGAAACTTCAACTGGGTACCGAAAGATTCAAAGGTAAGCTTCCCTTCAAATGTTTTACTTGCGGTAGGGTTGGCCATTATGTTGCTAAATGTCCCCATAAAGATAACCATGACAAAGGAAAGGATCCTGCGAAAGGTAATAGGAAACAATTTGTTAATAGAAGAAGTTATTATATTGAAGAAGATATTGATCTTCTCTATAATAGTGATGAAGGTGAATCTGATCAAGAAATTAAAATTATCATGGCTTATGAAAATGATAAGTTTATGGATGCCTTATAAGAAGAAGATTTTCTTGAAGAAATCACTCAACTCAAAATCTGCTTGGAAGAAAAGAATATAGTCATAGACATCTTGACACACCAACTCACGGAAAGGGAAAATCACAATGAAAAATTAGAATGTCAAGTAGTGAGTCTAAGAAAGGAACTTGAGAAGAAAAAATATTTGAATCTTAAATTTGCTAAAGGATCATAAGCCATAGATGAAATCATCAATATTTAGCGTTCTCCTCTTATACAGAATCATCTTGGATACATTGAAGAAACATCCCAACTAGAAAAGTCTTCAACCATCACCAAATGCTATCTTGATGCAGCAAAAACAATCAACAATGTGTCAATCCTCAACAAAACCCTAAAGGTACTCCCCAAGTAAATCATGTTCATTTCACTCCAAGGGTGAACGTTAATAGAAGCACTAACCAAAAGTTGAACAATACCAAAAGATTTTATGATTACAAAAACTTATTCTTTAATGGACAATGATTTTCATGCCATAACTTTGGTCATAAGGTTACTCAATGTCTTTCTTACAAAACTATCATGACTAGAGAAGAAAGAAAACAAAGAAACATGACAGGAATCAAGAATATCTCTTATAACAACTTTTCACCTCTTGAAGATGAAATTGGATGTTCATTTTTCAATAACTTTGGTCATGAAGAATCTGAATGTATGAGAAATTTCGGCCAACATATCACAAGGAGAAAACATCATCACACTCGAAGGTATGGAAAAAGAAGGAATTACAGGCAGAAAGATGTAGCATAGATCTATTTACATAAGGACAATAAAATCAATGGTACATTGATAGAGGATGCTCAAAACACATGACATGTTATAAAGATAAACTGATTTCATACAATGCTTTAGAAAAGTAAAATAATGTCTCTTTTGGAAATGACACAGTAGTTGTCATTAAGGCTAAAGGTTATGTTTATCTAGAACAAAAGGTTAAAGCTAGAAATTTTATGTATGTTTATGGTTTAAAGCATACCTTATTGAATGTTAGTCAAATGTGTGATCAAGGAAATGAGGTTGTGTTTTGATCAAAAGAATGTATGGTTCATGAACTTGACACAGGAAAGACCATAATCAAAGGTACAATAACTCCAACCAATCTAGATATACTAGAAGGAGGTAAAAGAAAATGTTATCTAAGGAAAATAGAAGAGAATCGGTTATGGCACAGAATATTGGGGCATTTAAGCTTTTCTCAAATAATAAAATCATGCAAAATCAGGGTTGTTCATGATCTTCCAAATATCGTCATCCCAGAAAATACCATCTCCAAACCATGTCAATTCAGTGAGAAAACCATAGTTCAATTCAATTCCAAGGAAGGATCAACAAGTAAGCCTCTTGAACTCATTCATAATGATTTGTGTGGACCAACAAGGAAAAATTCACCTCGTGGGGAAGAATACTACATTTTATTCATTGATGATTTTTCTAGAATGTGTTGGATTGGTATACTAAAACATAAAGATGAATCATTTGAAAAGTTTAAGGTCTTAAAAGCTTTAGCTGAAAATGAATTAGATCTAAAAATCAAATTTCTCAGATTTGATTGCGGAGGAGAACTCATATCAGATGAATTTTTTGAATTTTCTGAACAAAATGTAATAAAGAGACAGTTCTCTATTGCCAGAACTCCTCAACAAAATGGCGTGGTGGAAAGAATGAATAGAATAGTTCAACAAATGGCTCGAGCTATGCTTGATGAGTCTGGAGCTTATGAAACCTTCTACGATGAAGGTACACATATTGCAGTAAATATTCTCAACAAGGCTCATATACGTGTAAATAGTGATCAAACTCCATATGAACTTTGGTATAGTAAGCTTCCCACTATAAAACACTTCAGAGCTTTTGGAAGAAAATGTTTCATAAAAAAGACTGATGAAAAAATTGGTAGTTTTGAACCCAGAGTAGATGAAGGAATATTTCCTGGTTATTCATCTAGAAGTAAAGGATACAAATGTTATAATAAGAGACTTCAAAAAGTTATTGAACGCAATGATGTTGTAATCGATGAAGCATGCAGAAATCCGAAACAGGTGACATTAACAAAAGAAGATGATAATAATGAAGATGGTGAATGCCTTCCCATGTCAAATTGAAATGATATAGAGGAAGAAACCAATGAAGCACCAGAAGAAGATACATCTCAGAGGGAAGAGGCTCCATCTAGGTATGTTCAAAAGAACAATCCAGAATCTCAAATTCTATGAGAAAAAGGGTCTGGAGTACAAACAAGAAGAACTCTTGTAGGATATTTTGGTTATCTAGCTTTATTATCCTCCATAGAACCACAAAATTTACATGAACATAGAAAAGGTGAATGTTGGGTTAAGGCCATGGATAAAGAACTTGACCAAATTGAAAAGAATGACACTTGCGAATTAGCTCCTAGACCTCATGATAAAAATGTTATAAGGAAAGAATCAATATTGAATAATAAGTTGAATGAAAATGGAGAGGTAATTAGGAATAAAGTAAGGCTTGCTTGTAAAGGGTATGAAGAACAGTAAGGTATAGACTTTGAAGAAACTTTTTCACCTATAGCTAGAGTTGAAGCCAGAAGAATTTTTTTTGCTATTTTAAGTTTTCGAAAATTCAAAGTTTATCAAATGGATGTAAAATCTGCATTTTTTAATGGAGATCTAGAAGAAGAAGTATACATTGAAAAACCAGAAGGATTCATTCTGGGAAATGATGCAAAGCTCGTATGCAAAATAAAAAAGGATTTATATGGACTGAAACAAGCTCCAAGAGCATGGTATTATCGTCTTGACAAATACCTTCAACAACAAGGCTTCAGAAGAGGATCTGTAGACATCAACTTATATACAAAAATTGAGAATCATCAATTGCTAATTATTATTGTTTGTGTTGATGATATCATATTTGGCTATAATGAAGATTCTATGAGTCAAAAATTTTCTTATGTTATGCAGCAAGAATATATGATAACATTTATTGATGGCTAGACCAGAATTTGTTGGGTTCATTTATTGAATATCAAATTCGATGCTTTTCAAACATTCAAGAACTTTCATGCACGGATTGAAAATGATGCATATATGATATTGGCTCTATTCACACTGATAATGAAAAATAATGAACTTCAAATGAATTTGAAAACTATCCTCACCAGCATTGGATTAAACATCAAACAATTGTGCCTTATAATCCCCAACATATTGGATTAACTGAAAGAGTGAACATGACAATCTTAACTATGGTACGTTCTACGATGTCTTTCAAGAACGTAAAATTCATGTTTTTTTCCTGGTGCAATTCTATGTGCTGTGTATATAAAGAATAGGTGTCCTTCTAATGATATTAGAAAC
Organism: Pinus tabuliformis; assembly: GCA_031772625.1. Taxonomy (NCBI): domain Eukaryota; kingdom Viridiplantae; phylum Streptophyta; class Pinopsida; order Pinales; family Pinaceae; genus Pinus; species Pinus tabuliformis. Next base: position 653,169,423 of record CM062808.1, on the reverse strand, counting down.
AAGACTCCTTAGGAAATGTGGTGTGGCCACATTCCTTCACTAAAGCATCTTAGGGTCTTTGGTTCCACATGTTATTCCTTTATACCTAAGGAATAAGAAAACAAACTTGGTGCAAGGAGTCGTAAGTTTATCTTCTCGTGGTATTCAAATACTTACAAAGCATATTGTCTGTATTACAAAGTGAATAAGAAGTTTGTTGTATCTTTAGATGTGATATTTCTTGAATTTTCCAAGGATGACAATGCTATTGAGTGGTAGCTTAATCACTTGGATATATTCAGACATGCAAATTTGTTTTAGGAATTTGATAATCAGATTCCACATCTTGAACAAGGGATTCTTATATTGGATCAAGCTATGGAATATTGTTCTACAACACTCTCTCCCTCACATGAAGCTCCATCCACTGATGACAATTTGAGTGATGTGATCAACATAACTGGGATACTCAATTTTGATTCAGTCCTAACTCAGTCAATGAGTATCTTGGTCCATCTGAGAAATCTCCTCCAAAATGGCTAACAAAGACACAAAATTATTCATGTTGGTGAAGTTGGAAAGAGAGGAACATGAAATTCAACTAGGAAAAATAGAGCTGATGTAGCTGATTTTGATTCACTTATCAATATGGATTTTCTTATGATTTTGAACTGAATCTGTCTTCAGATATTAAACCAAATTCCTTCAAATAAGTTGCTTCTCATGATGAATGGAAAGAGGTGATGCAAAAGTAGTATGTTTCCCTGATAAAGAATAACACTTGGAAGCTGGTTGGTACTCCATTAGGAACCAAACCAATTGGCTGCAAGTGGGTCTACAAGAAAAAGTATAAAGCTGATGGCTCACTTCACAAAGAAAAAGGTAGGCTTGTGGAAAACGTTTTTTCATAGAAGGAAGGGGTCGATTATGAGGATACTTTTCCCCCACAATAAAATGAGCTACTATCTGGACACTCTTTGCCTTGGAAGCTTAGAAAGGTTGGAAAGTCCATCAAATGGATTTGAAAACTATTTTCTTGAATGGAGATCTAAAAGGGAATGTTTTTATGTCCCATGCAGAAGGGTTTGTTGTGAAGGGCCAAGAACACAATGTATGTAATATTGTGAAGTCATTGTATGGCCCCTAGCAAGCACCACAAGCATGGTATGAAAAGTTAACTGACCATCTTCTGAAAATCAACTTCAAACATTATGATCTTGATGATGCAACTTTGTTTGTCAAGAAGTTTGGAAAATCAATTGTACACCTTGTGGTGTATGTAGATGACATTTCGATGATAGGGAACAATGAGAGCTATATTGCATCCATAAAGAAGGAATTGAGTAAAGGTTTTGAAATGAATGACTTGGGCTATGTTCGCTACTATCTTGGTATTGAAGTAACTAACCATCCAAAGTTTACAATCCTCTCTCAAAAGAAGTCCGTTGGAGATTTGTTGAACAAGTTTTGCATGGCTAAGTGTAATCCATTCACTACTCAAATGGAATATAACTTGAATCTCACATTCATTTAAGGACACAAATTTGAGGATGAAGCAAAGTATAGACAACTTGTAGGAAGTCTCAACTACCTAACTACTACCAGTCCAAACATTTCATTTACTATTGGAATCCTCTCTAGGTTTATGTAAAAGCCTTGTGAGGGACATTGGTCTACTACAGAAAGAGTTCTAAAGTACTTGAAGGGAACTCAAGAATTTGGACTCAAGTATACACAAGTTGGTGAATTTAGCTTGATTGGATACATTGATTTAGACTCCGATGGAGTTAAATAAATTGGGGTATATATTTTAGGTTATTCTATGAGTCTTGGATCAGTATTTGTCTCCTGTAGGTCAAACAAACAATTAGTTCCAGTAGATTCCATAACAGAGGCAGAATATGTGGTAGAAAATAAAGCAATAAAGGAAATTGTGTGGCTCAGGAAAATTATGGAAGATTTGGAGGTGAAACAAGTGCATTCAACACCACTCACGATTGACAATAGTTCTGCAATAAAGTTGGCCAAGAACCCAAAGTTCCATGATCAAATGAAACAAATCAATGCAAAAGACCATCTAATTCCACATCATGTGAGGCTAAGACAATCCATATAAGCCATCGTTCCACAAATGACAATATTACAGACATCTTCATCAAATTACTTGGAAGAGAAAAGTTTGAGAGATTGAGAATGATGCTTGGACTCACCAACATCCCTTCAGATTAAGGAGGGGAATGTTGACACCTAATCTTTTGTATTAGGAAATTTATGTAGATAATGTAAATAAAAAATAAGGAGGTTAGGAATATAAAGAGACACTAGGAGGTGAAGCCCAAGAGTCTCTCCATCCATGTATATATCCATGATCAGTCTTCAAGAAAAAACAGAATTTCCATTGTGGAGTTATGTCCTGACCTAAAATCTATTATGGATGGTAACAAAGACTCAATAAACCATTTAGCTAACATATGATAATTAACAAAAGTTTCAACCAAATGACGACGACATCACCACTCATGGAAATGATCAGAAATGTGAGTGGAATTATATTTTTTGAAATTATTTAAAAGTTCAATTCTAGTCTCATATCAAAAGGATAATTGGAAATGTGTTAAGAATGAGGTAGCTAAGGCACTAAAATGATTGAAAAAATATCATGGTAATTCAATATACTAGTTTTCTTCTATATTGGTAAGTGTGCGCTGGAAAATATGTAAATGGATTGAGTCTGTTGGAAAATATTGAGAGGGGGGTGAACCAATATTCCTTAGAAATTAGCACTTTTAAATCTTTTTAGAGCATTAGTTAACTTCAATTATCATTAATGTTTATGCAGTAACCACAGTGAATAAAAGAACACAGGAGGCACACAAATTTTAGGTGGAAAACCCCCTCCGGGTCAGAAACCACCTAACACATTTCTAATAATTCTTTGATTTTCAACTCCAATTGAAAAGAAATCTCCAACTTCCTAGAATCTAGAAAATCATTCTTCTCTAGCTCCGATTGGATGGACACTCCAATGCCTGAGATTCTTCAGTAGTCAACTGAACGAATGCCCCAACACCCAATGAGCAAAAAAATCACCCTAGCACCACCCTACCACCCTAAAGTTTTCACAGATTGAACCTATTGGTGACTTCATGCACCAGCCTAGCACCACCCTACCACCTTAGAGAAGAATAAAAGAAGAATGGACTCCCATACCAGGGAAAATGGTCCTCTTTACAATGATATAGAATGATGTAGAATAAGAAGACACACTAGACCATAAGCCCAACTATGACACAACCACCTAATGATAATCCTAAACCTCACAACAATTCCTCTTCAAGTCTTGGTAGATAGACACTTGTACAAATTTTACAAAGATTCTTTTACAATGACTCTATAGAAGGATACTTTTACAATGTCTGTATGCAGTGCTGCCCACTTGAGGACTTCATGTGGTGAACTTCTTGCTGTTGTTCTGCACCTTGATTGTTGATCTTATCATGCTACCTTTTCTCATTATTTATAGCATTAGATTATGCATTGAGTATTCTCTTGATGAATATATAATACCTGCAAAAAGTCTTCAAGGGAATACCCATGACATGATAATAGTAAAACATACCTCATCACGCAGAGCATATGTCAGTGCTAAACAAAAACAACAAATTAGAATACAAAGAACCTAATGCAATTAAGAAATTAACATGCATATACAGAAGATACTTACCTATAGCTTACCTCTGCTGGATCATTTTTCTACACCTTTCTCTTTGCTACCCTAGAAAGTCTGGTCCTTTGCACCCATCGATAGAACTTGATCTAGTTTTTCTCGCCTTCTAGGAGCATGATATTAATCTGATGTATCCCTCTGATTTCACATCCCCCATATGTGATCTTCAGTCCTGTAGTATTCCTCTGATTCTTATTTCCAATGCCATAGGTCTAACCCAATTTGGACTCTTCACGATAAATTTATGCCCAATCTATCACAATGACCTAATTATGGAGTAGTTTTGTAGAGTGAACTTGTACGGCATGCCACATGTCAGTGTTTCCTCCTTCAGCTCTGAAATTGATACATAGAAAGCTACAGTCTGTACACTATCTACCACTTTTTATAGAATTCCAATCCTCTTCTCGGAGAGAGAGATATGGTGATTTTCCCAATGTCACTTCTTTGAGGTGAAATTCAGGAGCCTACGAAAACCCTAAATTCCACAGATCATATCTCCAAAAATAAAGTGAACCAAGATCTAAAATTCAATCATGACATTCATCAGGATTTCGAATCAAATGGGTTTTCACTTTAGAATCTAAGACCTCATAGAAGTGAAGTTATAGCGAAAATTCCATGATCACTTCATTTGGAGGATATATGAGATTTCATTCTATAGAGTTGAGAGGGGATTCTATAGAGAATGTTGGAGGGATTTTAGGAGCTTAAAATTTTATTAATTAATTACTATTCAATGACCAAAAACAATTATGAGTGCCATGCCACAACCCCATAGGGTTTTAGCCCACTAACTGGGGTTACTAACTTCAAACATGAATATCTCTCAAACCGTGAAGAATTACTTGTCGTGCCATATATCAACGGAGACATCTCAATGAGTATAATCTATGTAGAAGATACCTGACTCAAAACAGAGTAAGTTTTCAAGTCAAAATTCCCTCGCAATATCATGGTAGCCCTTGTTACTACTTGGGATGACATCAATGACAACCTTAGATCATCTTTAGATCAACAATCTCCCCCTCTGGCATTGATGGCAACACAAGTACTCCCCCTACAATCATGGAAAATCTTCCTACTGCCTTCTCTCCCCCTTTGACATCAATGGAAAAGGGTGACCCCCCCTGATACACAACCATTCTGTGGACGTATACACATTTCCACTCCATATTTATTTTATGAATAAGGAAAATCTAATGAGAACTTGGGAGAATCTCAAGATTCTGGTGAATATATTCAAATGCTTCAGGAGGTAAAGTTTTAGTGATGATATCAACGATTTGTTATTTTGTACCAACATATTCAAGTTTGATATTCTTTTCAGTGACTTGTTCTCTAACAAAATTATATTTTATTGAAATGTGTTTTTTTTTTAATGCATGACAGGGTTTTTGGAGATGCTGATGGCATTGGTGTTATCACAGAAGATGGGAATAGTCTCACTGAATTGTACTGAAAGATCTTGCAAAGCTTGTTTCATCCAAAGGACTTGAGTACAACAAGTTGTCTCTGCAATGTATTCTAATTCCACTATAGATAACAAGATTGAGGTTTGCTTTTTGCTCAACCATGATATGAGACAACCACCTAGAAAATGCTTCTCCACTAGTACTCTTACGATCATCAATGCTTCCTACCCAACCTACACCTGTAAACGCTTGAATAATGAGATTTTTTCGCTTGGGATACCACAAGCCATATTCTATTGTGCCCTTTAGATATCAAAGAATTCTTTTGATGAGAATAATATGTGATTATTTTGGTGCTGCTTGGAATCTTGCTACCTGTCCAACTGCTCGCATAACATCTGGGTGAGAGGTTGTTACATATAGAAGAATACCAATCATAGATTTGTAAAACCTCTGATCCACATCCTTAGATGTGTCGTCTATCCTCAATTTGTAACCTGTTACCATCGGAGCAAGGACATGTTTGCAATCTTCCATTTTGAATTTCTTAAAATTTTCCTTGATGTACATGGCTTGACATATAAATATTTATTTCTCTTGCTAAGATATTTGAAGCCCTAAGAAGTATGTCAACTCACCAGGTAAATACATCTCGAACTCACTTTTCATCTTTCTAGCAAAGTTCTTACTTAGCCGATCATCATTTCTACCAAAGATTATATCATCCACATATACTTCAATGGTTGTTAAATTATCTTTATCTATTTGTACGTAAATATTGCTATCAACAATACCTTTCTTGAACCCTCGTTGATGTAGATATCCATAAAGATTAGCATACCATGCTTTAGGAGCCTTCTTGAGACCATAGAAAGCCTTCTTTAACCTGTAAACATAGTCTTCTTTTTCTGATAGTAGAAAACCTTCAGGTTGTTGAATGTAAACTTCTTCTAATTCTCCATTCAGAAATGCTGACTTAACATACATTTGGTAGACTTCTATTTTTCTTGAACATGCATAAGTGAGAAACATATGGATGGCTTCCATTCTAGAACCTGGTGCAAATGTTTCTTCGAAATCAATTCCTTCTACTTGTGCATAGCTTTTACAAACCAATCTTGCTTTGTTTCTGGTAACCTATCCATCTTCATTGAATTTGTTCCAGAACACCCATTTAGTCCCAATGACATTTTGTCTTTTGGTCATGGAACTAATTCCCAGGTGTTATTATTCTCGATTTGATCCAATTCTTCATTCATAGCTACCACCCAATGTTCATTCTGGCTAGCTTCCTCAAAACTACTAGGCTCAAAGTTTTCTAGAAAAGAAATGTGAGCTTGTTTTGATGAACAAAGTTGTCAAACTTTTCTTGTCCCAATTACTTCATTTATGTCACCAATGATTTGATTTGATGGATGGTTCTTTTGAATCCATTGTTTTGTTCTCTTTGGAGGAGATTATTGTTGTTGTTCCTGTATATCTTGTTGATCATTATTTACTACTTCCTAGTTGACAGTTACTTCTTGTTCTAGAATTTTCTCTATACCATTTTCATCCTCTGTCTCAAGTTTCAAAGATTCTAGATCATCATTATTATTCGTTAGAACACTATCTTCATCAAATGTAACATTTATGCTCTCCACTATCTGTTTTCATCTTAGATTATAACATTTATAGGCCTTTCTTTTGTGTGAGTAACCAACAAAGGTACCTTCATCTTCACGCGATTCAGACCTACCCAACTTTTGATCTTCTCTTTTGATATAACATTTTCTTCTGAAGATTTTGAAATATTCTACATTAGCCAGTTTTCCTTTCCATAATTCATACAGGGTCTTATTGCAATTATTTTTTAGAAGAATTTTGTTGGCAATGAAGACTGCCATATCAATTGCTTGAACCCAGAATTTTTCATCCAATTTTGAGTCCGACAACATTATTCTACCCATTTCCTGTATAGTTTTGTTCTTTCTTTCAACAAATCCATTTTGCTGAGGTGTTTGTGCTGTTGAAAATTGTCTTTTTATTCGATTTTTTTCACAGTATTTCTAAAATAATTTGGGAGTGAATTCATCGCCATTATCTGATCTTAAAAACTTTATTTATAAATTAGTTTCATTTTCAACCAACTCCTTGTAGATCTTAAAGCACTCAAACGCTTCAAATTTTTTCTTTAGGAAACTGACGGCTGTCATCCTAGTATAGTCATCTATCATTAACATGAAATATAATTCTCCATCTAAGCCTTTTATTCCCATAGGACCACATAGATCAGTATGTATCAATTCCAATGGATGTGATGCAAAGTGTTCTTTTGCTTTAAATCCACATTTTGTCTGCTTACCGTGCTGAAAGGCCTCACATAGTGTGTTGGAAGGTTTTGGGATTTTCAGAATTTCTTGTACTGCTTCATTTTTGCTTATCTAGACAATATTGTCAAAGTTTATGTGACCCATTCGTTTGTGCCATAACTAGATTTCATCTTATTTAGCTAGTAGACATGCTTTAGTTGCTTCATCTAGAACATATATTTTGTTTGGAGATCGACTTGCTATAGCCACAATTTTACCATACCTCCCTTTCCTGATTTCACATTTTGTGGAGTTGAATAGCATTCTATCTCCTTGATCACACATTTTTCCAACACTGAGCAGATTCTAATTCATGTTTTCAACCGATAGAACATTCTTAGCTATAGCATCTTTTCTTCTGAGACTGACGGTACCTGATCCTATAACACTTAAAGATCCATCATTTCCAAAGGACACGGTTCCATCCTTCTTCTCTTTCAGAGATAAAAATTTCTTTCTATCTCCTGTCATATGGATTGAGCAACCACTATCAACATACCACACATATTTGTTGTTTTGAGCCTTGAGAGAGAGAGCACAATTATCAATGTTCTTCTTCTTCCATGTTCATTCATTTTGTGGCTTCGAAGATTCTTTTGGATGATTTTCAAGTCTATAGTCTCTAGCTATGTGTCCAAAGTTTCAAAATTTGTAACATTCAATATTACTTCTTAAATGTTCAAATCTATTGATGTTTCATTGAGCCCTTAGAGGTTCATATTTGACAGATCTCCTAGAATTGTATTGGTTCCTAGGGTACATGCAACATTCTACAGCTTTATGACCAAATTTTCCACAGGAGTGACAATAGCCATGAAAAACATGTTGGTACCTATATGGAAATCTTCAGTGGGGAATTGTCTTCCAAGGCTATTCTTGCAAATCTTGTTCAATGAAGTCTACATGCCTGCCAAATCTCATAGGTTCATTGTATTTTGTTGTAGAAGGTCCTACATCTTCTTCTTTTTAACCGAGGCTAGTTCTGTCGTTGTAAGATCATTGATTGTTGATGAGTTCTTCCAATGCCATTGAGTTGTTGGAATAGTTTTGGGTATTTCTTCCCTTCTTTATTTCCTTGTGCAGTGAGACTGCATCGAATTCTAATGCTTCCCTTTCTCGGTTGATTTCTTCCAACTTATTTTGAAGTGACTCTTCAATACATTTGTGTTCTTCAACTTCAATTTTGAGACCTTGAACTTGTCCTTCAAGAGCATTGGAATGAATCTTCTCAGCCTTGAGCTCTTTTATAAGCTTGATTGCCTCCTTAGAAAATTCTTCTATGGCCAACCCTTCTTCTATGTTGTTTGATACCTCTTTTTTATTGTGCTTCTCCATAAACAATGCTCTCTCATTGTCTTCTTCTTCACTATCATTGTCTTCATCGGATGATGAGCTATCTTCTCTAGAGAGAAAGTTCCTTTTGAATCCTTTCTTCTTGCCTTGCTTATTTAATTTCTTAAAGCCCTTCTTTCCTTTTGAGTTTCCATCACTTTCATTTAGACATTTTGCTGTGAAATGCCCAACCTCACCACAACCGAAACATGTCAATGGAAGTTTACCTTTGAATTTTTCCTCACCAATTTTTATTTTTCTGGTAAAGTAAGCATATTCTCCATCTAAAAAACCTTCTTCGTCATCATTCTTTTCTTCACACTTGTAGGTGGAGGTGCGGGTCTTTGCCTTTCAAGGTTGTTTGTCCTTATTGGTTTTCTTAGATGCAGTGAACATAGTTTCTAGATGCGAAGTACCCTCTTCTTCATCAAGTCTCATTTCATATGCTATGAGAACTCCATGTAATTCCTCTTTGCTAAGTTTGTCCAGATTTGCATTGTATTCTAAGATCGATACCTTTGGGTTGAATATTCTTGGTAACGTTCTAAGAATATTTCGTATAATAGTCTTCTCACCAACAGGCTCTCCCAATCCTTCTAGAGTGTTGGTTATTTCATCAGCATGTTGGAATTATGCGGAAATGTTGTCATCTTATTTGATTATGAGTTGCTCACATTTTTCTCTATAGATTTGAAGCTTTTCTTCTTTTACATTTGAGTCACCTCCATATATATTCTCAAGCTTGTCCCATACATTTTTGGCAGTTTTACTACCCAAGACGTTACGATAAGCAAATTCAATAAGTCCACTGATAATAATATTCTTTTCTTTTCAATTATTTACTAAATTCTTCTTACCTTGTTCATCCGCGTTGGTGTAAAGCCATTTTGAACAATGTCCCATACTTCATAGCCTTGTGCCAAGAGATAGACCTCCATTCTTCCTTTCTAGAGTGCATAATTATTTTCATTGAATAGAGGTACCCCACTCTTGGAATGCTCCATGATCTCCTTCCAATTGTTAAACTGCTATTGAAGGAACCAAGCTATGATACCAATTGTTGGAAAATACTAAGAGGGTAGGGTGAATCAATATTCCTTAGCAATTAGCACTTTTAAATCTTTTAGACCATTAGTTAATATTCAATTATCATTAATGTTTATGCAGTAACAATAGTGAATAAAAGAACATAGGAGGCACAAAAATTTTAGGTGGAAAACCCCCTCCGGGTCAAAAACCACCGAACACTTTTCTAATAATTCTTTAATCTTCAACTCCAATTGAAAAGAAACCTCCAACTTCCTATAATCTAGAAAATCATTCTTCTCCAACTCCCACTAGATGGACACTCCAACGCCTGAGATTCATTAGTAGTCAACTGAATGGATGCCCCAGCACCCAATGAGATACAACTCACCCTAGCAGCTCCCTACCACCCTGACGTTTTCACAGGCTTGAACCTGTTGGCAATTTCATGCACTAGCCTAGCACCACCCTTCCACACTATGGAAGAATAAACGAAGAATGGACTCTCGTACAAGGGAAAATGGTCCACTTTAAAATGGTATAGAATGATGTATAAGAAGAAGACACACTAGACCATAACCCCAAGTATGACACAACCACCTAATGATGATCCTAGACCTCCCAACACTGCCTCTTCAACTCTTGGCAGATAGCCACTTGTACAACTTTTACAAAGATGCTTTTACAATGACTCTGTACAATCATACTTTACAATGTCTGTATGCAGTGTTGCCCACTTGAAGACTTCATGTGGTGAACTTCTTGTTGTTGTTCAGCACCTCGATTGCTTCTCTTGTCATTCTACCCTTTCTCATTGTTCAGAACATTAGATTATGCATTGATTCTTCTCTTGATGAATATATAATACTTGCAAAAAGTCTTCAAGGAAATACCCATGACATGATAATAGCAAAACTTACCTCATCCTGCAGAGCATATGTCAATGCTAAGCAAAAAAAACAAATTAGAATACAAAGAACCTAATGAAATTAAGAAATGAACATGCATATACAGAAGATACTTACCTCTACTGCATCATTTTCTGCACCTTGCTCTTTGCTGCCCTAGAAAGTTTGGTCCTTTGCACCCCTTGACAACAATTGATCTAGGTTTTCTCACCTTCTAGGAGCACGATATTTAATATAATGTATCTTTGTGATTTTATATCCCCCATATGTGATCTTTGGTCCTATAGAATCTCTCAGAGTCTTCTTTCCAATGCCATAGGTCTGACCCGATTTGGACTCTTCAAGGCAAAGTTATGCCCAATCTCTCACAATGCCCTATTTATGGACTAGTTAAGTAGAGCGAAATTGTATGGCGTGCCACATGTCACTATTTCCTCCTTCGGCTATGAAATTGAGAAATAGAAAACTACAATCCATGCACTATCCACCACTTTTTACAGAATTCCAATCCTCTTTTCAGAGGGAGAGATATGACGATTTTCCCAAGGTCACTTCTTTGAGATGAAATTTGGGAGCCTGCAAAAACCTTAATTCCACATATCATATCTCTGAAAATATAGTGAAACAAGATCTAAACTTCGGTCATGACGTTTAGAAGGATTTCAGATCAATTGGATTTTCATTTCAGAATCTAAGACTTCGCAGAAATGAAGTTGTAGCGAAAATTCCACGATCACTTCTTTTGGAGGATATATGAGATTTCTTTTTATAGAGTTGAGAGGGGCTTCTATAGAGAATGTTGGAGGGATTTTAGGAGCTTAAAGATTTATAAATTAATGATGATTCAATGACCAAAACCAATTATGAGTGCCATGCCACAACCCCATAGGGTTTTAGAGAACTAATTGGCGTTACTAACTTCAAACATGAATATCTCTCAAACCATGAAGAATTACTTGGCGTGCCATATATCAATGGAAATATCTCGATGAGTAGAATCTATATAGAATATCCTTGACTCAAAATAGAGTAAGTTTTCAAGTCAAAATTCCCTTACAAGATCACGGTAGCCCTTGGTGCTGCTTGGGATGATATCAATGACAACCTCAGATCATATTTAGATCAAGAGAGTCATCATTGAGAGAGTTTGAAGAGCACCACAAATGATAAGTCATAATGTGTGTAGATGGTTCTTCTCTAGGATTTTCATTGAATTTAGGGATATCGCTGGGAAATTTCTTTGGAATAACTAATGACTAAGGAGAATGGGAAATGGGATCATTGGTAAGTTGGATCATATCTAACAATTCAAGAGTTTATACAAATGGAAAATTCCTATTGGGGTACGATGGAGGATACCTTGGGTAAAATCGAATGGCCTGAGAAACAAGTATCTTCTCTCTTGGATAGGGAGGATTGTGATAATTGGGATACACATAACCTTGATTCCCAACTCCACGATGACCTTATATAGGTTAAAATGGTTGGGTTTGGATTCATTGACCTTAGTAAGGTGTTTGGGGTATACCTTGATATGGTTGATATGGTTGCCCTGTGTGATTTTGCATCACCCCAACGTAAGGTTAGTTAAGTTATTCGTATGCCATACCATATAGATTCTAACCCACTTGAATTTGAGGAATGGCATGACCAAGCGATGAAGCTTGTAAGATACCTTGAAGAGGCTTTGTAAATGGATCTTGGAAGCACTAGATATTGGTAGAATACGTTGGTTTAAATATGTAACTCGTGAAGGTTGGTTGACATTAATTTGGGCTCGAACAGGTTGGGGTATAGGTTGATGAGTAGGAATTTGAGATGAAAATGGAACAGGTACAAAGATTAGAGATGAAACCACAACAGAACTAGGCTGTATGGGTAATGTAGGTTTCCAAAATAACATCCATTCATGAATGTGGAGGTCTCAAATAAGGTTGAGCACTAACTTGTGATATTTGATGAGGAAATGGAAAAGGTCCCCTAACAGGCTTCCCCCCTACTGAAAGAGGATGGGAATACGGAGGAAAATGGCCCCCAATAGGAGGGTTCTCAATATGAAATAGATTGGGTTGTTATAGGTGTCCTTACCCACTGACATAAGGACTACTCTGTTGCTGAAAGTCATAGATGGAAGAGAAAGAGAAGATTTTGTAGCTCTCATCAAAGTAGTGTCATATAGTATTCTAGAAGAGGATGACATGGGAGAAGTCCATAGACTGAATGTTGTGCTAGAAAAGGTAACAGGAAATGATTGGTAACTAGGTGGGATGGATGAGCCACCATACAAATGTGTCTTTGGCGATGTTATAAACATGGATGAAGTTACAACATAAGTTGTCTTGGTCATAGCAGTAGATATAGGTTGACTAAACATGGCATATTCAACCACGGTTAACTATCTAAAAAAGGATTTCCAAGGGAAGTGCAAGGGTGAGTTGAAAGGAAATGAACTAGGCAAAGGAGCTTGTGATGGAGTACGAGAAGGAAAAGGATGAGCCAAATAAAAAGGAGTCCCTCCAAAATGGATAGGGGACGATGGTTGTGGCTCTTCTAAGGAATCTCTTCAAACCTCACAAGACCAAGTGGAAGATTTTCTTCATCGATTCCAAGATATATAGGTTGTGGTTCAGTCTGAGATAGAGGAAGAGAAGAAGAAGGTGCTAAAGTAACAAGTGTGGATAACTAAGGTGCCTGAGGTTGTATAACCTCAAGCTGTGTTGTATCTAATTCAATATAGTCAGGTTCAATAACTGTAGGTAATGAAATCACAAGTGCTTATTTTTCGATTGTGTCAGAATCACTGACAAATGAAGAAGTAATCTTGGGTTCAGTAGTCATAGGAAATGATGATTCTCGTAGATCTATTTTAGGTGGAGGACCAAATGCAGTAACTCTCAAAGTACTAGATTCGATAGTCTATGTCCTTTTGTTCCTCTAATGACATCTAGGAGTTTCTTTCGGAGGAAGAGGAGGCTCGTTTTCATTATTTGTGAATAAGAAATAGGAGGGTCTTGTTTGTCCACATTGGTTTAAAAAAATTTAAAAATTAACAACAAAAAATAAATTAAAAAAGGGTAATCTAGGAAAAATTGTTTACTAAGTAACATTGAATTGTAATATACCACCTTGGAGAACCAAATATTTATGTATGGGTAGGAAATATACCTGAATGTTATGTTCAATGTATCACAGTATACAAGGCACACCACTAAATTACCTAAGGTGAGGATAGCAATCTAGTGTGGAGTTCCAAAATATACTCGATGGTACATGGACGTGTAGTATGTGTTAGTGTTGTCTAATGTGTAATCGTATGCTGAGAGAGCTCCCATATACTTTTCATGCATGTATTTCCATCCGATATACACGAAGTTACATGGAGAATAGTCTGATACACTTATGTATGTCGAACGGGAGATCACCCTCAAAATGAAACGTTGGAAAAAAAACAATAACCCCTATGTTTATAGACACTGGAACATGTCTCTAGCCTAGACTTATAGATGTTATCATTAATGTTTGAGATTCTCCTTAAGATTGATTCAACAAATTTTAAATTTTATCTTGATATATGTTTCAATTTTCAAGGCTCGCCATGAACTTCACTTAAATATCGTAAAGATGCAATCTAGAATGACAAAATGAAATTTTATTTCAACTCAAAATCTATGTATGGGAGGGAAGAGAACAAGAGTGATGCATCATACAAGATGCAAAAAACAAAATTTGTTAAATCAATTCCCCTAATTCAAATGCTCCAATTTCCAATTTCACAAAAAAACCCCTAAATGCAATGCAAAATGCATTATAATGAGATTTTTCTTTTCAATCCACTTAATTTCCAACTAAAATGAAAGCTAAGATGCTTTCTAAATAATTGATAAAAGAAACTATATAGAAAGATGAATTTAATATCAATTCTTTCAATCAATCAATGATCAAGCAAAATTTTTCTAATGACCTAATTGACAAGAACAAAGAAAATCCGATTCAAATTCTTATCAAAGGCTTCTAGAAACAAAAGAAAACAAAGTGAATGCTTTTTATCAACTAAGACACACTTAGGGGTAGAAGAAAAACTAGCTGGAACAAAGAAGATGAGGGAGAAAGGCAAAAGAGGATATGTTTTTCATCTTACATGGATCAATGCAGGTGCATAATGGTCACTAGTCCTATGCATTAGATGTCCAGAGAAGGATAAGGTGCACTAGGGTTCTCTGTCTCTAGACGAGGGGGAGTGCTAATGTAGATGCGACCAAATTATGATAGAAAAAATCAAATCAAGCTCATATAAATATTTTCCTATGTTCAATCAAGATCTAACTGAGGCAATGAAGGTCAGTTCAAGAGGTGAAAATATTTCTAAGGTCAAGGAAACCACTATGGGAAGGAAACGATCCCGAGTAGAGTCACCAATTTATTATCAAAAATTTACAATTGCAGACAAAAGTATATTCCCTAGACTTAGTGGACTAGTCTAGAACAATAGAAAGAAAAGAATATAAAGTTTCCCATGGAGAATTTGAAGAATGGAAAGAGATTTACTTAGAATCCATCACAAGCTTTACATTCCTCCTAGCTCGTTAGCTCCAATCGTATCTCCAGATTCCATAATTAGAACCTTTCACATACAACCAAGTTAAGTCAGGGATCAATAACATCTATGTAGCACAATTCAATTAATCTATTAAATGAATCAACGAGGTATTTAAATACATGAATATAAGTGTAACAAAACACATATAGGAAATCATGCTACTTTATGTATTAATAGAAATAGGAGAGAGTTTACAACCAAGAATAGAAGTTGATCTGATAGAGATATTCCAAAGTTGACTTGTCCTTCATTGTCATAAATCCAACCTCAATGTCACCCTAATGCATGAAGATGATGACTCTCTTAGATTGAAGGTAGCAACATGAGGGCATGATCAATCCACAAAATCCAACCTTGATGTTATGGATGGAAGTAAATTTATAAGAGAGGGATGGTAGTTTATGATTTACCAGAATAAACTTGAGATCCACTTACGATGGGAAGATGCGCTCAAGGGATAACAGTTGAAGTATCTATTTGAAGATCATATATGACTCGAACTTCTTATCCAAGGTAAATGGTTAAAACAACCACTGGAAGCATCTAGAGGATGAAGATTTAAAAATGTTTTTCTTTTTCGTGAATTTCTAGAATCCACACACCCCCAACAAGGAGCAACTATTGTTGACTAGTGCTGGTGCATAATAGAGAAACTAGTGTTGAACACAAGTCTCCAAAGGGACATGGTACGCTAGGGATTAAAAGCATTGTTTCTTAGTAGTTAGACAAAAAAACAAGTAATTTGGAAAGGTCATTCTTAGGGATTTGTGTAGCGATGATGAAAATGTGTTCACATATGTGTATTGATCCAATTTGTAGGCCTATTGACCAGATGCAACAAAATGGCCTATACCTAGAGAGGAATTTTGACACAAATATTTTTTAGTTATCCAAAAAGTTTGACTTCTTCTTGGGTGTGTGGTTGAAGATGAGTCAATCATTCAAGATAGGGTGTTTTGTTGGATTGATGAGTTCTTTCCTCCTTTTCTTCCTCAACATCTTCTGTTGGAGAAGGTGGGTGCGAATTAGGAAGTACCTTGCCAAATATAAAGCTTATTCGTTAGTTTTATCTAGCATGGGTAGGATAAGAGGTCTCTCTAGTCTAGACTTCGTGGGCCTACTTATTCTTCTGGTTCATATTGGGTTGAATAGGAATTTGTGGTTGTTTAGGTGGATTTTTAAGGGTAGCTATGCTTGAGGAGGAGGAAGAATTTGTAACACCCCTCCATTATATGTAAAACGTTTCTAACCTAAGCTAAGAAAACCTATGTCCAAGGTGTAACAATGACAACAAATACTTTATTTTTAAATAAATAAAGATAATATGAAGAGTTCGGAAAGTGAGACACCAAGAGATGAGGTTCTTTCCAAATAAAATCTCATTGGTGAATAAGAATGGATGATTATTTCATTATAAGAATTCTAGATCCAATTTTAGATAAGCTTAATGGATTTGGAGATAAATATCCATTAAGTTACTTAGTTGGAGAAACATGCTAAGTTTAAGAAAAATGTAAAAGCCTTGCAGGAGATAAAGGCAATCTTTTATGAGGAAAAGCCTCGCGAGAGATAAAGGTGAGATTTTCTAAGAAAAGCATAGGAAAATGGATAAAAAGATCCATAAAAGTGGTACAACACTAATGGAAACCGTATCATGAGATAGGATATAAAACACCCATTGCTGAGATGAAAAGCACACAGTTGATTCATGGTAAGAACCCTTGGCTCACGGGTGAACTGGTGGAAGACAGTTCTAAGTTAGGTGGCGATGATCTATTTTTCCAAGTGACTTTCGTAACATAATCTAGTTGGACTCAATTGCTTGGAATTTTTGTATGTGGCTCCTTATTCTTCATGTGTCGCATATTTAAACTTAGAAGTGTAATTGTATTGTGTTATCTTATGGTTCATTACTTTTGATGTTTTCAAACTTTTATGAGTTTGAGTAGAGCTGCATGAATAATATTTTTTCATGTAATGATGGAATAATTATACTTGTGGGGACTATTGAATCTAACTTTTATAGAACTTAAATTGAGGAATGGGAGCCTATAAGGAAACTATAAAATTAGGCCACTAGGGTATGTGACAAATGGTATCAGAGCTCTAAGTTCAAATATTGCAGCCTAAGGGCCAACCCACCTCTGTAAAGATGAATGAGCTTTAGGTTCTAAACAAATAAGAGTTTTCACTGAAGGGTTTTGGTTGTAAAATTTCTATAAGAAAAGTAATCCAGAAGCCATAAGGTTGAAATTAAATCTTAAAATAGCTTGGAGGAGGAATTGGAAGCCATAGCATGTGAATAGTATATTGATTACTTACAATTAAAGGAAATTTTGAACTAAAGTTGTTTAAAATGATGGATTCTGAAATCGATAAAGTGATATTTTAATGAGGATTGAAAGCTCCTATATTAATTGTCAAGTAGGTAACTAATTATGTTTCGAATTTCATAAAGGGATCATTTAAAAAAAAGTAGTCCATCAAATCACTAGATAGTGGATGTCATCTTACAAGGCTAAAGCCCATTTTTCTAAATACATAACATGAAGAATACCCTGTGATATGAATCAATTTGTATATATTGAGCACTTTACATGGGTCATATGCACAGTTCTTTGTTGCACGTCCTATCTATCACTCACTAGCATCATGTGGGAGAACTATCTATGCTCACACTTGAATTTTTTTTCTTAGTGTGAATTATTTTGAGTGGATATTGTTTCTATGATTATTTCTATTCCTAAGCAGTCTATTTAAATTAGTGTATCCAATGACTTTTGCATAAGCGACATAATTTTTGGACTACAACCTCATTAGAGTAATGCTAATTGTTGAGTAGAAACAAAGATGCTATATAATTGTTGATTTGAGAGAGATGAGTTTGTGGACACATTGTTATCGGGAAAACTAGTGTCTATTCAGAGCTCCTAGTCCCACTAAGACAGGTAGCTATCTTAGAAACACACAAACTAAAGTCACTTGTGTTTTCCTTTACGAGAAATAAATGAGAAAGAAGCAGAGAGTACCAATCTGAGTCTTTCGCTTGGCTCCTTGCTTGTTTCCTTTCCCCTTTGATAGAATCTCGCCACTCCTTCCTTACTTGTCCCGCTTCAAAGAGCACCTGTAGAGTCAAAGCAACATAATACCATCAAAGCATAGAGATCTATCACTGTAAACAATATAGGATCAGATATATATTGACCATACAAATGCATATATCAACACAATATTCAGAGAAACACAAGAATATAGAGGAAAACTCAAATAGCTTTATTGATAGAAGTAGTAGAAGAGAGAATTACAACAACTTGGTCTGACCCAGCGCCATCCTCCTGGAATGAAAGCCCTCTTCACCTCATACAAAACAAGATCACCCAAAAATGTCTTCAAAGATAAACCAATAGCACTTCCTTGCAAATTACAAAATTCCACCGTTTGAATCTCTGGGATGAGGGATCCATATATAGATGTTTGTAGGGGGGTGAGTCAGCTTCTGGGATTTTGAATAGTGTCATCTCTCTAATAGTTCTTGGTTCCACTTAGAGATTTCATGATCTCTTACTCATCCTTGGGTGAATTCAAAGAGGCAAGTGTCAAATGAGTAGCTTCTAGAAGATTCTCAAGGTCTCCACCTAGCAAACTTCTTGTGCCATTTGTCTGCCTTAGCTCATCGCACGTTACAGAAGGGCTTTCCAGTATGCATCACACTTTTTGCATGTGGCAGGTGAGATGCATCGCACCCGTAGCATTGGGCAGTCTATATGGTCCTGCTTTGACCAGTTCTGAGTAGTTTTTCGTGGAGAACTTCTGGGAGATGATGTAATCAGTTGACCTTGCTCCTTTAGGGTATGAAACAACACTTTTAGGGGCTTACAAGACCTTGGTTTAGGGACATATATGATTGGTGCTGCAGTTCCCAAATATGTCTATAATACACATGCCTGAAATTTATCCCAAGTTGGCACCATAAAAGCTTCTAGATTCTAAATAAACCAGGGATGCATATTGTTTACGAATTTATCTTCCATGTTGGTGCTCAAAGGTTTTCAATGTCAACATATTTAAATCACAAATCATATAGGTGTACTATTTTTAAATGTGGGGAATGATTGATCTATGGACTTATATGACATTATCAAGTGAATTGGAATGGATGAAGCATACAAGGGTGTACCATATAATAATTTGGATTCAATGATCTCGATTCTTGACTAAATATTTATATTTTCTCTTAATTTAGAGCTAGACCTTGCATTCAATTAGAAGTTTGTCAATTACAATGGAAATGGATAGATTGAGTACTTCGAATAATAGCTTAATATCTTCTCATATCCTTTCCAAACAATACTTGAGATATCCAATCCATTGTTCTCTTCTCTCGTGTAGATGGTGATGGATTTGGTCATTATTACCCAATTTGAAATTTTCAAATGGCTATTTTACTGAAGAAGTAATTGACAATATTCTCTTCTTTCACTCTGTTGAGCTTGAAAGTTTGGAGATTTTTGGGTTGTGAAAAAGTGTTATTGGAGATTCTCGGGTTCTATCCCTTAAAAGAGTGAAGAAAATCAATTGTAAATTTTAAAGTATTCCTACCTCTCTATTTTAATGTGATTGTATCCTAATTTTGAAGCTTTCCTATTGAAAATACTAACAGAAGTTCACATAACTACCACCTCAATTTTTTTGCAATTTTAGATACCTTATAACCTGTTCTCTAAAATGCTTTTGGACCAGTGATGGTTTCTTGAAGGAGCTCGTAGTAAAAAGTCCCTCTTCTTGAAAAATTTAGAATGGAACATGGTCAAGGTCTGAGGGATTTAAAAATGCATGGGTAGTGCCCTCGTGGACTCCTCCCTTTGCTTGTCTATGGCGGTGTTGGTGCTAAACAAATGGCTTGGGTTGACCATCAATGGAATGAGGTATAAAGAGTCATGGGATGATCATTGATGGGGTGAGGATGAGAAGTTGCGACACTCCATATGCTGGTTGAGACAGTAACACCTTTCTCAACTTCCTTAGACTTAAATCCTTGCTCACAAACTTTACAACAAAAGAAAACTGACATGCCTCGAAATGCTCGATTGGCTTTGGTATATTAAAATCATAAGTGCATCTTCCTATTCAAGTTTGATGAAGAAAATCCCTGAAGGACTTATGTTTCCTCTTTCAAATCCGTTATAACAACTACCGTCGTCCCTTTCGATCCACAGAGTTGTTTTTCCTGCTTACCTTATTAACAGATCTAGCAATGTTCGTGAGCATTTTATGACTGAGTTTCCTTAAATGAAGCCAATTGGATAATGTTTATCCCATTGATAACATACTCATAGCTATATCTTTCATTTCTACTGTAGGTTTAGAGCACGGAGGCCACGTGAAATTGGATCGACAAGATTGATGTTTTTTTTTAATATCACTTTGTCTTCTCACCTTATCCACTGAGCTGGATATGTTTCCATAACGATCATACCGGTTGGATAATAGTTATCCTTATGAAAATTCTCATAAAAGCAATTAATTGGCAATGGTTATCCGGGTTCTATCTTATCCTTATGAGAAGACTGCTCTAAAAGGCCTCCTATGTCAATATGATCTATTGACATTGGGGAAACATGAGAGATATCATTTTTGAGTTATTCAGCAGAGTGCAAGATAGAGTTGACAAAACTACTCTACGATCCATATATTAATATTTTCAGGAGCATAATTCCTCCTCTTACAGGGATGCTAGATTTGTCACCAATTCTCACGTTCTTTTTATTGAACGTTGTTACATGTGTTGCCTCTGCTCTTTGGACTGAGTTTCCCAAAGAAGTAGAAAGCTAACGGTGGGTCAACTTCAATGCTTTATTAATGACATGATACAATATTTTAAATTTATGCCTTTGTTTCAGTATTAGCGCTTTGTATCTGTTTGCTTGATTCAAATCCCTAAGAATCGTGTTGTAACCAATAATGTCATTCTTTTTAGCCCAAATCAAGTTTTTGTTTTGAAACTTGCCTTATCATGTGACAAATGGACGTCTTCAAAACATCATAGCCATATTCTGGTATTGACACAATTTTCATAATTACACTAGAAGGGTCGATATATTAGAAAGAGTTTGTTCTTTTTGTATTTATGAAGTATGTGTCACATTGGTGAAAGTGGCGGTTCCAAACATTCTCTGATGGTACTAGAAATAGGGGCATGATTCCATTCTAATGGGATAGGCTGCATTAGTGCATTAGTGCTAGATTCCAGTGAAGGGTGTACTCATTTAGGGTAATAGGACCAAGAAGTGGAGGATAAGGGATTTGGATTTTGGGTCTTTTCTAAAAGATCCTTTGTTATATGTGATTGAGATCTATTCTCTTGTTTTTAATGAAGTGTGCATTACTAAATTCATTTACAGACTTGATAAAATTCAAATAGGAAAGGAGTTGACTCTTACTATGTTTTCTTCACTTAGAAAACGATAGGAACTTAAACGGTAAATTTTGTTTGAAATAATTAAAAGCGGATTAGCTTTTAGTAAGGATAAATTGGTCGAAAATCATATACATTGCAAATATTGTGGCCATGATTGCTATAATGACACTTAGTGAAGGAGATGAAACATTTTCACTATTTGAAAATGGGCCTCAATGTAATTTTTGTGCATTTCAAAAATTTTGTTCTTTTTTTCTCTCACAGTTTAGTTATGTAGTAAACTATCATTTCATTTTATTTGAGAGAGTTGTATGTGATTATGAGTTATTATGAAGGTAGTCTAGCCGAATCCCACGACAATATTAACTACAATGTACACATAGTTATGGGTTGTTCATCAATTTGAAAAATGTTGGCATAAATTTCTTTCATGTTGTATCTTAACTCAATCACTATAACACTGTAAAAATGTTCTACAATTTTATGGCTATCATATGGAGTGTATATAATTATTGATATCTAGTTTTACATATATTTCTTTTCCTCCTCATTATTTTATGGTGTATACTTTGTCATGTTGGTTATCTTATTGGTAAGTTATATCCCTATAGCATTTCAAGAATGTTATTTCACTAGTTAGTGTCACTTCTAGTTGGTAAAATGATATGTGTTCAAAGATGAAATGACGGAAGTTATAAATACGAGAAAACAAGTCAGCAAGATATAGAAGCACAAGTACAAAAGTATATTGTGCATGCTATCCCTATACAAACTGTACACACTACATTGCATTAGATATATAGCATAAAGTACCACAAGTAGTTTTTCTAAATTAAGTTCATCCTTAGAGGGAAAACCTGTATGAGAGGTAAAGCTATCTCATCCATATGGGAAAAGATTGGAGAAAAGTAAAAGTTTATGATACTATATTTATAATCATGTTATCAAATTTAATATTTAAATTCTTCATTATGTGCTATATATACCAATGAATCCCACCAGTTACAATCACAACAAATCTTGAGACACAAGTTGACCTACCAAGGGAGAAGCCTAAGAGAAACCAATACAAGTGCTCAAATCTACGTGTTTTGATAACTATAGTAGCATGGGGGAGAGCAGAAACCCTAAAATTCTCCATTGGAACAAATAATTATGCAATGTTGAATTGTAGGGGAGAAAAGAGCAATGCAAAGAAAATAAATAACTTATTGATTATTTCAATAAGTAAGAGAGGCCAACAATAAATTGGTTTTACTTTTAAATTTTTTTATGGGCGTACTTATTGAGTACTAGAAATTACATGCACCTTGTTAATGAGTTATTATATCCTTGGAATTTGAGAAGGCTCCAATACTAAACACCTCGTCATAAGAGGAGTGAAGCCTACAACCAATTCTAGAAATGATAATTGATATGAAATTGTATAGAGAGAATCTATATAAAGCACCAAAATAAAGCTCATGACATTCTATCAACATTAACAAGAGATTGATGGTTGATTAATTTCCATCCTAGAACAATTATGAAAGTCTTGTTTAAGGATATCTATTCATAAAGGTTGCCATGAAAAATCGTTAAGCTCATGAAGGGAAGGTCATTGTATGAGACTATGTATTTGTAAAAAAGAATGTCTTTCAACTTAACATTTGATTGTGCATCTACATGTAATGATGCAATCCATTTTGGAATGTAATTTTTCATGTTGGGGAAAATGCTATAGAAGGGAAATTAACCTTACCAGGTTATTATATTTAGTAATAGATGCATATTTCGTCGGAAATGCATAGTTTGGACCTACAGGTGTCTTTAAGTAAAACAATATCTAAATAATTGTAGCTAAAAGAAATAAGAAGCGCAAATTGTATGTTCAAATCTAGAATGAACTAGGGCCATAGTTATGAAGAGTATGCACACATGCAATACAACTTAGTGTACACATGAAGACATCATACATTAACAATGGTATGACCTTCATAAGTAGGTCAATGGATCTGTCACCCAAACATACCAATATGTAATGGAACTGTAAAAGAAACTCTCAAGGCCACATTCTTGACCCTACTTGAACTCAATTGTGTCAACTCAAAGCATGCAACCACAAACATCACAATCTTATTGTGCATACCCATCCAGATATGGATGGAGTTTTGCTGATATCTTACAATAGAAATCTGTGTGTATATATAAAGCTTATATGACAAACAGATTGGATATGGTGGTGCTTATGCACTTGAATTAAAAATAGATAAATTCAATTGTTGTCTAATGACTAGTAAGAAGTATCGTAGATTCAGAGTATGACTGACCGAATTAATTAACAAATTATTGATATCCCAAAATATTTCACATTAAAACAATCGTGAGGATGTAAGGATCTTATGATAATAAAATAATACATGCACTAAAGGAGTGACATATAAATAAATGATTCCATAAGGATGAATGGTAAACCATTCAACATCTCATTGTTGAGTAAATATAATGCTTTAACCATACTGGATGGTTAGGTGGGACTAGTGTTGGGTTGTGTTATATTCTTTCCACGTAGTTAATAGGGGGTTTGAAGGGCACCCGTAACCCCACTTTATGGGGTCTGGGGCAGCGTCCCAGAAAATTTTGGTTTTGGACCACATGTTAGGTTGGGCGGACCCACCTATGGTTTTGTGCATGATTTTCGCACATGTTTTTTGGACGCGATGGTTTTCGGTCCATGGTATTGGACGCGATGGTTTTCGGTCCATGGTATTGGATGCTTCGGCATGTATAAATATGTATTGTAACAATGAAAGGAACATAATGAAAAAATCAAGCTGGTAGTCCCGGTTTTGGGATCCAGGGAAAAATCTTTGTGCATATGTGTTTTATGGGTTATGCTCTCGCATTGTTTATTTTCTTTGTTTAAGAATTCGTATGCAGGTAATTTCTGTACAGGGTTAAAACCGACAACTAGTAATTAGGATGGTTGTACTCAAATATATTGGACAATCATATAATATGAAATGTATAGGTTTTACCACTATCAAACAATCTTGAAGAAGTCTACTAGTCAAATTTCCTTAATAGTGTTGTTGTTCTGAATATGACAACATAACAAGCACTACCTAAACGATGCATTAATTAATTTGATAATTGATAAATGAGTTATATTATTTTGTTTCCATGGGTGATTTAATGTTTAAGAAGAAGTGTAAACATGTGAATAACTTAGGTTCACACCTTGGTACACATAGTACCTAGAAAACTTGGAGGGTGTGGAATTGAGAATATGGTAACCTTCATTTATAACTTATGTATGGGAGATGTATGTATTTGCATACTGATTGTTAAATTGGTTTTGGACATACACTGAATTATTCATGGCCAACAAGGTGTTGCAAGAAGTGTAAAAAGAAAAACAGAAAATCATATGACATGATTGGTTTATGTGTAGAGTACTTTTGAGTACCAAATAGCTATTTTCCTAAAGACAAGGCTAAAATTTGTTATTAAATGTCAAGTATAATACTGAAAGTCATACTATATTAAAATATTGCTTTATGATTGGGAGGGGGTCATTAAGACCCATTTATTGACCGAGTAAATTCCAAAACTCAAAGTTATTGGTATGATAAGGTTGTAGTATGAATGATTTTGCTGAAATTATTATGCAACCACAAAACAGATGAAAATGATTAGCTAAATAAAAGCACCTGAATACTTTGATTGCAAAAACGGAACAGGACCATGAAATTCGTTAATTTCCAATCGAAAAAATGAGCATAGTTTGGTCAAAATTACCTAAAGGTAATATGAATAATCGAAGGATTGTTTTGGAATAATACTAACATGGTTGAAAACATGTGGATGAAGGATATGTCATGCTATGGAAATTGATATTAGGTGCACATGTACATGTGGTAATGTGTACAAATGGCACATATGGAACTAGTATGGATGCATGTATTGCATGATGATATATTACATGTATAGTTTTGTGTGTGTAATGCACACTATGTACATGTGCACATGATAGAAGAAAAGGCATTGGGTGATTGTCTGGTATGGAAACCGACCCAGAGTACGTACAAGAGAAAGAAGCTAAGAAGTGATTCAAGGATAAGTACCGTTGTTTTGTTTAACTTTTGTATGCATGTGATTATGATTCTGATCTATGTGGATTACACATGATCTATAATTGATGGATATATATGATTTTGATGGTTATGTTTGAGATAACCTGATATGATATTTTATACATGTTTATTAGTCAAATGTACTAGTGTGACTTATTGTGACTAATGCAGGGCAAGTGTAGGAGCCAAGTGTTTGACAGGAACACAAATCCATTAAAAGAATGCAGGGAAAGAACATGAATTTCCTCAAAAATAATAAACATGAGGAATCATTTTTAAATTGCAAGCAACATAACTTGTAGTTTCTCAAATAGTAGTATTATATACCAAGTTATGATATTAACTATGGTAAACAAAGTTGAGTTTCTACATCTAAAATATCTCACAAAATTGATTGAAACAATTGTTACAGGTAGTGATGGAAGGCGATGTGATTCTTTGTAGCTAATATATATCAAAAGATTTGCATCAGATGACAAGGCCATGGGAGCCTGTAAATTCAAAGACAGCTACTTGTGAAGGAGGAAATAATATTGTAAGATGCAAAAATACACTGAGGATGGTCTAAACTTAAGGGGGGAGTATGTAACACCCCTCCATTGTATGTAAGACTTTGCTAACCTCAGCTAAGAAAAGGTAGGTCCAAGGTGTAACAATGAAAGTAAATAATTTATTGTTAAATAAATAAAGATAATATAAAATGCTTGGAAAATGAGACACCAAGAGTTGTGGTTCTTTCAAAATAAAATCCCATTGGTGAATGGGAATGGATAAGTCTTTAATGATAAGACTTCTTGATCCAATTCTAGATAAATTTAATGGATTTGGAGATAAATCCATTAAGTTACTTAGCTGGATAAAGATGTTAAGTTTAAGAAAAACATAAAAGCCTTGTGGGAGAGAAAGGTAAGCTTTTATGAGGAAAAGCCTCACAGGAGAGAAAGAATAGATTCTCTTAGAAAAGCCTAGTGAAGTGGATAAAATTATCCATAAAAGTGGGACGCCACTAATGGAAACAATATCATGAAATAGGGTATTAAATACCCATTGAAGAGATCAATAGGAGGAAGTTGATCCATGGAAATAACTCTTGGCTCGGGGATGACCTGGTGGAAGACAGTTCTAGGTTGGGTGGCAGTGCTCGGTTTTTCCAAGTGACTTTCGTCAGCTAATCTAGTTGGATTCAATTTCTTGGAATGTTTTGTATGTGGCTCTTTACTATTTATGTGTCACAACTTAAAACTTAGGATTATAATTTTATTGTGCTATCTTATGGTTGATTACTTTTGATGTTGTCAAATGTTTATGAGTATTAGTAGAGCTACATGAATAATATTTGTTCATGTAATGATGGAATAATTATACTTGTGATGACTATTGAATCTAACTTTAAACAAAGTGAAATTGAGGAAGGGAGCCTAACAAGCAACTATAAAATTAGGCCATTAGAGTATGTGACAGAATTA
Organism: Pinus tabuliformis; assembly: GCA_031772625.1. Lineage (NCBI taxonomy): Eukaryota > Viridiplantae > Streptophyta > Pinopsida > Pinales > Pinaceae > Pinus > Pinus tabuliformis. Next base: position 653,142,089 of record CM062808.1, on the reverse strand, counting down.
AGGAAGGTGGTTAAGCATCATGAGGACTCTATCCTTGTGATGGATTAACCCACTAAAGTAGTTGGTGTTGTTATGAATGAAAAGGGGGAATGGCAGGTTGAGGAGGATAAAGTCGAGTAGGCATGGGCCATGGTGAGTTGTTAGGTGGATACCAAGAATAAAAAGTTGCTTTATGTCTTGTATTAAAAGAAAAATGATAATGTATACCTTTTTGATATGGCATAGGGCATTATGTCCTCCTTTGGTTGACGAAGCAAAGCTGCTCCCTGCCTCCTTATGCTCCCTGATACATTGATTTTATACTTTCAAGAGATGGATACTTGTGAGTTGCATGATTTTCCTCACACACAAAGAAGATTTAAATAATATTTAGTGGGGACTCATTTCTAGGGTGTCTTTTGGGGCATCTAGGGCATGATATGATTAATTCCCTTTATATCTCATATTGTATTTTCCTAATTTGCATTGTGTCTGTCTGTAGGGAAAAGGTGTGTAAGGTTTCAATTTAAAATTCCTCCAACATACCTCCTATTTCATTATTAATGGTTGAAGTAGAAGGTGAAGGAATTACGAAACCTTGGATAGATCTACCTCTTCTCCTTGCAACTCTAGAGTGATTTTTAACATTGTTTTAATGTCTTCATAATTTTGTTCATAAATATCTCCATTACAAAACATATTGAGGGTATCCATCTTCTCTTCTCTCACTCATCAAAGTAAAACTAGCTTCATTGATTCTATATCAAGGGTGTAGTTAGCTCTCCTATAGCTTAGCTAAAATCTTTCTTTAGAGCCTTCAAAGGATTCATTTGGCCCTTGAGTCATTCTAAGGATTTATTCCTTTGTGTCCCTTTCCCTTCAATAGTCCTTGTACTTGGTGTTGAATTCTTGTTTTATCTAAGAACATGTAGTAATGTTTCCTCCCTTTGAACTCATGAACCAACGCAAGGCTGCAACCTTGAGGGTAAACATAAACAATTTGAGCTTTGCTTATCAAGGTATAATCATATGTCCTATAGCCTACAAAAAATCCAAAAATGATGGTTTCAAGTTCCTCACAAGTGATTCCATGCAAATGTGGAAGATAAGTGGGATTGATGTTCTTCATTTCAGCTTCCACATTTTTATCTATTATAGGAAAGGTTTTAGGCTTTCTATTTCCAACCATATTTTCAGTGGGTGATGCAGGTCCTTGTCCTCCTATATGTGCCTAATTTTTTTTTGTTTTTTCACCCAAAAGGGATTCTAAAACATCTATAGACAGAGAAGGAGGCCCACAATCACTATGAGGTGAAGGTTGACTACTTGTGGAGATGGAGTATTATAAATAAATTTTAACGAGTTATCCCTAACTCTATGAGGAATGAAATAAGTGACCTTTTTTTTGTATTTTGTGTATTTTATGAATAGAAGTACTAATAAAAAATATTTGTGATTCTCAGGAAAGGAAACAAGAATGATCCAACTTAAATGCAACGACCGCACCTACCTTGACAACTCCCTAACAATGGTTCCAAAAAATGATGGCCCCAATATTATGAAAATAATGTTGCAACTCCCGATGTGATCAAACTTAATTATCAACCAAAAAGTTGTATAAACTTAAGAAGTATTAGTATTATATGTACAACACGAAATATTTTACTTAGGTTGATCTGATGTAGTGAAGAGGTGTTAAGATGCACAAAGACCACCATGCTATAAGAAATACTTGGAAAATGTAGTAAATGACAAGCAAGGATATTCTAAATTGTAGGAAGGAAAATAATTGTAAAGGGACATATTATATCATAAAGAATTAAATGGTATAAACGAAACTATAATGTGATTTCCAAAAATTAAATAACAAATAAAATCCCTAATTTGATTTGTAGGAAGTAAATGACAAAATTAAATCCTAATCTAATTTACAGAAAGTACATCTATGTTATTTTAGGAAAGGAAATGATCGAAGTAAACTCTATTCTACTTACAAGAATACAAATAAAATACTCAAGGATGTTGAACGTAAGTCAATCTTATTCTATCTGATAAGTAGTAGAAGTAGCTCAACCTAATTGTAGGATTGAAACTACATGCCTCTACAGTACATCTTTGAGGCCTAAATGATGTTGTTGATTGATGAGTAATGAAGGAAAAACTTTTGATACAATTCCGGAGGCGATATTTTCAACAATCTATGTATTCCTACAAGATTCCTTATTTTACTAGAGGAAACATCCAAGCATGATTTTATGGAGTCTAAGAGTGGTTTGAAGGGTGAAATGTGGCTCAAGCTTATGGAAACATCAAAGAGTGATTTAAATGAGTCTAGGAGTGGTTGGAAGGGTGGAAAAGGTGGTTGAGGGTTGTGGAAGCATGTGTGGGACATTGCCAATCTCATAAAAACCTAATGAGATACTTTATGAAGGGAAGAAACAAGGCTAAATGTTTCCTGTAGCTAAGTTAGGAAATTTTTAACATGTGGATAGTTTTCAATGATGAAGAGTAGTGAAGAAAAAGGTGAAAAGGTGAATGATTCCAATGCATGAAAATTATGCTATTTCAATATATGAAACAATGTATCTCATCTCGAAGAAAATTACATGTTCAATTGATAAAATCAAGATGGTTAAGCAATTGTCAAAATACTAATTGCAGAAAACAAAATAATAGTTGAAAGGATGAGTTTAATCTATAATGGAAAATGCTATTTCATAAATAAAAAAAATGTGCTTATCATCACAAGGTACAAAACCAAGCTTCATTAACGAGCTCACTTATAATTGTTTAGTCAATTCAGTGTGTCCTAAATTGCTACATAAGTTATCAATTCGGGAGTCGTAAACTGATGAAGCGTAGTGCACTATATGTTCTAGACAACCCTTTTCTTACCTCACTATTTTCAATTTTATCTTGTTTTGGGCTTTTGTTCTTGTTGGTCTCCTAAAGTGTTTAATGCAAATGGAAAACCTAGTCTAACGTTTTAAGAATAATTTTAAAGATCATGTGTGGATGTAGAATTGAAGACAAGGTTTATGCTTATGATAATTTCCAAAATTAAAACTTCAAAGATTTCAAAACATGTTGTCTACAAAATCAAAATTTGAACAAGAGTGTAAACATGCAGCTCTACATAAATCAAGCTAAAAATGAAGTGTTGAAAATGAGGTTACTATCTTTGTTGTCCATTCTAATTACAGAATTGAAATCTAATAAACTACTGCACTCAAAACGAAAAAAAAATAAAGAAACTAGAAACTAGTCAATGGTTTCACCCATAATCAAAATATTTTGTCAATTAATTTCTAAAACGAGGTTAAGCTAAAGACTCTGGAAATATCATCATATGGCATGAAATAATGAAATTTAAATTATCTAATTTGCACTCTAATGAAAGCAATGTCAATTACTGCATCTATAATCACAATATTTCATCAATTAACTTCTAAAACGGGGTTACGCTGAAGACTCCGTAAATATCATCATATAGCATGAAAGAACTGACATCTAAACTATCTACTTGCATACTAATGAAAGCAAAATCAATTACTTCACCTATAATCACAATAGCTCGCCAATTAACTTCTAAAACAAGGTTAAGCCGCTCTGGAGATATCATCATATAGCATGAAGAACTGATATCTAAACTATCTTAAGCAGTAAACAAATCTCACTAAATAAAAACATAACAACTGGAATTGAAATCTAAAGTTCAGCAGAAGAAGCAAGTCTCAGATCACCACTTGATGCAAAAACTGCATTAAAAATCTCGAGCATAACCTATTCTGAAATGCACTGATCAATGTTAATAGAAGATATAACAAGCTGCAAAATCATGTACAGGATTAGAATGATTAAAACCATAAGCAAAACATGAGAAATGGACAACTCAAATAAGAGAAGATATACATGAAAAACTATACAAAACAAAAGAAAAACCTCAGCCATGCAGGGGCCTTCTGCACAGCTTTGGACTAACATGCTGTCACTTCAAACAAGCTTAAACAACCATGTGAAAAAGATAGAGTTTTTGTATTATGAAACAGAGGAGGTGTCTCTCGGTTACACAAAAGCAAAGTAACGCTACAACAATAGTATCAGGAATGAAGAACTAACTATCTGCGTTGTAAATGCTTATATTTATAGAAGAAAATAGATAACTATATTCTAGAGGAAATTCTTCAGCAATGGACACGTGAACAGGTCAGAATCCGAAGATTCAGCCTCTCGATTTCCATGAATAGTAAATCGACGCAAAGTGGATTTTGGATTGCATTATGAAGATGGCCCGCAGGTGGCAAAAATGGATCCACGAGTTCAAGAATGGCTTCAGGCTTCTTTTACATGCAGGAATAGAGTCCTAGTTGATGTAGGACTCTCTGTTGACCACCCTTTGACTGGTACCTTTCTTCACGAATTCGGTTAAGCAGATAGGACCTCATCCATGTGTCCCATTTCTCCTACCGACGCCTATAACCTACAAAACAATGGAAACGACTGTAGAATTGCGAGTTAGCTACGGAAAGTGGCTACATTCCGTAGCTGATAAACATAACCTAGATCAAATAACACACATAATGATATAATTTGAAAATCACTCAAATGTACTCCTGAAATCAAAATGTAACAAATTTTGATAGATTATGAGGCACTGATATGGGAAAATAGAAGAGAAAAGGTTTAGGAAAACGTGTAAAGAGAGGTAGTTCTGGGGCTCAACATACCCCCACTGTGAAGATGTTGCATGTCCTCATGTAACCAAAACTGTAACTATCCTTCCTTCAATTCATCTCCTCTGAGACTTCTGCTAAGACATCTAACCTTTTCTTCTTCTTCCTTGCTATCATAAGGCATTTGTACTTGAGATTGATGAGGGTTCTACTCAACCTCCTATTCTTTTTCTTCAGTTTTCTATTCTTCTTGTGCCATAATCCTAAATCTAACATGGTATTGTCATGGATAACTTTGTCCAATTTGTTTTTCTCTTTTAATGTTTCATTTTCCCTTCGAATATGTCTGTTCAAGACTTCTAGCTCATAAATTTCTTGTTTTAATGACTGGATCAAAGTTTCATGATCTGTACCTGGCTGATTAGATGAAGTTCCCTGTTTTGTTGCAGTCTTCCAATGATTCAATGAAATCATACATCTGTTGCTGAGTTTGATCAATTTCTGGTGTTGTCTTCCTTGGACTTGTTCCAAAATCTATTGATGAGAAGGAGAATACTGTGGAATTTGATCAGGAGGAGTGTTTTCTAGTGGCTGACATGGAATTTCACCTCCCAGGTCTATGAAGTGAGCTCCTTTGATTTGCATTTTCTTCAACTTGCCCTTTAATCTAGAGCTTTGTTATTAAACCTTGTGAGCTTGTGTCTCCCTTTTCTATGCTCTGTTTCTCCTTTCCTTTTTCTTTTGCCTTGGTTGACTATTTTTTAAGATGAATTAATCTCTCAAAAACCACTTGCTCTTCTTCTGAAGAAGGCTCAGGAGTTTGGTAAATATCTTCAATATTCCTCTTCCCTTTCTGTTTTACTTGATTTCTAATCTCAGTCAATGTTTCAGAAAGCATTTCTTCTTTACTGGTTTCCTTGGTCACACTAGTAGGACTTGGATTGTTAAATTTGTTCTTTTTCTCCTACTTTTCTTTGTTGAACTTCCCTCAGGCAGTTCAGGAGGGTCTTGGAAGAAATTCCCAACTAGTATTTTTTTCCATGTACCTTTCCTCTCTTTCAATTAATTCTCAACCAAGATCTTAATAAGGCCATGATGATAAAGATGAGGCTCCACATCATCTATATTCCTTTTCATAGTAGTAGACATGTTTCTCAAGCTACTCAACAAGAAATAAGGAAGATTTATAGTTTCATTCTCCAAGAAATTCATTAATAATCTTATACGATACATGTACATGGAGCCATACCTGCCCTCGCATGTAATGAATTTTAGAATGATCAACAACAGACTAGTCCATTTTTCCTTTAAGGCTAAAACATGAATTCCTCATTTAAAAATTGATACGTCCATACCTAGATTATGCAGAATGACCCTCCAGACCTTTTCATCGAAGTCCTTACTCTTAAACCAACACTCTCCTTCATGTGGAAGCTCTGCTACTGCTGCAATGGATGACTGTTACTAAAAATTTGATGTCCCCAATTTCAACTTCTACACCATTGAAAGATCTTGCAAATGTTTTTGTGACTTCCTTATTATGACCCTTGAACTTCTTAATAAGCTGCAACCATTTTGCCTTCCTCAACATGCTCTTTAGTTGCGGGTATCCCTCCATAAATTTAGCTCCTTTAGGTTCTGTTTTCACTATAAGACCCATTCCTCCTTACTGCAAAGATACCTCTGTGGATGATATTTTTAGAGAGCATAACAGTTATGTGAGTGGAAAATGGAAGAGGGCTGCAGGGAGAATCAGTGATTACGAAATGGGAAGAATACTGAGCATGAAATGAGAGTGGGTTTTCGGAGCAGAAGTCTGTGTAAACAAACCATGAACCGAAAATCGTAAAACCTGATGTGAAAGTGTGGAAGCAGAGTATCACTCATGAAACTTGTGAAACTGAATAGTGTTTGAGTTGATAAAAGGCTGCAGAGTGAACGTCAGTGGGTTCATAAAAGGTTGCAGAGTGGACGTTAGTGGGTTCATAAAAGGCTGCGGAGTGGACGTCAGTGGGTTCATAAAAAGGTTGCGAAGTGGAAGGTCAGTGGAAGAGAGTCGTATTCAATCAGCTCACGTCTGCATTATTAGCCATTTTAACAAGTGTAATAAGGATGTGCAACTAGTACGAGTTAAACTCGAGAGTGGATTATGAGATCGTTAGGATTGATGCAGAGGATATGGTTGAGTTAAGGCAGCCATCAAGTCAAATCATTACACACTATGGAGCTTGTGATTTACAAACTATACAAATTATGTGTTTGAAATGCTATTTGAAAATGGTTTTGTTCATACCTTGGAATCATACCTCTTTCGTTTTGCTAACTTTTAATTGGCTGCCTCTTAGGTGATTTTCAGGTGTTGATGTCTTCAAAGATCTTCTTCCATACCTGCATATTGCTTTTACTATTATTTGGCTAATCCCTTGATTGTCACTGCAGAGTAACAGAGGATTAGCTGTGGAATCAGAATTTAGCTACGGAAATTGACATAGTGAATAACATATGACTTGGCGAATGAAAGGAAATGAATGGAAATGAAAAATGACTGTATGAATGATATATGGAAAGGTGAACATGGAGATAAACAGAAAGAAATTTTATTGATGGAATGTGGTGATGAGATGGAGCGAAATGAAATGAAATGGAATGAAAACAACTATGAGTGAAATAAGAGAGTTTTTTTGGAAAATATAGGGCATCATAAGCTTCTAATTTTCACCCTGTATTTTTTGTATAAGACTGCCAATCAATGATTGGTTTTCAGGCTTATACATTTACATTTCTTTTTTTTTTAGATGATGATGAAAAGAACAAAGACTAGGGTGGTGGAGAAGAATTATTATTCTTCACCAGCCTCATTGCAGAATTATCTTGAAATATTTTGATAAACTGCTCCTTTGAGAGTGGCTTATGACAGATCTTCAATCTGTGACCATTCACAATGAGACGAGTTTGATGCTCATTAATTGTTTTGATTCTTAATGCTACATTGCTAAAGACCTTTTCAATCCCATATGGCCCAAGCCAATGAGTCTAAAATTTATCCTGAAAATCTTTGAACTTTGAATCAAATAGAAATGCCCAATCTCCTTCTTGAAACTTTTTGTCCTCGATGTATTTGTCATGCCACTTATCTCTTTGATGCTGAACTAGATTAGTTCTTTGAATTGCTTCTTTTTTTTATCTCATCTAGGTAATTCAACTGCTCTAGTCTATGCTTTTGAGCTTCTGATAGATCCATTCCCAATTGAATTGCCATCTTGAAGGTCTGGACTTGGAACTCAATGGGGAGTAGAACTTCCTTCTCATAAACAAGTTCATAGGGAGTGTGTCCTGTTGTGTTCCTCCATGTAGTTCTGTAGGCCCATAAGACTTCATGAAGCCTTTCTGCCCAGTCTCCTCTGTGTAGATGCATAGTCTTGGTAATTATGCCTTCAATTACTTTGTTTGTGGACTCCACTTGACCATTTGCTTGCGGATGATAAGGAGTGGATTTTCTATGCTTGAAATTGTACTCTTCCTTCAACTTATCCATCACTTTGGATGTGAATTGACTTCCCTGATCTGTCACAATTTCTCTTGGAATACCAAAGCGAGTGAAAATATCCTTGTAAAGAAAATTAACTACTATATTTTCAGTAGCAAAAAATAATGCTTTGGCTTCTACCTATTTAATGACATAATCAGTACATACCAATATATACTTTTTCTATTTGGATGGAGGATTAATAGGTCCTATAAAGTCTAAAGCCCCTTTTTCAAAGGGTTTGATGAGTACCTGAGGTTGTAATGTCATTTCATTTGAGGGAGTAGGTTTCCCTACCCTTTGGCAACTTTCACACCTTTTGACATATTGGTTTGCATCTTTGAAGAGGGACGGCCAATAATATCATAAGGAAAGGATTTTATAAGTTGTCCTCTTGTCAGCAAAGTGTCCACCTTATGGTTCATCATGACATGCTTTGATAATATCAAGCATTTTATCTTCCCTGACACATCTTCTGATCACAAAGTCTGCCCTGTTTTAAACAATTCATTAGAAATCCATGAATATCTTGAACTCTCCTGAATAATCTTTTTTCTTTCACTAGGAAATAAATGTGGAGGTAGTTTCCCTGTAACCAAATAGTTAGCCATATCTGCAAACCAAGGAGTTTTAGAAATTACTACAAATAAGTATTCATCAGGAAACTTATCCTCCACAGGAGAATCTTCTTTGATATTCAAAATCCTAGATAAGAAATCAACAACTGTGTTTTTCTTCCCTGGTCTATCTAACACAATAATATTGAATTCCTGTAAAAGTAGGAGCCATCTTGTAACTTTGCCATTAGTAATAGGTTTGTTCATCAGATGTCTAAATGCAGAATGATCAATATGAATAAAAGTTTCATAGCTTATTATATAATGTCTAAATTTATTAATTGCGTGAACAACAACTAAGAACTCTTTTCCAGTCACAGAATAATTAAACTCTGTGCGAGTCAAATTTTTATTGGTATAGTAAATTGCATAAGAAACCAAGTCTTTTTGTCCCAATACAACTCCTACAGCTGTATATGAAGCATCTGTAGAAATATGGAAAGGAAGTTTCCAATTTGGTCCTCTTAAGATAGGTGTTTCATATATTCTTAGTTTCAAAGCTTCAAGTGCTGATTGGCAATCAAGACTCCACTTGAATTCACAGTCTTTTGTAAGCAGTTTGAAGAGTGGAGATGCGATTTTGGTAAAGTTTTCTATAAATCTTCTATAATATCCAGTAAATCCCAGAAAAATTCTAACATATTTTTGACAATTTGGAATAGGTAACTTGGAGATGAATTCAACTTTTGATTTGTCTACTTTAATCCCATCCCCTGAAATGTGATGTCCCAAAACAATACCTTCAGTAAACATCATAAAGCATTTTTCATGGCTTAATGAAAGGTTTGTTTCTTTACATCTTATAAGGACTTTTTCCAAATTTTCAAATGTTTCTTCAAATGTACTACCATAGACTGTAAAATCATCCATTTGTACCTCTACACAATTATGGATTAGATCATAAAAAAAATCCTAGTACTGCTCTTTGGAATGTTGCTGGTGCATTACATAATCCAAAAGGAAGTAGTCGGTAGGCAAAAGTTCCCCATGGACAAGTAAATGTGGTTTTATCCTGATCTTCAGGTGGTACCTGAATTTGATTATAACCACTAAAACCATCCAGAAATGAAAAGTAATTTTCGCCTGCTAATATATCTAATACTTGATCGATAAAGGTCAAAGGAAAGTGATCCTTCAAGGTTTCTTTATTCAATTCCCTGTAATGAATGCACACCCTCTGTTTACCGTTCCTTTTGGGTACTATCACCAAGGGAGAAACCCATTGGCTATCTGAGATTGGGTAAATGAAGTTCACATTCGGTAGTTTTTGGAGCTCTTCTTTCACAATCTTCCTAAGATTTGGATTCATCCTTCTCTGAGGTTGTTTGATTGGTCTACTATTTTCCTCAATATAGATATGATGGATGCAAGTCTTAGAGTCAATACCTTTTATATCAGTATACTCCCATGCAAATGCAGTAGAATGTTTTTGTAAGATTTTGGTTAGTTCTTCCTATTGTAACTTTTCCAAAATTTTGTTGATATTCAATGTTTTACTTGGAAAAATTTCAACTGCAGAACTATCAAACTCTTCCATAGAGTAGAGAGACATTTGCCTTGATGACAAGTATTCAATATCAAAATCTAACTGAAATTGTGTGTGATCATATTCTGAAGATGTTTCAAATATTTCTAATGTGTTCAGGATTTGACTATCTTCACTAACTTTAGAGAGAGTAAAGACAGGTTGTATAGTATCTTCATCATCGACCCATTCATTGTCTCCTACTTCTGTAATTGCTTTTGCTAGAGGATACAAAGTAAATTTCTTTGTTGAACTACCATCAGAAATGTACATGTCACCAGATCTACAACTAATAAAAGCATTAGCTGTGGCTAGCCAAGGTCTTCCTAAAATGAGTGGATGTCCTCCTAGATTATTCTTGGGGGTTAAAATCATGAAATCCACTGGATATTCCCAAGAATTTAAGGAGATTGAAATATCTTCCAGTACACCATCTAGCTTCATTAATGATCTATCAGCAAGTTGCAGTAAGGTAAGTGTGAAAAGAAGATTAGGAAGTTTAAGTTGTTCCATAGTATGTATAATCATAATGTTTATAGCAACCCCTAAGTCAATCAATGTATTTGGAATTTCTATTCCATTTATGTGTGTCTTGACAATTGGACTACCTGGATCCACATATTTCTGCATGGTAATCTTTCCCATCTTGATATCTGCTATTTTTCCTACTAGGTGGATTCCTTTTGTGTCTCTTGGTTTCCTACCTGGTCTTTTGATACTCAACTCCTTTATTGTAGTGTCATGATCCGGATTATCCATGATTTCTAGTAGTGTCATGATCCGGATCATGACACTACAAAAAGCTTCCACAGAAGCTTAAAATCTAACATAACTCCTTTATTGTTTTTTCTAGAATGGGAATCTCTCTGATGGCTTGTAGCAAGGGAATCTTGATGTAGACATTCTTTAATTCATCTAGGAAATCATAATCAGGAAACAAGATTTGTTTTCCAGCCCCTTATCAATTTGTAATCTCTCAGGGAAATGAGGTGTGGATGTAGATGCAGGTTGCTCAACTATAGGAGTTGTGGGGGTTGACTCTTTTTGTTTTTCTTTTTGAATGATTAGGTTTTGAAGGGATGCTTCTTCAGAACCTTTATTGACTTTTAGAGAATCCTGCTCAAAAGCATCTTGCTCTTGAACATCTATAGAAGGTTTTTCCTTTTCTAAAATCCTACCAAATCTAAGTTGAACATCATTAAGATCTAGAGGACCAATCATGTATGTAGGAAATTGTTGTCCTTCTACCATGTAAGTGAGGGTTTTTATTGTTGGGATTTGGTAATGGTTGGGCGGGTAGTTGATTTGGTTTCTGTTGAAATGGAAGCAAGAGTTGAGGATTTTGATTTTGTTGAGGAGGTTGTTGTTGTGAAAATGGAAATGAAAGTTGAGGGCTTTGGTTTGGAAGTTGTGGATTTTGTTGTTGATTTTGTGGGGGAGGATAGCCCTGATAAGATGGAAGATATTGATAATATTGAGCAAATCTCCCATAAGGATTTTGTACCCCTTGTGCCCATGATTAAGATTGATACTGATTTTGAGGTTGAGGTCAAGGTTGTTGCCAAGAATTTCAATTTGGTGGGGGCTGAAAATTCATCGAATTATTAAATCCTTGGTTTTGTTGCCATTCCCAAGGTCTTATTGAAACAAAGCAAAGAGATTCTACTGAATTTGGATGCTCCTGAAAGACAGCTTTGAGTCCTGGGATTGAAGGACAATCCTTGCTCTCATGACTTTCTGAGAAAATCATACATGTTTCTACAACTTTTGCATCTAAAGGACATTCTATTAGATCATGCTTCTTTCTACAATTTGGGCAAAAATGGCTAAGGCATTAGCTTTTGTTTTTTGCTTGTTTTGAATTTTGACGGTGTCTAGTTGTTCACTAAGGCTGCCTAGAATGCCAGTTTTGAACTCATCAAGCATATTTCCAATCTCTGCCCTACTTACTGTCCTAGTTGTAGATTTGTTTGCTCTAATAAGAGAAGCATCTCTAGTCCCTTTTCTAGTTTTAGATCTTCCTCTTGAGAGATGGACACATAGTTCTGCTATGTCACTTAGTGGAAGTTAAGAGACGTCTCCCTTCCCCATCATGTTCATAATATCTATCCATTCATCTCTAATGGCTTTCAATAATAGGGCTTTCAAGGTTTCCTCATCTAAATTGTTCATTTTTTCTCTCTTTAGGTTCTACTGAAATCTTTCAAGAAAATCCTCCAAGTTCTCATCTTCTTTTTGCATCATTTTGAATACCTCATCCTTATGATTAGTAGGCATACAATAATCCAGATATCTATCCAAAAATGCCTGCCTCATATCATTCCAAGTCCTAATAGATTGAGTGACTAATCCCATGAACCATTTCAGAGCAGCCCCTTTCAATGTTGAATGGAAGAGTTTGAGTTTTTGAGAGTCTTCTAGATAGTCATAGGTTCGGCATAAGACTTCAAACTCAAATAGAAATGATCCAGGATCCTCACTTCGTAATCCCTAAAAGTTTTGGAGGACAGATGGTGAATTTTTTTCATTGTATGGGTTTCCTCATCTACTATAGGGAATGCAAATGAGTTATCTCCTTCCCTATTTCACCCATTGTTACCTCTAACCCCCTCCTCCAAATAGTGGAAATTCTCCATCTTTCTCTTCTTCTGCAATGATAGTTTCCTAAGATTCTTCTGGCTCTTCTATTAATGGCTAATGAGAGAGAGTTTCTACCTCCTCTTCTTCTCTAGGTGATTCTACTTCTTCTACTACAATAGGCTCCCCTATGGAGGTGAAGAAGCGTTCTTCTCGTAGGTCAGATTTAGTAGATAGTGTGGGAGAATACTCTAAATTAGTTGTTGCCCCTTGAATTCGAGGAATCCTAAGGCTGGGAGTATGAGTCTAGGATGGAGGTGTATCTTGTCTATACCTTGAAGTAGTTGGAGTTGTAAAAATCGAACTTTTGCCCCTAGCTATAAACCTTCCCCGAGAATCTCTTTCTCTATGCATGTCATTTTTTTATTTCTTAATGTTTTTAATTGGGCTAATAAAAAATTTTCTAATCTTTTAGATCACACTAGGTGCAAGAAGAGAGCATATTCAAGAAATTATTGAACTAATAATTCTTTTTTTCTGATCCTCCAGATCACACTAGGTGCAAGAGGAGATCATACTTCAAAAAATTATTAATTTTTCCTTCTTTTTTTTAATGTAAGATATAGTCTACCTAGTTACACTTCCCCAGTAGCAGCGCCAAAATGTTTAGTCAATTTAGTGTGTCCTAAATTGCTACATAAGTTATCAATCCGGGAGTCATGAACTGATGAAGTGTAGTGCACTGTATGTGCTAGACAACCCTTTTCTTACCTCATTGTTTTCAACTTTTATCTTGTTTTGGGGTTTTGTTCTTGTTGGTCTCCTAAAGTGTTTAATGCAAATGGAAAACCTAGTCTAAAGTTTTAAGAATACTTTTAAAGATCAAGTGTAGATGTAGAATTGAAGACAAGGTTTATGCTTCTTATGGCAATTTCCAAACTTAGAACTTCAAAGATTTCAAAACATGTTATCTACAAAATCAGAATTTGAACAAGAGTGTAAATATGCAGCTACATAAATCAAGCTAAAAATGAAGTGTTGAAAATGAGGTTACTATCTCTGTTGTCCATTCTAATTACAGAATTGAAATCTAATAAACTACTGCACTCAAAACCAAAAAAAATAAAGAAACTGGAAACTAGTCAGTGGTTTCACACATAATCACAATATTTCATCAATTAAATTCTAAAACGGGGTTAAGCTAAAGACTCCGGAAATATCATCATATGGAATGAAAGAATGACATTTAAATTATCTAATTTGCACTCTAATGAAAGCAAAGTCAATTACTTCATCTATAATCACAATATTTCGTCAATTAACTTCTAAAACAGGTTTAAGCTAAAGACTCGGGAAATATCACCATATAACATGAAAGAACTGACATCTAAACTATCCACTTGCAGACTAATGAAAGAAAAATCAATTACTTCACCTATAATCAAAATAACTCACCAATTAACTTCTAAAACAGGGTTAAGCTAAAGGCTCCAGAGATATCATCATATAACATGAAGAACTTATATCTAAACTATCTTAAGCAGCAAACAAATCTCACTAAATAAAAGCATAACAACTGGAATTGAAAACTAAATTTCAGTAGAGGAAGCAAGTCTCAGATCACCACTTGATGCAAAAACTACATTAAAAATCTCGAGCATAACCTATTCTAAAATGCACTGATCAGTGTTAGGACAAGATATAAAAAGCTGCAAAATCATGTACAGGATTAGAATGATTAAAACCATAAGAAAAACATGAGAAATGAATAGCTCAAATAAGAGAAACTATACATGAAAAACTATACAAAACAAAAGAAAAACCTCAGCCATGTAGGGGCCCTCTGCACAGCTTTGGACTAACATGCTGTCACTTCAAACCACATTTAAACAACCAGTTGAAAAAGACAGAGTTTTTGTATTATGAAACAGAGGATGTCTCTTGGTTACACAACAACAAAGTAACGCTACAACAACAGTATCAAGAATTAAGAACTAACTATCTGTGTTGCAAACACTTTTATTTATAGAAGAAAATAGATAACTATATCCTAGAGGAAACTCTTCATCAATAGACAGGTGAATAGATCAAAATCCAAAGATTCAGCCTCTTGGTTGCCATGAGCAGTAAATCTATGCAAAGTGGATGTTATATTGCATTATGGAGATGGCCTACAGGTGGCAAAAATGGATCCACGAGTTCAGGAATGGCTTTGGGCTTCTTTTATGTGCAGGAAGAGAGTCTTAGTTGATGTAGGACTCTCAGTTGACCACCTTTGACCTATATCTTTCTTCACAAATTCGGCTAAGCAGATAGGACCTCATCGATGTGTGGATCATTCCTGAGCTGCCCATGTGTCCCATTTCTGCTATTGACACCTGTAACCTATAGAACAATGGAAACGGTTGTGAAATTGCGAGTTAACTACGGAATGTGGCTACATTCTATAGTTGATAAACAAAACCTAGTTCAAATAGCACACATAATGATATAATTTGAAAATAACTCAAATGTACTCCTGAAATCAACATGTAACAACTTTTGATAGCTTATGAGGCACTGATATGGGAAAACAGAAGAGAAAAGGTTTAGGAAAATGTGTAGAAGGGAGGTAGTTCTGGGGCTCAACAATAATCCCTACAAGGACAATGCTTTTCTCATGAACAAGACTTGGAAAGAGTCCTAACTATGGTAGATGCATATAAGGGAAATGTACAATGGAAGGGAGTTTAGGACTTAGGTGTGGGCATTACCTAAGGAGACATAGGTCCTTCGACACAAACTCAAACTGAGAAAAATAAATATTTTTCATTAACCTCCAAAAATAGTCACACATGAAACATAACGATTGAAATTATATGCATAAGTATCTTTCTCTAATCATCATTATCTTTCCTCTATAATTTGAATCCCTGCTAAGCTTCTAGGCTCTCTTATTTATACAAAATGTGGTTGAGTGATTATCTCTCTGAGGGGAGGATTGCTCGCTCTAACAATAATAATTTGGAGGATTTGGTCCCCTAGTGTCCTCAAAACCATAGGGAAGTGGTAAGTACTCTTAAGAAAGCTAAGGTTTAGCAAGGAACAAGACTCCATGACTCTCTCTTGTTGGTCTCCTACATGATCTACATTATAAATCCTCAATATACGATGCATTTAGGGTATTTTTGTAGAGGATATAGCACATATCTCCTAACCTTCCTAACAACACATTATAGCTTCTGAAATAAATTATAAAATATAGGAGCGGTTAAAGCATGGCAAAGGATGGTCAAATGGGCCTTAAATTATACTTATTTGGGAGGCCCATCATATTGTCTTTAATAGATAATTATAATTCATCTCCATTGGTAACAAAATTCTTTTTCTATTCTTTAGTTATTATTTTGCAAATCATATTTCTATAATCTTCATTAATCTTCATAATAGTTTCATATGCTTGTCCTTATTCATTGTCTATGCAACTTGATGACATACAAAAATCATTTTCTTTGAAAATATAGGAATTTGTATCCTTATTTAATGCATTATACATCAAATTATAATGTTAATTTAAAATTTCTAAATATTTCAAAATATACTCTATAGATCTCTTCTTAACATCCTCATCATTCTCTGTAAGGATTGGTCCTTTTTTATGTTCACAAAAGTTAACTTCTCCTTCAATAAATACCCTATTCTTTTTCTTAACTTCTTCGTTTTTCATATGTCAAATGAGGATTTGTCTTATGTATCCATTTCACTTGGAATTAATTCCATTTCTCTCTCTTCTATAGATTCCATCCATATCCATGTTCTTCTTCATGTTTCTATAACAATTCTCTCATCACCTCAAGTCATACATTGATTACAATTATATCTCTATCAATATTTTCATGACTTGATTTCCTATGGCTTCCCTCATAAACTTTCTTATGACCATGAATATTCATATTCCTCTTTCCTCTATGATATTCCTCTTTCTCATTATAAGTTGCAATGAAGCTTCTGTGACAAATTGACTCCATCAACCTGCCATTAAATATCTTACTAAGCTTTCCCATGGCCTAGGATTCTTTGATATTTCTGCTGATACCCTCCTCTAGAACATTCTCTAGAGAACATCTTTCTCTTGTAGCTCTTGAATTAAACTTGCCCAACTATTCTCTCCAATATTCTGTTGGAATGTATCTTTACCAAAAAATTCAAAGAACTTCATCTATTCTTAATTATAGTCATTCTACTCTAAGAATTTCTACCTCAACTACTTTTAATCAATAATCTACTTTATAAAATATTGAAAACACAAAACCACTTTACCTCTATATTTAACTTCATGTGAGCATGCACAATGTTGTTTCATTTTCTTCCATATTTTGTTGAATCTGCTATTCGATTCCTTCCTATGTCCCTTTACATTCCCATAACATTTTCCTTTTATATCCTCTTATCAAGCCCAATCAATTCTACTTTTAGGCAAGTAGATTTCCTTCGAGAGAACTCTAGTGTTCTTTTGACACAAAACTTCAAATAATATATTCATCAATATAAATCACAAATCGAATAATTTACTTCAATTATATTTATCAAAAATTTGATGTTTTAACCTCTTAATCTCCTACAAAAAGTTTACCTACTTTGACATCCTTTTCCAAATAACGTACCTACTCTGATACCACTTAATCTAGGAAAAAATCATTTCTATGTGCATTCTTTTTTTGGTCTACAATTGTCATGCTAAACTGCTATCTTGGTGTCCATGCACATTCTATGACAAGGACATAGTGATCTATGGGCTTATATCACTAATCATGTTCTCCTATTTTGTCTCTCAACCAAATCTACATTCCATACTTGTCAATCTTATAAGATCCACTTTGTGGTGACACTTCCAACATATATTTGGCTCCTGTAATCTATCTCCAAACACTCCACCACTCCACTAGCTCTAGCTTTCCTTATTACTCTTCCATTATCTCCACCAACATATAGGTTTACCTCACTCGGTGACTCCACACATATATCCAATTATAACATGAACCCCATGGATTCCACCCAATGGATAGAATTATCATGTTCAAAAGATCTAACTTCATATGTTTAATAGAGGTCTTCTTCTCAACCTAACACTTTATGCTAATATTTCACTCTAAATCTCTATCCATTTTCCTCCATGGTAGAGGCATATTTTTAGGACCAATAATTGGTATGTCATTGTCTTCTGGTTGAACATCATAGTTCATGTTCAAAAATGATATTCAAAATCCTATTGTGTCACCCTTTCTCGATTCAACCATTCTATGAAACATTATTGAAACTTTGAAGCTCATTCTTCTAGATTCAAAAATAAATAGTTGCCCAAACTCCTAATTCAATACAATATTATTCTAAATCTTAGTGACTTCTACAGAAATTCTAGCCAAACTCATCCTCCTTACTTATACCTTCAATTCTCTAAATATTCCTCCTCAATGACTTAGGGTGATTTATCTTCATTCTATGATGACTGCCTATCATAAGGATATGACTCGCCTCCCAATTACTTCACAAATTATTATTAATGGTCCAAAGAAATAGATGTGAATTGATCAGCCAGATCAAAATCACCCATTCCACAATTTTGTGTTCAGCTCACCTTCAGTGTAGGAACACTCACTCGTTTATAATTTCACTGACTTGGCACTGTAGATCTGCATCAACATCAACTCATTTACATGCCAAGTCTCTACTAATGTAAATCACCATAGAATTAATATGAACTTTGTATTATCTATTTATATTGTAATTCAGCATGGATCACTCTTCCTCACTCAATGAAGATTTCATGTGTCCACAATCACAATTGTTGTATGATTTATCCAAACCCCCGTATAATGTTATGAAGGTTAATTCTCAGATAGATATATTGTATTCTATTAGGATTATATGCATAGACTCAATTATGCACACAATTAACTCTTATTTACCACATCTCAATATATTTAACATAACTCATAGTAATACAAAGAGTCATACACATAACATTTGATGAATCTACGTTTCCATTAAACGAAGGAAATGATACATGCATAAACTCAGAAGCATTCGTTATCTTAATGGGATAATTTCACATTCATTTGTCGATTATTTTTCCTCACAGTTACTATCCTTTTATTGCTAGTAGGATTACAATAGATAGAATTATGAAGCATCATAAATTTTCTAGATGTTAAATTCATTCCATAAATTTCCCATATATTACTCCACAAATCATATTTTCTAAGTCCTAAAATCACTCAAGCTATACCTAGAATCACTACACAAATCTCACATGCTTTCTATGATAATTAAAAAAACTAACAATATTTACATCACATAATTAGAATTCCTTCTTTGTGTTGAAACCCCATTTGGAGCTATGTATCCAAAATTATTTGATAATTTTGGATCGAGCATGCTCCTCTACCAGAGAATACATGTCACAGGAACAAGCTCATCATTTTTAAGCCTCAAGTTCTTCTTTTATGTAGAATATTTATGAACGAAAGCCTTGATTGGAGGACTATTTGTCCCAATGAATCCTAGGATTTTAGTCAATTTGTACTATGAACCAATCTTGTTATCAAATATAGTATTCTAACTATTTGAAAAATAGTCTAAAAAACTATTAATGTCTTAGACAAGTTTCCCACTCCACTAGTGTAATACCAAATTTTAGTTCATCATTATTAGCAAAATGTCCCTCATCTTAACTTTAAAAATTAGTAATTTGGTTGTGCTAGAAAACAAACTATAATTGACTTAAATAAAACATATATAACCAAGCAATATATTTCAACTTATGAATTTACTACAAAACAATCATACTTTATAATAAAAAAGGTCAAAACAAGTGTGTTATGCATAGAAAATGATCAAAGTGGGGTTATTGATGGGGTTGTGGATTGCTTAATGTGTGGGTCCATGATCATGTCCTAGCTTAGGATTTTTCACATTCTTGTGCAACCAAAAATGCAGAACTTACTTTTATTGTGTTTCTTTCTACCGATATTTGCATACTTTCCTCATATCCCAAGAAGGGTACATAGACATAGCTCCAAGTTGATCAATTCATTTTTAATCCTCTACTTCCCTCCATTCTTCCTTATCCTTTTATTGATAAAATATTATTGAAGTTTGTAGTATTATTAGAAGTTGAGGATTGATCCTTAACCTTACAATTTGTTTTCCTAATTTTCTCATAGATATTTGTGGAGGAAAATCTTACAAAGTGTGGCTGAAAGAGTGTTGAAGGAATGTGGTTTTGTCATAAGGATATCATGGGTTGTGGAGTACCATTTACTATGGAAAATATGTATTTATTCATCATATAGAGGCCACAAGTTATTTTCAAATTATGATGTGGGTTTTTCTTATCTATCCTCCGAAATTGTGGCCACTTCCTAGTTAGTAGAAAAAATGTCATTTGACCAAAATGTATTTTAGCTTACGAAAATTTACCCTAATCCAAAATGTTTTTTATTTTTATTCTTCCTTATATTCCTTTAGCTTAGATGATATGAGCCTAGACATATTTGACAGTGGCATTGAGATCCCAATGCTAAGGGTTAGAGAGAACAAGGTTATGGAGGTAAAATTCCCATAATTTTGTTTTTTCTTCCATGTCGTCTTAATATTCCTCCACCAGTAATGTGGACATCTCATGGGTGAATTCACTTTATTTTGTTAATTCGAAACACCACTACCACTTTGGGAATAATGTAAGGAGTACAATTGAGCCACTTCTTCTAAGAATATTTCACCAACCTCAATTCTTGAAAAATATTTATATTTTTTTATTTTCAAGTTGTGTTTGGAAATTGAAATATTTTATTATGGTGAATAATAAAACAATTATTTTTTATTTGTCTTAGTTCAATTCTTTAGATATATATCTAAATATTTTTTTAAACCATATATTCAAATATTTTTTAAAAATACAAAACTTATACATTTTTCTAAGGCTCCATTATCTATATTTCCAAAAGCCATTGGAAATGCAATTGGGAAATTTTACTGTAGGTGCCCAGAAACAGAGGAATATGCCAGAACCACCTATGCACGCATCTCTATGGAAATGGACTTCATCACAAGATTCCCAGCTGAAATAAACCTTACAAGTAAGGACTATGTGTGGAACCAGAAACTCGATTATGAAAGTTTCCTTTTCAGATGTCGATCCTGCTTTGAGACAGGCCATCTAGCAAAAAATTTCTCAAAAGCCTCCTAGAAAAATTTTGCTATAAAAAACCACCACAGATCTACATGGTGGGAAGGAGCACAAAAATAACACTACACTGTCATCAAAGAAGAATACTCTAGAGAAAACTCTGAATCACAAGAAATCGAGCAAGAAAGAAACAACTCTCAAGACAAGCAGGGAGAAAGCCCCGCCCAACAACAAAAAAGTGAACTCAACAACCCCTCAAGGATCAAAAGTTATGAGGATTCGAATACCGCACAAAATAAATCTTCATTTAACAACAAAGCACATCTCCTAGACCAAACTTCTTCTCCGACTATCTTCAAAAGGATGAACACAATAGATCACAAAGCTAAGACACCAATGTCCCAAGAACGAGAAGAGATGAAGGAGATGCAATATAAAGGAAGTTGGAAGACCGTAGAGAAAAAAAGAAAACTAGAGCACCAATCTCGCCAAGAAAGACGAGGAGCCAGATAATTAAAAACTAAGAAAATTATAAGTCTGATAGGTCCGATAGACCAATTTGATCTCAGTGGACGTTAACCACCACCACCACCACCATCATCATCATCATATATATATATATAAAGTTTAATTATTTCATCTCTAAATATATTATTAAATTATCTTAATATAAATATCAAAATATTTTATTTATGAAAAAACTATTTTTATCACATCTTTTCCATATTATGTATAATATAAATAATTAACGAATCACAAAATTAATATTTTATAATTCTTTAAATTAAAATTATTAAGATTATGTCTTTCTTTTAAAAAAAATATATAATTTATATACAAAATATTTCAATTCTATTTTAACAAAAACATATTTCACACAAGAATTACACATGCAAGCATAATACATTTTCTTCATAATAAAAGTAATGCATAGAAAAGGAACGAGTTAAATAATGTGATAGTAAAAGTCAACTATCTGAAGAAAAGGAAAAAAAGGATGCAAAAACATTTATTAAAATCCATGCCTCGTGGAAATAACAAAAAGGACCTCAAATAGCGGCTTTAGAAATATGTGGTCATGACGGATTTGAAAGTGTTTCCGAATAAATCAAGCTCCCATCGAAATATCAAAAAGGTTTCTGCAACGTCTCTCTGAAAAATAAACATTTTTTTCTAGCAAAGACACGGTAGTTTAGCATCTGTCATATAGAATTTATTTGCGGGAGCCCAAAGGTTTTCGGGCATGACGGTTTTATTCGCGCAAATCCCCACATTACCTAAAGGTTTTAGATCATCATGTCAGTTCACAAAGGCACATTTTCTCCTAATCTCTCCTGCACTTGCAGTGAGCAGGTCAATTTCTCCCATCCTTTGCATCGAAAGTTTGAAGTTTTCGAAAAACTCTGTTTGATTCCGAAGATTATCAATGTTGGCCTTGGAAACAAAATTCGTGAGAAGCGCAGCATCCAATTGGAGCAGGCCTCTATGTAGCTCCAGGTTACCGAAATAATGGCTATCGAAGGGGAGGGAGCTGCCCAGATCCATTTCCACTTTTGTTGTATTGTGTCCGTTAAATCTTTGCACTGCATCTTAAGGAGTTGTGCGTACAAATTTTCCAGGGTAGGATCCAATATACCTCCACTACCTCCAAAGTCGTACAGTATGTTGCTGAACGAACTAAAGTGTGACATTCCAATAGTATGTGCACCTGCAACATAACATGATCAGCGTTTCATATGTGTGCAGAAATACTATTGGATTGCATTTGTATAGATCTAACTAATTCGGTTTGACAGGCACTATACCAGATAGCACAACCAAGTCTTGAACATTGAGTCCTTTACTGGCGAAAGAGTCCTTCAGCTGTTGAAAGTTAAATGTTGGCGCTGGAAGATTAGACAATGCTTCACTCTCCACCGAAACCCTTCAGTCCCTACGACCCATCTTCACCTGGCAGAACGGTCCTCCCCTCTGGGAAAATTAAGGCAACAAAATTAGAGGGACCGAACACGGACTGCTATAGTGCAATTTGATCCGGATTTAAACAGGAATGCAACAAATTACAGAGATAAGCATATACACAAAGATGCAGTGGAAATAATACTTCATTTCATTAATGGAAAATACTGAAATATGCTTACAACCAGAAATGGAAATAAACCAGCTAGGGCGATGGTAGCTTATCTCTGAGAAGAGATGTGATGGCTACATGCCTCTGAACTGTGTTACAATGAGGCTCGAAGGCCTATTTATTGTTGAGAAACAATGAAAAACCCTAACATTCCAAAACCTAACCCTAGGAGATGAAACGCCAAACTGTGGGCCCCGTTTGGGGTAAATTGGTACATCAACTTCCTGGGGTCGTAACTTTGGCATATGATCTCCGTTTGACGCATACAATAGCTCGTTAGAAAGATCTATCCGAGTACTACCATTGTTGGAACGGGCAACATCGGTCCATTCCATGGACCATGTTGCCCCCAGATTCCCCAAAAAACGTCGTTTAGGGCCTCAAAACGGCTCCGGAAGTTCAGGACCCGAAAAACTGCTAAAAATAGTAAGTTGTGCTACAATTAAGGAAACTGAAAATGCTGAGAAAGACAATGGTGGGGGTCCAGGTGGACTTGGCAGGTGGCCACCAATATCCACCTGGATCATTCCTCCCCCCTTAGGAAGCAATGGTCCCCATTGCGTTGAGCTCCTCCATGAGATGAGGAAACTTTTGCTGAACTTGTTCCCTGGTGAGCCACTTGCCCTGCTGAAGGAGTTGGCCTGCTTTGACAACTCGATACAGTTGGATATTCTGTTGGCGAGTGTTCTTGATCTGTGTGTCCATGATCCGATCAGTTGCAGCTTGTTCCATGCAATCTGGATTTAATTCTGTGGGTTTGAGCTGTTCTGCAATGTCGGATGTGTCGAGCAATGGTGGAAAGTATGGCCGAAGGCGGTCCACATTGAACACTGGGTGCAGGCCAAGGAATGGGGGAATGCTGAGCTCAAATGCATTGTCTCCCATAGCCTTAGTAATGGTGTAAGGACCATATCGGAGTGGTCTCAATTTCCGATAGGCTCCAATAAGGCGTTCCTTTTGCAAATGCAACCAGACTTTGTCGCCCACCTGAAACTTGTGTGGCACCCGGTGTTGATCATGTCGCTGCTTGTACTTGGCATTTGATTTCTCAAGAATGTCATGGACCTGCTGGCGAATATGTTGGATGCGCTCAATGAAGCTGGTGGCTTTATCTGTTTCGGACTGGACATGAGCTGAATTCATGTGAGTAGCTGCAAGTGGCATGGCCACATCAATGGGGCATAGTGGCTGGAATCCCAAACCCACCTGAAAAGGGCTATGGCCAGTGGAGCTGTGAAGAGCTCGGTTGTAGCTGTGCTGAACATAGGGGAGGCTCTCGTCCCATGTGCGTGGATGTTTTGAGTTATACATCCGCAGAATGTGCACAATCATCCTATTGACAACCTCTATCTGGCCATCAGTTTGAGGATGGAAGGCTGTGGACTTCGTGAGTTTGGTGTCCAGCATTGACCAGAGACTGGACCAAAATGTGCTGAGAAACCGACTGTCCCGATCTGAGATGATAGACTGTGGGATCCCAAAGTGCACCCACACTCGTTCAAAGAAGAGTTTAGCAGTGGCTTCTGCTGTGATATTCTTCTTGCAGGCCACCATAATGGCCATCTTCGAGAACCTGTCGACGACCACAAAAACACAGTCATTTCCATGCTTAGTGGAAGGAAGGCCTGACATGTAATCCATGGAGATGGATTCCCAAGGTCGACTAGGGGTAGGCAACGGGGTATAGAGGCCGTGCTTCTTAATGGTCGGTTTGGCAATGGCACAGGCAGTACATGATCTGATGTACTTCCCAACATCCTGTCGAAGATTCGGCCAATAGAAATAATTTTGCAGTACTGCCACTGTTTTCTCGACCCCGAAATGCCCAGCAGCCTGACTGTAGTGTGCTTCCCAAATCATCTTGGCACGCTCGCTTGAAGGAACACAAAGGTGACCGAGGTGGCATAATAGGGCATCCTGGAGGTGAAAATCTGCAACATGCCGACCCTCCAAGAGTGTCTGGTATGTGTGGCCAAATTCTGGGTCGCTTTTGTAGAGAAGTGGCCAATCAGAAGTCTCGTGCCCACAAGAGTTGAGCACGGTGGTTAACGCCATGATCGGTGGTCGACTGAGGCAATCTGCAACATTATTGGTGCTGCCCTTCTTATACTTGATATTCAAATGGAACTGTTGCAGGTATGTAGACCACTTCTGATGGCGATCATTCTGCAATTTCCCTTGGGTCTGTATGAACTGTAGGGGTCGGTGGTCTGTGTGGATGACCGTTTCCTTCCCAAAAATGTAATGCTTCCATTGTCGGCAGGCCTGTACAATGGAATACATATCTTTATCATAAGTGGGGTACTTCCGGACTGTGTCTGAAAGTGTTTCACTGTGATATGCCACTGGATGTCCATGTTGAGTAAGGACTGCCCCAATAGCATAGTCAGAGGCATCTGTCTCGACCTCAAATGGTTGTTGTAAATCTGGTAACGCGAGCACTGGTGCCGTGCAGAGGCGATCCTTCAGTTCCATGAATGCCTTCTGTTGAGATTCAGACCAAAAGAATTTTGCTTTAGCCCCTCCCTTGGTGACTTGACTCAAGGGCCAAGAAATATGAGAAAACCCCAACACAAACCTGCGGTAGAAGTTGGCAAGACCTAGAAAGCTGCGGAGCTCTGTTAGAGTGGTTGGAGAGGGCCAATCCCGAATGACTTGGATCTTGGCTGGATCGACATGCACCCCCTGTTCATCAATGATGTATCCCAGATACTGAACCTGGGTCATGCCAAAAGTGCATTTCTCCAAATTGGCACATAGCTTGTGTTGCCGCAGTGTTTGGAGAACCTGTCGGATGTGGTGGAGGTGCTCTTCCCAACTCTGGCTGAAGATCATAATGTCATCCAAGTATACTACTACAAAGGAGTTGGTGAATGGCCGCAAGATGTCATCCATTAGCCTCATAAAGGTTGCAGGAGCATTCGTCAATCCGAAAGGCATGACCAACCATTTGAAGAGGCCCTCCTTGGATTTGAAGGCAGTCTTCCACACATCAGAGGGTTCGATTGGTACCTGGTGATATCCTGACTTCAGATCGATCTTGCTGAAATATTTCGCCCCCTTTGGTTGGTCTAGGAGGTCATCAATCCGCGGGATCGGGTACCTATTACGGACAGTGATCTTGTTCAGCGCCCGATAGTCAATACAGAGTCTCCATGTCCCATCCTTCTTCTGTACAACACGATTAGGCTCCCACAGGGCGATGAACTTGGACGGATGTGACCTTTCTGCAGGAGCTCCTAAATCTGCCTCTTGATTTCATCGTTCTCCAGAACGGAGCGCCGATAAATTGGTCCATTGGGTAGCGGCGCCCCTGGGGTCAGATCGATGGAGTGCTTGACTTGACAGTGCATAGGAACCCCTGCCGGGGAGGTGAAGATGTCTTCGTACTCCTCCACAATCTTGTCCATCTGTAGTTGTTGTGCAGAGGGACCCCGTTTGGAGGCCGCGGCCACTGTCTTCTTCTTTCCTTGAGGGCATATCATCAGGAAAACAAATTTCCTGGTTTTGGAAATGATCTTACTGCATTGTTTTGCAGTAATCAAAGAGATGGTGGCAGGTGGTGCTACCTCTGGTATCCTAAACAACTTATTTCCCAATGTAATAATAACAGCACGGGGCCTTGATTCATACACAGCATGTCGCTTCCACAAGTATGGTTGTCCTAGTAATACATCACAAACTTCAAGGGGAGCAATGTCACACAATACCTCATCCGTGAAGGGCTTGATGTTGTATGGAAGGCGACACTGCTGGCTCACGCGAAGATCTCGTCCTTGGTGAAGCCACCCAATGGTGTATGGTTGTGGATGTGCGGTGGTCGGTAAGCCCAACCGCTTCACGACCTCTGCCGAAATGAGGTTCTTTTGACTCCCGCTATCAACAATGAACTGTATCGGGGAGCCCTTTACCCACATCTGGGAGTGGAAGAGACGCTCCTCCTCCTCTGGATCTTCGGGTTCATTTTTCTGGATCTTTGCGGTAGCAACAGTGGCGCTGGGATCCGCATCAATGATCTGCTTCCCTTTTTCATACCCCTTATTGGGTTCTGACTCAGAGTCGGAACATGCATCTGATTCTGAAACCTTTAGCTCAGCCACCAGTGACTGCTTGGCCCGACACTCACTTGTGTTGTGAGTGGAGCTCTTATGGAACTCGCACCATTTTCCAGTGTCCTTTCTCGGCTTCGCGGCGTTGTTCTTTGCTTGCAGCTTCGGCTGGTTGTCTTGGGCTGTCCCGCCTTGGCTTTGTCCTTTGTTCTGTGGTTTAGGGGCACCTTTCCCCTGCTTTGGATTCGCAGATCCAAAGTCTCGCTTCTTTTGTTTAAACTTCTGCTCGACCTTGACGGCATATCGGTATGCTGCGCCGAGCGAGGGGATGTTTAGGAATTGCATTTCTTCCTGGATGTACTTGTGCAGGCAGACACGATATTTGAGTATCAAATGTCGCTTTGAATCCTTGATACCCAACTTTGTGCGAAGGGTATGGAAAAGATTGGTGAACTCCGGCACGTCTTGGTCCCTTCCCTGCCGCAGCGTGGTCCACTTTATGTATTCATCCTCATAGCTTCCAACAGGGTAGTACTGCTCCTTGATGGCATCCCGGAACGAATCCCAGGTGGGTGCGGCTGAAAATAGTGAGCCAGTACTTTCATCCTTCTGCTCGCAGTAGGTTTCCCACCAGTCCTTGACGTGGGGGGCTGCTTTGAGAAGAGCAAAAACAATCTTTTCCCGACTCGAAAATTCATGAACAGAAAAATAACCCTCTAGCAGATTTAACCATTTATCTACGGCATCTGCGTCTATCTGACCCTCGAATATGGGGATTTCAAAATTAACTTGTACCTTAAAGGGTGTGGCGTTTCCAGAGTAGCTGCTGGAAGCCGATGCGTTGCTTCTGGGTAGCCGCTGAAGGATCTAGGCAAAGTTGTCCATCATCGCGTTCCGTTGTCGCTCGAGGGCTTCTTCGAGCAAGATTTTGATGGGATCTCCTGCCCCCTCGTCTTTCTTCTCGTCCGCCATGGGAGGCCGTCGGGATTTGCGAGGCTGGTCTTGCAAAGGTTCAACCAGTTCAAGCCCTAACTCCTTATATCCCGACCTTGTTGGGGACATGCAAAGAAAAACAGAGAAAAAGCAGACCGCTCTGATACCACTGATCCAGATTTAAACAGGAACGCAACAAATTACAGAGATAAGCATATACACAAAGATGCAGCGGAAATAATACTTCATTTCATTAATGGAAAATACTGAAATATGCTTACAACCAGAAATGGAAATAAACCAGCTAGGGCGATGGTAGCTTATCTCTGAGAAGAGATGTGATGGCTACATGCCTCTGAACTGTGTTACAATGAGGCTCGAAGGCCTATTTATTGTTGAGAAACAATGAAAAACCCTTAACATTCCAAAACCTAACCCTAGGAGATGAAACGCCAAATTGTGGGCCCCGTTTGGGGTAAATTGGTACATCAACTTCCCGGGGTCGTAACTTTGGCATATGATCTCCGTTTGACGCATACAATAGCTCGTTAGAAAGATCTATCCGAGTACTACCATTGTTGGAACAGGCAACATCGGTCCAAAAAACGTCGTTTAGGGCCTCAAAACGGCTCCGGAAGTTCAGGACCCGAAAAACTGCTAAAAATAGTAAGTTGTGCTACAATTAAGGAAACTGAAAATGCTGAGAAAGACAATGGTGGGGGTCCAGGTGGACTTGGCAGGTGGCCACCAATATCCACCTGGATCACAATTAGATTTAGAATTGATAGGAGCGTTTTAAAGTGGATTTATATAGTTGTTGTTTAAGAAACAGAATACACATTTCTCTCTGCAGTGTAATAAATATGAACTAATGATAATGGTATTGAATTAAGATTACGGAAAAAACAACATCGTGAGCAGCGAAAGCGAGATTGTCAACACATGACACCACTCTTGGACATTGCGTATTTTCCTGCTCTATTGTTTTGTGTAGAAATCAACAGCAGTGACACATCGCAACCCTGGAGTAGCACCAATTAAGATCACATTAATCATCATAGCACATCTTATATCAAACACATACAATACAATAAAGTGTTTACATACAATACAATAAAGTGTTTAGACATTCAACAGCTTATATACAATAAAGTGTTTAGACATTCATGATTTTACATACCATAACAAAACAATCGTGGAAGTGTAGCCTCAAAATAGAAGCCGCTATTGTGTGATCTGCCGCTATGTACTTATTCTCCACTTTTCGAACAAGACACTCAACCCCTTGACAACTTTATCAGAGAACAAAAGCACTCAAAAAACTTGATTGGTTCATTACTGAGCTTGGCAATTTATACACATTTCTAGCTACGGATACACAATAACTGTGCCGGATTAGCCGACTACTGAATAGTGATCGGCGCTGTCTGAACAGTGAGCGGCGCCGATCATGATTAATGCCTGACACCTCCCCTTAATCACGATCTACATGTTAACTTGCCCCCTGGTCTAAATCTCAGCTAGGCTTACAACATAATTTGGATTTTCTACAATGCACAACTTACTTCTACATATTTCAAATTTAGCCTTTCCAAGAGGCTTGGTGAATATGTCAGCCACATTTTCGTTTTATTACAATATGATAAGTCAATTTCTTTTGATTGCAATTTTTTCTTACAAAATGATGTTGTGTGTCAATGCGTTTTGTCCTTGCATGATATATGGGATTGTTTTCCAATTTGATAGTGCTGTGATTGTCACATCTGATTAGTGTAGGTGCTTGTTGTGTTTCTCCGACATCTTCAACTATCCTCCTAAGCCATATTGCTTCACAGGTAGCACTGCGTAATGCTTTATACTCAGCTTCAGTGAATGACAATGAAACAGTTGGTTGTTTCTTACTGTTCCATGATATTGGTCCTGAACCAATATTGAACACGTATCCAGTAGTAGATTTCCTATCATCTATATTTCCAGCCCAGTCAGAAGCAGAATAACCTGCCAATTCAACATCAAATTCATCAATATACATAATACCAGAATTAAGTGTTCCTTTCAAATATGGAAGGACTTTCTTTGCTGCTTTCCAGTGGCTTTCACAAGGCTTAGCCATGAACTGGCTAAGTATGCTGACAGCATATGCTATATCTGGCCTGGTAGTGGTGAGATAGTTTATACTTCCCACCAGTTGACGGTACATAGTTCCATTCACCTCTTTGGTTCCCATCATCACTGCACAATTTGACATTTTGTTCTAAAGGAGTAGATGCTGCCTTGCGTTCAATCATACTGAATCTTTTAAGGATTTCCCTTGTATATTTGCTTTATGTGATTAGTGTCTTACCAGATTCCCTCCAAACTTCAAGACTTAAACAATAATTCAATTCACCAAGATCCTTCATCTCAAATACATGTGACAACTGATTTTTAATTTCTTCAATCAACTTGCATGCATTTCCTATTATGATAAGATCATCAACATATACAGATATTAAAGCATGTTGGGTTCCTATAATACTAGTAATTACCCCATTACTATTGTAGTTGCATCCATTATTAATATTGATGTGCCCCTATTATCCCCATATTGTTATCACTGTGCCCCATAGAATCCCTCTATTTTTTTGGACTCCTATATATAGAAAGGAGGTTTTTTCATTTGAATCATCCAAGAGTTGTTCATATATCTAATGTAAATGAGGTTGCCCCCTCAAAGAGGCAAAATTCTAAGGCGTTGATCTATCTTTTCTATCTTTTCTTGAGCTAGTTTCATAACATTTGGTATAAGAGCTTTGGATTTTAGGGTTTCGCTGCTCCAAAGAGGTCATCGTGGCATTTTTGCTATAACTTTTTTTCTGCGACGTTTTATAAGCTTAAAAAAAAAACCCATTTGAGAATAAATCGCTCTAAACCTCAGGTCCGAATTTTAAAGCTTTTTGCGCTATATGTGCGGAGATATGATCTGAGGAAGTTGGTCTTTTTGCAGACTCCTGAATTACATTCCAAACAGGTGACCTAGGGAAAATCGTCATAACTTTATCTCTGGGGATCGGATTGAAATTTCGTCAGAAGGTACAAAAAGAGGACGGACTGTTGTTTCTTGTATGCATTTTTCAGATCCAAAGGTTGGAACAGTGACTCGTGGCACGCTGTACAAGTTCGCTCTACTGAAATAGTCTATAATCAAGTCACTGTGGGAGATTTCGCATAACTCTTCCTTGGAGAATCCAATTTGGGTCAGACTTGTGGCATTTGAAAGAGTACATAGAGGGCTACTATAGGTCACAAATTTGGAACTAGATGATGTTGAGATTACAACAAGATGATGGAGCTTAGTGAAAAGATTCGCCTTCACTAAGTGGGCCTGTAGGAAAATTAAGGCGCCAGTTCTATTTTTGGATCACAGCAGGGATGATCACAGCAGGAGTGACCACAGCAGGAGTGATCACAGCAGGAGTGGTCAAAGTCTATTTTTGGACTGGCTGTCCAAAATAGAAAAGTCAAATATTATTGTCTCATAATAATATTTGGACTATAAACTTGATCTTATTCTCTTGGAACACTTCAGTTTGAGCTACAGATGTGGCACATGCAGCTGTCAAAAGGAAGTACTCTTTCTTTGTGGGTCATTTGAGTTGTTTCATGCATGACTTCAATTAGAACTCAATTAGTTGAGTTTGGTGGAGTTGATTGTGGAGTTGATGGAGTTGTGTTCAGTTTGACTTGGTTAAACTAGTTGTAATTAGTCTAACGGAAAATAGACTAATGATGAGTTGTTAAACTAATTATTAACTCATAATGCAACTATAGAATACATCAGTTAACTCAGTTGCATGTCAGCGCATGTTCAGTTCATCAGGGACAGGCATTAGAGGATGAGATTGCTATCAGTTGTGACTATAGTTGTGCATGAGGATTTTTACAATCAAGGGATTGAGTATGCCAATGAGTTTGCCCAAGTATTTGCCCAGTATTATAGCCTCTGCTCACATCTTTCCCAGTGTGAGTGATTCATTGGAGGTAAATACGAGTTTGGTTAATCCATTCTCATTCAGTCTTGAGCAGGTATTGAGCAGTGGAGGTAGGCAAGTAGTGGAATAGATTTGGAGATCAGATCTGAGTTGTATTGTGTGGAACAGGTGGAGCTGGTACTAGATTTCTTGTGATAAGCATTTTGCTTTATAATGTCACATGTCCTCAATCATTAATATACAGATAGTGTGGGGTTTTTAGCTGTAAGCTTTCCCCGGGATACATCTTGTGTTAATGTGTGAATGCTCTTGATGTTTTATTGTTATTGATGCTGCTAAATTGATGATCAACATAGAGGAGCTTATGTATTGTGTATGTATTCCGCAATAGTACATGATCAGGAAAATCTCCATTGAATATGTGTTAAATTATTCAAAATTTCTACATGGTATCAGAGCTGTTGATCATCAGATCTACTATTCAGGAAGTGTTTACATTCTATTTCTTTAGGCAGAGTCTGTAATCAGGCCAGGTAGTCTCTGGATTCATCCTTCCTTTGGAAGGTGAGATATCTGGTGAATTCCCATACAGTGAATCTCTATACGAGAAATATTGTGTTCTTACGAATCTTAGATCCGAGGCAGTTGAGTTGGAGCTAGTGGAATTCGAATTTGCAGCAGTTTTTTCTTGGTGTCAACGAGGCAATGTCTTTCAACGGATAGCGATTGGAGTATGCTCTTGAGGGCAGCTCAAACTATATTGCATGGAAGGCCATGATGCAGGTAGTATTGGATGATAACGGGCTGAAGGAGTTCATAGAGACGGATGTTCCAAAGCCCACTGATGCTACTAAAGTGGAAGTTTAGCAAAAGAAGGCTACAAAATGTCGAAGGATTCTGTTGGAAGGCGTGAAGGATCACATTGTGTCCAGCTTGCATTGAAAGACTTCTCCATATTTGATGTGGAAGGCTTTAACAGATCTATTCCAAAGCAAGAGTGATCAGAGGAAGCTGGCGCTCAAAGATAAGCTCAAAAACATCAAATGCGAGAAGGGTGACAGTATGCCCAAGTATCTCACGAAGTTCACTCAGTGTCAAGATGAGCTAGGAAGTGTGGGGGTTACTGTCGATGATGAGGACTTGGTGAGCTTGGCTCTCCTTGGTCTTTCAAAGAGTTGGCATTCCTATCAGGACTCTGTCAATGGTCAGGAGAAATTGCCAGGATGGGAAAGACTATGATCAGATCTTGTGCAAGAGGAGATCAGGCGGAGTACTAGGGACGGATCTTCGTCAAAGGGAGCTGATGAAGAAAATTGGACTTTGGCTGCCAAAGCAAAGAAAGGGAAGAGAAAGAAATCTTCTCAGTCTGGTGTGAAAGGCAAGAAGCAGGATATGTCCAAGGTGAAGTGTTTTCACTGTCACCAGCACAGACACTATGCCACTAATTGTCCG
Source organism: Pinus tabuliformis (assembly GCA_031772625.1). Taxonomy (NCBI): domain Eukaryota; kingdom Viridiplantae; phylum Streptophyta; class Pinopsida; order Pinales; family Pinaceae; genus Pinus; species Pinus tabuliformis. The sequence continues at coordinate 653,108,489 of CM062808.1, read as the reverse complement.
CAGAAGAAGAAGAACAAGTAGGCTGCTGGATCTGCAGTAGGAGAGGCTCTAGCCTCACAGTTTGAGCTTGATTTTTCATTGATCGCATGCTTGGTTTCAAGAGTGATGGGATCGGTGTGGTTCTTGGACAGTGGTGCATCTTTTCACATGATGGGAGATAGAGATTTGTTTTCTGATCTGGAGGACAAAGATCTTGGAGTGCACATCGAGATGGGTAATGATGGTAGATACAATGCGACCAGTATCGGTACCATTTCCTTTGAGAGGGAGTCTGGTAAGCCCTTCGTATTGAAGGAAGTCATGCATGATCCAAGATTGAAGAAGAATCTTATCTCTGTGGTGATGTTAGAAGACAAGGGGTATGATGTTGTTTTCGGTGAGGGAAAGACTTTCTTGTGCAGCAAGACAACTGGTGAGGCCCTAAAGATAGGGGTTCAAGCGAGGAACCTTTATCAGTTGCATGTAGATGGATGCGCAACAATGGCAGGCAAGGCAGAAGGATTGGTGAGCCAGGATGATGGTGAGTTGTGGCACAGGAGATTGGGTCACCTTCACCATGGAGCCTTGAAGATACGGCAACAAATCACTACAGGGATTCCTAAAGGCACTCTTGCGCAGTAAAATCAGTACAAGAGGTGTACTTTGGGGAAGTTTGTGAAAGCCACCTTTCATGAGAAGGATATTCGCGCCACGACGATCCTTGAGAGAGTTAATAAAGATGTGTGTGGACCTTTCTCAGTTGCTTCGACAGCAAAACACAGGTATTATGTGATTTTTGTTGATGATTTCTCTCGTAAGTGCTAGATCTTCTTCATGCAGAAGAAGAGCGAGACATATTCAAAGTTCTATGAATTCAAAGCACTGGTCGAGAAGGATTCAGGGAAGAAGGTGAAGGCTCTTAGGAGTAATAATGGTGGTGAATACATCTTGGATGAGTTCAAGGATTTCTACAAGGCAAAAGGGATTCGAAGAGAGCTCATAGCTCCCCATAACCCACAGAAAAACAGGGTAGCTGAGCGGAAGAACAAAACGATTGTGGGTGCTGCATGGGCAATGTTGCATGATCAGGGCCTACCCCTTCACTTGTGGGCGGAAGCATGCAATACAACAATTTATGTGCAAAACCGTTGTCCTCATAGGATACTTGGCATGAGTACACCCGAGGAGGCTTATTCTAGTAAGAAGCCCGATCTTTCTCATTTGAGGATTTTTGGTGCTAACGTTTACATGCATGTGACAAATGATGCCGGAAAGAAGTTGGAGATGACCGCAGAGGTTGGGATATTTGTGGGGTACACTGATACGCCCCACAACTATCATGTGTATTTGCGAGACAGTGGTAAAACTATTGTGCGACGACATGAGTACACCCGAGGAGGCTTATTCTAGTAAGAAGCCCAATCTTTCTCATTTGAGGATTTTTGGTGCTAACGTTTACATGCATGTGACAAATGATGCCGGGAAGAAGTTGGAGCTGACCGCAGAGGTTGGGATATTTGTGGGGTGCACTGATACGCCCCACAACTATCGTGTGTATTTGCGAGATAGTGGTAAAACTATTGTGCGACGGGATATAAAATTTCAGGAGGAGAAAGCCATGAAGTGTTCGCTTGAGAGGGAGCTACACTTGCATGCGGATGAGGAGCTATTAGTTCCTAAGGATGAGATTTAGGACGTGGATCAGCCACAGGACGAGGTTCATGGAGTGGAAGAGACCACTCATGCATCACCAACCATCAGACGGTGAAAGCGCTTGACAGAAGCTGAGCGACTGGCTGAAGATGCAAAGAAAGTTGTAGGACCACCTAGAGCCCAACGCAGGCAGAGACAGTCGCCTGATCGGTACACTGGATACATGGCTCTTATGAGAAAGTGTGTTGTGACTGAGCCATCCTCTTTTGAGGAAGCTGTGGAGTATCCTGCATGGGTAGACGCCATGGTGGAAGAGTATGATTCTATTCTCAGAAATAGTGCATGGGAGATTGTTCCTAGACTGGAAGGGAAATCAGTGGTGGGTTCGAGATGGATCTACAAAGTTAAGCAGGAAGCTGACAGGAGTGTGGAGAAGTACAAGGAAAGATTTGTTGCTCGAGGCTTTTCACAGATAGAGGGGATCGATTATGAGGAGACCTTTGCACCTATCGCAAGGTATTCTTCCATACGGATGATTCTTGCTCTCTCGGCACAGATGGGATGGCACATTCATCAGATGGATGTGAAGACTGCATTCCTCAATGGAGTCATTGAGGAGGAGGTGTACATTGAGGTCTTCAGCAGTGAGTCGCATGTGTGCAGGGTGAAGAGAGTGCTGTATGGGTTGAAGCAAGTACCACGTGCTTGGTACACACGGATAGACAACTATTTCACAGGACTTGGATTCTCCAAGAGCGAGGCGGATCCTAACCTATGCCAGACTATGGTGGAGGGTAAGTTGCTTATCATTGTATTGTATGTTGATGATTTTATTCTAACGGGTGATGAGCTGTTGATACATTCATGCAAGGATGATCTTTCTAAGGAGTTTGAGATGAAGGACTTGGGCCTCCTTCATTATTTCCTAGGATTGGAAATATGGCAGTGCAATGGTGGACTATTTGTTTCTCAGGGCAAGTATGCTCGGGAGATACTGGAGAAGTTCAACATGCATGGCTGCAAGCCTGTTGATACTCCTCTTCTTGGAGGTTGGAGGAAGGAGGATGCCACTTCGGGAGAAGAAGTGGATGCCACTGTTTATCGACAGTTGGTGGGGTCGCTGATGTATTTGGTCAATACACAACCCAATATATGCTATGCAGTTAACCAGCTTTCACAAGCTATGGTTAAGCCTACCAAGCTCTTCTGGAAGGCGGGCAAGCATGTATTGCGTTATTTGAGAGGCACATCAGGATATGGTTTGTGGTACAGACAGGAGGCTGAGGTGAAGCTATGTGGATTCACGGATGCAGATTGGGCAGGGAGCCCAACAGACAGAAAGAGCACATCAGGAGGGGTTTTCAGTATTGGATCGACGACAGTTTCTTGGTACAGTAGGAAGCAGAGATCTGTGGCACTCAATTTAGCGGAGGCCGAGTATATGGCAACAAGTTTGGCTGCATGCGAGGCTATATGGATGTGGAAGATCCTAGTGGGTTTGTTCGGTTCTCATTTGGATCCTACTGTGATTTACTGTGATAACCAGAGTTGCATTAAACTCTCAGCTAATCGTGTATTTCATGATAGATCTAAGCATATTGACATCAGGTACCATCATATTAGAGATTGTGTGCAGCCGAAGATCATGTTACTATCATACATTCTAATGGAGGATCACGATGCTGACATTCTGTCGAAGGCGCTCACCAGGAGCAAATTTGAATACCACCGAGGCAGGATAGGGGTTGCTGATAATCCATATCTTGCCGACAGGGAGTGTTGAGATTGCAACAAGATGATGGAGCTTAGTGAAAAGAGTCGCCTTCACTAAGTGGGCCCGCAGGCAAATTATGGCGCAAGTTCTATTTTCGGATCACAACAGGGATGATCACAACAGGAGTGACCACAGCAGGGATGATCACAACAGAAGTGATCACAGTAGGAGTGATCACAGCAGGATTGATCAAAGTCTATTTTTAGACTGGCTGTCCAAAATAGAAAAGTCAAATATTATTGTCTCATAATAATATTTGGACTATAAACTTGTTCTTATTCTCTTGGAGCACTTCAGTTTGAGCTACAAATGTGGCACATGCAGCTGTAAGAGGGAAGTACACTTTCTTTGTGGGTCAGTTGAGTTGCTGCATGCATGAATTCAGTTAGAACTCAATCAGTTGAGTTTGGTGGAGTTGATTGTGGAGTTGATGGAGTTGTGTTCAGTTTGACTCGGTTAAACTAGTTGTAATTAGCCTAAATGCAAATAGACTAATGATGAGTTGTTAAACTAATTATTAACTCATAATGCAACTATAGAATGCATCAGTTAACTCAGTTGCATGTCAGTGCATGTTCAGTTCAGTAGGGACAAGTGTTAGAGGATCAGATTGCTATCAGTTGTGACTATAGTTGTGCATGAGGATTTGCACAATCAAGGGATTGAGTATGCCAATGAGTTTGCCCAAGTATTTGCCCAGTATTATAGCCTCTGCTCATTTCTTTCCCAGTGTGAGTGATTCTTTGGAGTTAAATACGAGTTTGGTTAATCCATTCTCATTCATTCTTGAGCAGGTATTGAGCAGTGGAGGCAGGCAAGCAGTGGAATAGATTTGGAGATCAGATCTGAGTTGTATTGTGTGTAACAGGTGGAGCTGGTACTGGATTGCTTGTGATAAGCATTGTACTTTGTAATGTTACATGTACTCAATCATTAATATACAAATAGTGTGGGGTTTTCAGCTGTAAGCTTTCCCCGGGTTATATCCTGTGTTAATGTGTGAATGCTCTTGATGTTTTATTGTTATTGATGCTGCTAAATTGATGATCAATGTAGAGGAGCTTATGTATTGTGTATGTATTCTGAAATAGTACATGATCAGGATAATATCCATTGAATATGTGTTAAATTATTCAAAATTTCTACAGATAATCAGAAAGTACAGAGATACATCAGAGGCAATATCGAGCTCCTACAAAGTGGAAAAAGGTGTGTAGATTTTTAAATTTTTACTTAATCTTGGTTTGAAAATTTATTTTGAAGGAATTCAAAGGGAATAGTAGAGCACTATTACGAGTAACTGATGCCCCGAGGAAAGAAAACGCAAGCACCTAGTAAGCAACTTGAAAGCTCTAGCATGACTCATGAAGAAGAGGAAGAAATGCTACATGATATATCAAAATTACTACATGATATATCAAAATTCAAGAACAAGTGCTAAGAAATGTCATTGTAAAAAGAACAGAAGCTAAGAAGCTAAGTGGAAGCTAAGATGAATGGCATAGAAGCTAAGATGGACAACTTGAAGATAGATTTGAACACAAATTTGAAGACACACATGGCAGATTTGAAGACAGATTTGACAAATTTTCTACAATAAATGCTTACCAATGGTGAAAAGGTAGTAAAGGAAAATCATGATGCGAATAAAAGAAATGTTAATCATGATTTCTTAGACTCTAATGTGGGATCGAAAACCCACCATGTTCCAAAAATCGATATGAGGAAGTTTGATGGCAAGAATCTCACAACAAGGATATTACAAATGGAGCAATTTTTCGATCTCAATAACGTGCAAAACACACAAAAGGTACGTATTACAACTTTATATTTGGAACCAAATCAGTTTGTATGGTATCAATGGCTTTGCTCTCGTAAACAAATTATCACTTGGGAAATTTTTACGGAAGAATTGATAGCACATTATGAAGATACAAAAATCAACACTTTTTTTAGCCAATTGATAAGTCTCAAACAAAAGGGTTCAATAATAGAGCACATTGAGGAGTTCCAAAAATTGAACATAAGGGTAAAAGATATTCTAGAAGAACATAGGATTGATGTGTTCATAGGGACTTTAAAGGATAATATCCAACATGATGTTCACCTTTGGGAACCTAATTCATTAGAGAAGGCATTAGGTTAGCAAGAAAAATGGAAAGCAAAATTATGGCAACCAGGAAGCATACCACTCACAACTATAAAGATGGAAGTGTGGTTGCTCCTAGTCTTCCACAACCTATAAGGTTCACACCACAAAAATTGGAAGAAAAAAGAGCAAAAGGGCTTTGTTATAGTTGTGATAGCAAATACACTAAAAGTCATAATTGTGCTGAGAAGAAATTATTCTACATAGATTGTGAAGAGGAAGAAGAAAAGGAGAAAGAAAAGTCAAAAGAAGACGATATACTCCAGGAACAAAGCCTAGATAAAGAAGAAATGAATCCGACCATATCTTGTAATGCATTGACGGGAATTACCACTCCTCAAACCATCAAGATAGAAGGACAAATCAAGAAGGAAAAGGTACTAGTGTTGATTGATTCAGGAAGTACCCACAATTTTATTCATTGTAAGGTAGCAAAATAATTGAATTGCTTCTTATACCCAGCACCAGAGTGTCAAGTGATGGTTGCGAATGGAGGAACAATAAATTTCTCTGGAAAGTGCCATAATATCAAGCTATTGATGGGAGAATATGTATTGACTAGCCCAATTCTTTCCATTCCAATGGGAGGTGTTGATGTTGTACTAGGAGTACAATCACTACAATCCTTGGGTATAATAGCTTTCAATTTTCAAGAACTTTTCATGAAATTTTTTGTGGAAGGAAAGGAATTTGAATTAAGGGGTATTGTAGGGAAATTGGGGAAGATAATTAGCTCTAATGGTATGACAAAGCGTCTAAAAAAGGAACAAAGGGGTGTAATTACACAATTATGTTCGCTAGATGTTTCCACATTACAATCATCTATTTCTCCAGATCTCCAAAAAGTCTTGGACAATCATTCCAAGGTATTCGAGACTCCCAAAGGTCTCCCACCTATTCGTGATCATAATCATGCTATTCATTTGATTCCAGGAAGTGTTCTTCCAAACATCAGGCCGTACAGATATCCCTATGCCCAAAAGAGTGAAATTGAACGTATGGTTGCAGAAATGCTAGAGGCTGGTATAATTCAACCAAGTCAAAGTTCTTTCTCTGCTCTAGTAGTATTAGTGCACAAGAAGGATGGATCATGGCCCATGTGTCCAGATTATAGGGAGCTCAACAAGCTCACTATTAAAGATAAGTTTCCCATTCCCGTCATTGGTGAATTACTAGATGAATTGCATGGATAAATTTACTTCACCAAGTTGGATCTTCGTTCAGAATATCATCAAATTAGAATGAAGACTGAAGACATTCCGAAAACAACATTTAGAACTCATGAGGGTCATTATGAATTTTTGGTCATGCCTTTTGGCCTTACCAATGCACCTTCAACATTTCAAGGTTTGATGAATTCCATTTTAAAACCATTCCTTAGAAAATTTGTGTTAGTATTTTTTGATGATATACTAATCTACAGCAAGTCTTGGAAGGATCATGTTGAACATGTTGACAGGGTGCTACAACTATTGGAGGAGAAACAATTATATGCAAAAATATCCAAATGTTTCTTTGGAGTACAAGAGGTGGAATATCTGGGTCATATTGTATCTAATGAAGGAGTTAAGGTAGACCCTAGCAAAATTAAAGCCATTAAGGAATGGAAAATTCCCACATCCATAAAGCATCTGCGAGGATTTCTCAGGTTGACAGGGTATTATCGCAAGTTTGTTAAGAATTATGGGAGAATAGCAGCACCTCTAACAACATTATTGAAGAAAGATGCATTTTCATGGGCTCCAGAAGCAACAAAGGCCTTCGAACATCTTAAAGAGGCAATGCGCCAAGCATCGGTCTTAGCTACACTGGACTTCACAAAAACCTTTATTATGGAATGCGATGCTTCAGGAAATGGAATTGGTGCTGTTTTAATGCAAGATGAAAGACCCATTGCTCTTGAAAGTCGTCCAGTCAAGGGAAAGTTTTTACATAAAGCTATTTATGATAAGGAAATGTTGGCAATGCTCCATGCACTTAAGAAATGGCGACTCTACCTAATGGGAAGACACCTCAAGGTAAAAACGGATCATGATATCCTTAAATACTTTTTAGAACAAATATTATCCTCTGAAGAGCAACAAAAGTGGGTCACAAAGATGTTGGGTTATTGTTACACTAAAAAATTTCACCATGGCTATTTACAGTTAGTATGGCTCTATCAACAGTCATGCTATCCTCCTGGGCAAGTCTTAAGCCTCTGCTCTCCATGTCAAACTCCAAAAAGAGAGAAAGTCTTTATAAATGTATTTATCTCTGGGTACGCAGGTTCTCTCAACCTTACCTGCGGGTATGCACCCAATGTTCACAAAAACTGCGTCCTTGGACGCTCTGTATGTAAAGGGGTAGGTGCGTCCCCCTGTAAAGGTCAAAATGCGCAAGTTTCATCTTTAAAAAGTTACTTGTGGTCATTTCTAGAGCATTCTAGAAGGTTGTTCGACGTGTATTGAGCGCCTCCAGATGGTTCATGTACCCCTACCAAAGAGGAACTTATCCCATCAATAAGGGAGGTATCCCATCCAAAGAGGGGATTATCCCATTGATGGTGGACCTGATTAACCTCCTCTTGAGCACTATAAATATAGGCATTGGGCCAGAAGGAGGAGAGGTTGAAAGCTAAACATTTCTAAGGGTAGATGCTGTAGGAATTAGGACTCCCATTTAGAAGCTTGTGAGGAGAGATTGTCATCTTTACTTGTTCTATTTGGAAGTGGGTGAGCTTTGTCAAAGTAAATGAGAACTCTTGATGGACCCTGGGAGGGACTTGCACAACACCAAGGCTCAGGTTGTAATTGTTCCTTTTGTTTCCTATTAATGCAAATGAGTCCATTCTTCTCAATAACTTGTTATTTATGAGTTGTTTCATGTACTCCTTGGTCTATGTGTTAAATATGTTTTATTCTATGAGATTATCAAGTGCTATTTAATCGTTTGATTGTTAGTGGATGCAGGTTTCAAAGTGAAGGAGGAGCTCATCCGGATCCGCGAAGCTGGGCTGCTACAACAGCGTTGGACTACAGGTAGGATCTAAACACTTGATTTCTTATATGGTAAATGCATGTTTAGAGAAGGATTGCTCTTGTTTGTCTTTTTTGTCACTAGAGAGTCTTAGGCTCCTAGGGAGGTTGATTTGTGTCCGCACTATCGACTCTTTCCGCCTGACAAAATGGCGACTCCACTGGGGAATCCATTGATGTGAAAGTCTTTTCCTTTGTATGTAACTTTGATCTGAGAAAAGTCATTTATTTTCTGGTTTTTGGCTCTGTGACTTTGTTTTTGGGTGGGTTAGCTTAGGGTTAGATTCAATTTAGTTTTTCTTGAATTTTCCAGTAGGACGCACCCTCTAAGTATTGCACAGTGCGTCCCTGGACGCACTGTCGCTGTGTGCACAGAGCGGACCCGCACCTGTCTTAACGGGTTGCCTGCGTCCCCTGCGAAAATTTAAGAAATTTCCATTTTTTGCATTTTTTCTCTTAGATTTTGCTTTTTCTTAGTTTTTACTGCCCAGATCCATTAGTCTCTTGTCAAAGATCTTCACCTGAACTTGTTTCGATAGCATTGAGTGTTTTAGTGGATTTCATAGAAGTTTAAGCCCTAGGGTTTGATTTTTGAGTAGGTCTTGTAGTGACTTTGGCGGTAGAAGTTGTCAAGCCTCAGATCTCTCTGGTTTTGTCAGCCTTCTTAGAAGTCAGACCTGTCATAAAGTCTACCTGTGAGAGAAACTTACCTTTGAGTGGTCTCTTTGGCAAATTTCGAAGTGCTTGTTGATTGAGTGTTGAATTCCATTTTACAAAAAGAACAAAAAGATTTGAGTTTTGTTTTGACTGGTCTTTTGATTCTGCATTAGCTGGTCCTTGGCTTGATTGTGGTCAAGTAAAACAACCTAGAATCATCCTTGTAGGCTTTTGCCTCGTTAGGTTTGCTTAGAGTAAATTTCCTTTTGATTTGCTTGTGAGTAAATTTTCCATAGATTTTATAGTTTTTGAGATTAATTTTCGTTAAAATAGATTTATATGCTTTATTAGATAAAAGAAAATACAAAAACATCTCCTTTGAAAAGTTTTGTTTCAAGTAGCTTTGAGGCATTTTGAAAGAAAAAGAATTTTTCGTGCACGTAAAGAGTGGTCATGTTTGTATGCTTGAAAAGATAAAGAGAATTGTTTCTTTGACTGTCTTTCCTAAGAAAGTTGTTTTCTATAAAATTTGCATCTCTCAACTCTCTTAGTTAGGAATTTCATTGAAAGAGGAAAGTAGCGTAAATCATCTTAGGTGCATCTTTGTAGTGGTTTGAGTCGAGTCTACACACCATTGGTTTCACTTCCGCTACCTTTTGTCTTTAAGAAAAACCATAAAATTAACGCTTAAAGTAAAATCAACATAGTAACTTTTATTTACTAGGGCTCTGAAACACCAATTTAGATCAGGCTAGTGTCTTGGAGTAGGAGAGTAATTAACTCTCCAAGACAACAAAACCAAACAAGTAGCTTATCTTGTGATAGAATAAATCCAATTGTCTCATTTGTACTCTGGGAAAGCTCCTCTTAAAGGAGAAGCACGAGCTCGTGTCCGAACCAGTGAGGGGATCAATCCTCCCTCGTTGGGAACGACGCTAGACACGCACGTATTACAAACGGTAAACCTCGGATTAACCATTGTCGAGGAGCCAAGGGTCACTTGTCGGTAAACCTTGGATTATTGTCAAGGAACCGGCAAGGGGATTGAGCTTGATACTCTGCCCTTGCATGCTATCGGACTGTAGACTGTTCCCCCAGGTGCATTTGTTGCGGTTGGTAACCTTAGTGACCATTATCTTCAGGATTCTACCGAGGTGACGGTGGAGGGAAGATCCCACTGTACCTGGAGCAGACGTCGGCTAGACTCACTTGGATTTTCCGGGGGGTTCACTTCACTCGAGACGGTTAAAGTGGAGGAACTTGTGCCGGTCTATTCATTAAGCAGGTTGCCGGGGTAACTGTTCCACCCGCCACTTCTGTACTGAATCCGGCGATGTTGGGTTTCATCTCCAACTAGCGTTTTCATTCTGGAAGGCTACTGTTTGTGCTTGGTTTGACGCCCTAGATTCTTTAGGCGTGTGATTCAAATTTGTTTGGTTCTTTAGCGACTTTAGGTGGTTTGATTTGAGATTTTACTTTGTTTTCGTGTGTAGTAGTTAAAAAGTTTTAGCTGTGGCGGAATTACCGAGACAGTCCCGTAGACTTCGGGGCAAGTCACCTGAGATTGTTTTCGGAACTAATTTGTTGAGGAAACTCCGTAGATCACGGGGTGGATCTCCTGAAGACGTCCCGGGTCAGTACGAAGGGTTGAAGGTCCTTGTAACTCCTCCTAGTGGCAGTAAAGTAGGTTCACCTGAAGAAGGAGAATCTTCCTTGGTAGTCCATCCAGATTACCAAAGTCTAGAGACAGGTTATAATCCTGAAGCTGTTACAGTTTCTGAGCTTGCTGGTAGTTTTTCGTCTACTAGTGATATAGGCGAAGAACCTGAAATATCTGAACCTTTTACTCCGACTTCTAGTGTTCCAGATTCACCAAGGATAGAACGAGTTATCACTGAAAATCTTCCTACTGGTTTGATTTCTATTGAAGAACTTGCTCCAGAGGAAGAAATAGGCGTCTCTAACCTTGAAGATCAACTTACTATTGAGCTCAGGGAGCGTGAATCTATCTTTAAAGTCCTCCTAGAAGTACTACTTGGTACCTTTCGTTAACTAATTATTTAGACAACTCAGGGATAGGTTTTTCTCCACCTCGTACTCCTTTTCCACCTGGAGGTATTTATACTCCTGTAAATATGTCTGGTCAGTCGTCCGTGTTTACTCAAGCTCCTATATCTTTCTTACACGACGGTCCTTCTGTTCCCACTGGGTATCAATCGCTTTCTGGTACCTTTGCGGGGGCGTCCCCTCAACCCGTTGATCATGGGTTATTAGCTGGAAACAATGGTAATATACCATTAGGTGTAGGAGACATTTACATGATGTCAGGTTCAGTTCCCGTTTCCCAACCTCAAGGTGGCCAATTACCGCCTGGGGGGCAGCCCCAATTACCGCCTGGGGGGCAACCTCAAGGTACACAAATTGTGTCTGGGGGGCAACCTCAAGGTCAGTATGTACCTATGGTGCAATACATGCCTCAAGGTCAACCCCAGCCTCAATATGTACCCCAGGGTCAACCTCAGTATCAATATCAACCTCAAGGATGGCAACCTCAAGGGTATCAACCCCAAGGGTATCAACCTCTAGGGTATCAACCTCAAGGTCAAGGTCAACCCCAGTATCAGTATTTACCCCAAGGTTATCAACCTCAAGGTCAATACTCGAGTCAAGGTTATCAACCACCTCAAGGTCAGTCATATGGTCAAGGTATGGGAACTGCACCTTTCAATTATCAATCCTATCCTCAATCCGGTTATGGACCTCAGTACTCTCAACCTGTTACGGGTCAATACCCTGGAATGTTAGTGTGGGATCCATCACAGGGTCAACAGGTGTTGCAGCCAAGTATACAGTTGGTACCTCAAGCTGGACAACCCGTAGTTTCTAGTTCACCCCAGCAACCGCAACCTGCCCAGTCAAATGTTCAAACTTCTGTAACTTCGGTAGTTACTCAGCCGCCAATTGCACCTAGTACTCCATCTCAAACGGCTGCTGCAACTACCGCTGCATCTACCGCACTTACTTCTGGAGTATCGACAGCTCCGGTTTCTACTGTCTCTGCAACCACTCCTCAGGCATCTTTACCGTTGTCTGGACCTACGATTCAAACCACGGTCCAGATGCCTATAGGTCAGCCTGGTATAAGTACGGTTGTCACTTCTCAACCTCAATTTGTTCAACAACCGTACCAGGGACAGTACCAACAAAGGCAAGCTGTCCAGCAGCCGGTTTACCAGTATCAACCGTATCCTGGGTACACTTATCAACAACCTCAACAACCCCAGTACGGTCTGGTTAATCCTGGTTTTCCAGGAGGATATAATATCCCTAATGCGATTCCTGTTCCTAGTTATCCTGGATATCCTCCTCCTAGGGCTGGTGTCATGACTCAGAGTTTTAGAGATCCTAATCGGCAATTACCGTTTATCGCAACTTTGGATTTACCAGATTTGACGCGCCTAACGAATGATCCAATTCAATATCTTCAGTTCTGGCCGCCAATGCCAAATAAGTTGCCCAGTGATATACCCAAGTTCGAAGGTAAGCCTGGAGAGGATCCGTCCAATCATGTGATGACTTACCACCTCTGGTGTGCTTCAAATTCTATCTCGGATGATTCGATCCGCTTACGTCTTTTTCAGCGTACACTCATTGGTCTCGCGGCCAAGTGGTACATTGAGTTACCACGGGCCTCTTTTTACAATTTTAGCCAGTTAGCTACCTCGTTCTTAACTCACTTTCAGTTGCCGGTCAGATACGATAACGGCACGGAGTTATTAACTTCACTAAAACAATCGACGTCCACGTATATTTCCGATCACATTCATGAGTGGAGACATCGAAGAAGGTTAGTGAAAGTTTTTATTCCGGACCAAATCTTAGCTGAATGGTTTGTTAAATCATTGTTACCGAAGATTACTGAAGATGTAGCTAAGGCCGGAGTAGTTACTGAGGAACAAGTCATTGCTCAAGCGCAGTACCTTGACTTAGTTTATACTCAGTCGAGTACGTTACACGAGAAGATTCCAGATCTTCCAAAATCGAATCAAATCGCTACTGCTCCTTCGGGATCTCATGCCGCTGATGGTATGATTGGTACGGTGAACACAAAGAGCAAGAAGAAGTCTTCCAAGAGTTCTACTACTCCTATAATCACCTTGCCTGATTCCCCGACAGGAGAGTCTTCTCCTGAACTTTTCGCCGATATTCACGCTGTAGAGTCATCTACGGCCAAATCAAAAAACGGTGGAAAGAAGAAAGGGAAGAAGAAGGCTAAAGCAGACAAGGCTCCGAAGGAGAAAACAGAAAAGTCGGAAACCAATGACGAAAAACGCAAACCTCGATATCCTTGTCTTATTTGTGAAGAGGATCATTTTACAAGAGATTGCCCTCATCGGGCCGAGGTTGTGAAAATAGTCAAAGGTTCTCCCACTCCTGCTGTGTTGAAAGATCCATTTCCAAAGCAGGAGAGTAAGATGATAGGTTCTTCCTCGACTGCCAGTGAAGAACCCATTTTGATGATGTCTCATGTGAGGATTGCGACTCGGTCGCAAGATTACGGTAGTAAGAATCCTGTTGATGGTAAGGAAGCAGAATCTTCTCATTCTAATCCATCAACCTCAGCTCCTGGTTCTGATCCACTACAGATCGAAAAACCTAACCCGGACTTAGTAATTAAACCGCCCGCCAAGGGTGTACTTCGAAGGTCTGCTTTTAATCCACATGCGAGAGTAGCCCAGAATTACAACATTGTTGAGGACTTAGCTGTTTCACCCTCAGCAATGTCGGCTTTAGAAGTGCTGCAATCATGCCCAGCACAACGAAAATTACTTTTGTCGGCTATCGGAGCTGTTGATGTTCAGGACCCGAATCTGATAATCTTCGATCTAGAAAATAGTACACCGCGTCTACCCCATCAAATGGCTTTCCAAATTCCAGTGATAGTAGAAAACAGGCCTATTCATCGGACTGTGATTGATGAGGGAGCTTCTATGTGTATTATGTCGATTCAGTGTTGGAGATCACTTGGTTCTCCTTCGCTGAACCAATCCCCGACCATCCTTAAGGCCTTTGATGGCCGTGGGTTCCGTCCGTTTGGTATTCTACAGGAATTGCCTATAGGGGTAGAAGGTAAAACCGTTAGTCTGGATGTGGAAGTGGTTGATGCCCCTCTAGACTACAACCTTCTTTTGGGTCGAAGTTGGTCATATGCTATGACAGCGGTCGTTTCGTCGGTCTTCAGAGTAATAAAGTTTCCACATAACGGTAAGATCGTGACAATTGATCAGCTGACATACTTTTCATCCGACCCAGCCTCTTCAGAGAGTATCCAGCATGTCGGTAAGACGACAATCCCTTATAGGGACGTTGGCGTCGGTTTAGTTAAAGATTCCGGTTTACTGGGAACTTTTCCTTTCCCTCCAATCAACGCAGACCCTTCATTTGCATCAATTCATATGATTACATCAGACAACATTATTTATGATGATCCTTGGATCGTCCCATCTGAATCTGAGATAGACTCATTCGGTGATGCTATGCCTTTGAGTCCATATGAAATTGCTTATGAAGCCGTCATGTCTTTTACCGACTCGCTTTCAACCCAAATCGACCAAATGAATGTGGTCAGTGAAGAGTCACTTTTCACATCATCCTTAGAACAGATAGCGTTTCCCGAAGTCGTGTCATCTGACGAGCAACTTCGCGAAATCCTAAGTGTAGACGATCTACCATGGGAAGATCTTCATCACAGATCTTCGTTTTTACCTAAGGATGATGTTCTTGAAAATGATTTTTCATCTATCTTTACCGCTGGATATGTCAAAGACGCTCAGAATCCAACGAAACATCCTAATTCAGAGTTGAATTTAGGGAATATTTCTCGCACTATTCCCATTGACATTTCAGTGAAGCCCGGAATTGAGGAAAACATTCATATAGGTGCCTCATGTACAGAAGATGAAATCCAAATTTACAAGGCCCTATTCCAAGAATTCCGCGATGTGTTTGCCTGGTCTTACGAGGAAATGCCGGGAATCGACCCTGCCATTGTTGTTCATGAAATAAAGACCTACCCAGATGCTAAACCCGTCCAGCAATGGTTGCGTCAGATTCACCCTCGGAAAGCGGCTGCGATTAAAGCAGAAGTCGAGAAGCTGTTGAAAGCAGGTTTCATTTATCCAATCCCGTTAACGGATTGGGTATCGAATATTGTTCCGGTTAACAAGAAACAAGGAACAATAAGAATCTGTATCGATTATAGGGATATAAATCGAGCTTGTCCAAAAGACAACTATCCAACGCCTTATATCGATCAAATAATTGATGATTGTGCCGGAAGTGAAATGTTTTCCTTTATGGATGGTTTTTCGGGCTATAATCAAATCAATATTCTACCTGCCGATCAACCAAAAACGACATTCATTTGTCCATGGGGGACATTTGCTTACTGCAAATTACCTTTTGGGCTTAAGAATGCCGGAGCCACTTTTCAACGGGCGATGTCTTACGCATTTCATGACATCAAGCACATTGTGCAACCGTACCTCGATGATTTGCCTGCTCATTCTTTACATCGAGCTGATCACCTTGTCCACTTACGAGCAATCTTTATGAGGTGTAGGCATTATCGTATTCGGTTGAATCCACACAAGTGTGTTTTCTGTATAGAAGCAGGTCGATTGCTGGGATTTGTTGTTTCAAAAGCCGGCATTCGCGTCGATCCCTCGAAGGTCGAAGCCATCATCAAATTGCCTCCTCCTTCGAGTTTGCGCCAACTCCAAAGTTTGCAAGGGAAAGCAAACTTTTTACGCCGATTCATTCCAAATTACGCCGAGGTCACTAAAGGTTTTACACGGTTGTTGAAACAGAACGCTCAATTCTTTTGGGACAAGATTGCCCAACAATCTTTTGATGCACTTAAGCACGCGTTGACCGATGCACCGTTGTTGCATCCTCCCAACTACAACCAAGACTACTTCTTATACCTCGCAGCTTCACATTCCACTATTGGAATGGTGTTAGTTCAAGAAGATGAATTCAGAGCGGAACATGTGATATATTATCTTAGTAGGACATTAAACCCCACTGAGCTAAAATATTCGCATGTGGAGAAATTGGCCCTGGCAGCCGTTCAAGCTGTCCAGCGTTTTCGTCACTACATTCTTCTTCGTAAAACTACAGTTATTTTGGATTGCAACCCTATGATTTATATTTTGACAAAACAACTGCTAGGGGGCAAGTACTCTAAATGGATCGTTATCCTGCAAGAGTTCGACTTGGAGTTTGAGAAGTCCAAGTCTAAGAAATCCTTAGTTTTTGCGGAATTGATGTGTGATTTCCCGCGTACTGACACAGAAACTGTGGCAGAGGAGTCCATTGCGGACGAATCTTTGTTTCTTATCAGTACTTTAGATCCGTGGTACGGGGATATAATCATCTATCTCCAAACCCAAACCTTTCGGCCTGAAGCTTCAAAGTCGGAACGTCGAAAAATTCGGTTTCAATCCCAGCAATACAAGATTATTGGAGATACACTTTATCGCCGGGGGGCAGACTTGGTTTTTCGACGTTGTTTAACTCACGAAGAGGCTGAGAGGGTTTTGAATGATTGTCACTCTGGAGCATGTGGCGGTCATATGTTTGGGTATGCCACAGCTCAGAAGGTGTTGCGCGTTGGCTATTTCTGGCCGTCCATGTTTAAAGATTGTATCATTGCGGTCCGGAAGTGCCACAACTGTCAAGTGTTTGATCGCAAGATGCGCGCACCACCTGCTCCTCTCCATCCTATAATTGTCGTTGGTCCTTTCGCCAAATGGGGTATCGATTTTATTACTTGTAACCCTCACTCGGCTGGGGGGCATGCGTATATCATCCTCGCGATTGATTATTTTACTAAATGGGCCGAGGCGATGCCTACATTCGACGCAAGCGGCAAAACAACTGCAATTTTCATTTTCAATCATATTATAACTAGGTTTGGTGTCCCACAAGCAATCATCACTGACCATGGGAGCCATTTTCGAAACATCATGATGACTGAGCTTACAAGCCAGCTTGGTTTGCGCCACGATAGCTCTACTCCTTATTATCCGCAAGCCAACGGTTTGGTTGAGTCTATCAACAAAGTTCTGGTTATCATGATCCGACGAACCATTGGTATTCATCGGTCGAATTGGCACAACATGTTATTTTCAGCGCTATGGGCATACCGAACCTCAGTAAAAACTTCAACAGGGTTCACTCCTTTCGAGCTAGTTTATGGCTTGGAAGCTGTGTTACCCATTGAATGCGAAATCCCATCACTTCAAATGGCTGTCGAATTACTCCCAGCTACTTCCGAAGAGGAGAAACGTTTATTATACTTAGCTCAGTTAGATGAGACTCGACGTAACGCTGCATTGGCAATCGAGACTCACGCGAAGCGAATGAAAGCTCAGTATGATAGAAATGTGACCCCTCGAAGTTTTTCGGAGGGAGACCTAGTGCTATTATATGATCAAGCTAACGATAAGCTAGGTGCTGGAAAGTTCGTTCCTATGTGGCATGGACCCTACATTGTAAAGCGAAAGCTAGCAAAAGGGGCCTATGAGCTAGTAGATTTTGATGGGGACTCTTTGGGTAAACCCAGAAATGGTCTTTACCTAAAGAGGTATTATGCTTAAATGGTGGGTATGGAGATTTTTTAGTTAGGTTAGGTTTTCTTTCTAGCTAGTGTGTTTGTTAGTTTGGTTAGTGTGCTTAGCTTAGAGAGTGTGTTTTTCGTCGTTATTCTGGCTTATCTTGGTTTTACTCTTGATATTGCAGATGTCGACGCCTCTCCAAACATACATCGGATTTGCTGATGGTGCTTGTCGTAGTACACGGAATATCTCTTCCGCAGCTTGGGTTATCTATTCGCCCTCTGACGAGTTAGTCTCTATGCATGGGGTAAGCCTCGGTCAAACAACGAACAACATTGCAGAATACAGTGCAGTGGTTGAATTATTATCCGAATCTATTTCATTTGGAATTCGACGTTTGATAGTGAGGTTAGATTCTGAACTTGTTGTATTACAGCTTAATAGAGTATATGCCATTAGAAATCCTGTGTTATTAAGGTTATTTTTGAGAGTGCATCTCTTGGAACATGAATTTGATTACATTGAATATCAACATATTCCAAGGTCTTTAAATACATTAGCAGATGCAATTGCTTCTCGAATGTTGGACAGACATTTACGATAATCATGCAAGTAAATTTAAAAAACATTTCATCACATATGTTAAACAAGATAAGCCGGTAATAATGATATATATATATAGATAGGAGTGTGTCAAAAATATACATCGTCTTCGATCATAGGTTGAAAAACACCTTATGATCGGCAAAAATGATAAGTACAAAAAGCCAAAAATGTCATATGTGTCTGCAAAGGTGACTAGCCAATCACTGGTGGTGCTCTCTATACGACACCACTGCACGGGCTACCTTACACAAAAACCTCCTAAATGGTCTAGGGACTGCGACTACATAGCGCTGAAGTCTGATAGGAATATCATCTATGGTAGTCTCAGGTATATCCACCGTTAGACGCTCTAGATCCTGCTCCAACTCAGCTAGCGACTCTGCAGCCGCGTCTTGTGGGGCCGGTACCGGTGCAACTGGATGTCTCCTCTCAAAAGGCCGGAGGTTGGCTGGACGCTGTGGACCTACATCTACATTTCGAAAAAAATTTACTGTCAGTTTTGAGATGATATATATAAAAAAACAAAAAATATATAATTTGAAAACTTGTGAAAAATAAAGTACCTCTATCGTCCCATTGTTCTCCCTGTGGAAGAACCATGTCTGGATCACCTCGAAAATCTACTCCGGCATACGGAAAGTCCTGGATCGAAAAAACCTGGTCCTCTAACCAGTGAAAATAACTATCGGGGAATCAAACAACCGCCACGCCCTCGTCAGGATGCCGGGCCATCACCGTAACCCATCGTATCAACTTTAGCTCCCGAGGACCCAAGTTTTCAGCAGTGAGGTGCTGAGGGATCAGCATCGGAACTCTCTCTAAGGCAAAGCTCACAACTAGAGGCCCATATCTAAAGGTCTTCAGTTGTCCGTTCTTTACCCTAGTCAGTTGGCCCTTCATATTGGCCGACACAGCATCACACCAGTTGAAAATGGTGCCTTGGAAACAGTCAATCGCCATCCGCATTTGGGACCCGGTGGCAATATGTAAAGTGGCTGAACCACAAATTCTGGTAACTGTGAAAGCTATAACTTTGAGCTCACGCAGAGAGATGTGTTTGATTTCTGCGCCTTTCGCATGGTGTGCATTGGGTATGCACCAATCTGCCCGGAGACTAGCAAGGGATTGGCCACCCGGCCTAGTCCCGGCTAGATTGAGTTGCTCGCCCCTATTTGGCAAGCCAGTGAGAAAGTATATGTCAGAGGGCTCTATCTCGAGCTGGTGTCCTCCGATGTAAAAGCATTGCTCATAAATGTTCCATCTCTCAACCAGCCACTCCAAGAATCTCACCTAAGCCCTCATGCCAGGTATGGCCCAGTATTTATATAGTCTGCATGCTTTTAGGGCATCAATGGAAGGTTGATGATTGATTGCGGCTAAATCAACGTCTTCGTGCTCTCTTTCTCTCCAATCCAACATGGTGAGTGCCCTACACACCAAGAAACAAAGGTTAGAATTGATTTGGGAAAATTCAGGTGGTTGTTTGTGGAGTTTGGGGTTTCAAATTCCGCCTTTCACGGGGGACGCACCCCGCGTTCAGAACACAGAGCGTCGGGACGCAGCTAGCCTAAAGGTAGGATGCGTCCCCCGACCTTTTTCCTGTGTGGGAAAAAGTCGGGGGACGCAGGTCACCCTTAGGGCACCTGCGTACCCCGCAGAGCGATTTTTGAAACCCAAAACCCCCCAAAAATTAAAACTAAAACCTAAAACAAAATTTTAATCGGATGAAATTGAAGGGGGGATGTTGTGAAATACCTGGAAGAGACGGCGTTCGATTCTGACGGTCGGATTCTCCGCAACGACCACGGGAAGTTTCTTGCCAAAAGCCCTTTTCTCAACCTCAACAGTAAAATGGTAAAAATGACATGGTAAAAAGTCTTTTTATAGTTTTTTTGGATGAATGAATGCTAGGTTTGTTTATTTTTCACCATGGAAGGATATTTTTCAATGTATTTTTGCCTATCTTAAACAGGTATGAGTAATGTGTCGTTTTTGTGCAGGACAAAGGGATTTAGAGGGAAAATTGTCATTTTTCACGAACCAAAATATCAGAGTCATCTTTTAAGCCCTTTTCTGACTCCTAAAATATGAAAATATTGCCGAGCGTTTCTTTTACACTCGTTAAAACGGAATTAAAAGACGGTCCCCTTATAGCCCTTTTCTGACCGTAAAAACAGGAAAAGATTGCCGGGTTTTTGTCGTTTCAAACTCGATACTGGAAATAAAACGACGTGTCCTTGACCGCTTTTTACTTTTCAGGTCAGTGGCACTAATTATGAAAGTACTCCTGGGTCGCAAGATCAAGCGGTTCCCCCAGGTATTATTTTATACTCTTTCGGGCTTGAGGGACACAAATCTACGAAAAAGTTCAACTTGGAGTCTTCTTAAGTTTTTCAGACTCTCTAAAATTGAAAAACACCGAGTTTCTCCTACACTGGGCTCGTTAAAATTTCACAGTAAAGGACCTGTTCAATTACAAATAGGAACGAACCACTCCTTCCTAGGGTTCGAATCAAAACTAGGTTGGCCTCATCCGAAGGATGAGCTTATAATCAAGCATATGTTATCCTCCTCAAGCTTGTTAAAAATAAAGAGGTACTTGCCAGAAATGGTGGGGAAAAGAGAGAAGAATGAACTTATTTGTTATCTTTTGTCTCAGAAGAAACTTTATTACCACTCTTGAACACGACACTTTTCATTCACCTGGGTTGGGAAATCTTTTACCTCACAGTTGATCAAACCACATTGAAAGTCTTCAGCCGGGTTCCGGGGATTAACTTTGAGTCATTCGTCACCAAGCCATCTATTGTGTCGTTATGTGTTCAAGAGGTCTGCAAGCAAAACTTTCATCTGCAAAATACTTGTCATCCATTTGACCATCCCTGAGTCAGTCCTTATAGCAACATTTCTTCAACTTGAACAATGATTTCGTGTTGTGGGCTTGCCTGCAACGGGTCGCTTTCTATCGACATCAGCACATTATCTAGAGAGATGACTTAGAAATCGTCAATGCCTTGAAGTCTGCATGCATCAATGGTAGGTTTCTCGCCTTTGACGTCAGTTTACATCATTGACTTTCGATCGAAGGATTCCGTGAAATGTTCGACATCAACTCATTCATTCACATCTCATGGATTGTACTGGGTACTTTGAGAACCATTGACATTACTGGTGGTCTCTCTCACACTTGTTAACAGTTTACATCATCGACTGGTAATCGAGTGGTTTCTACCATGTTCGACATCAACTCATTTATTCGCATGGCTAGAATCATACCAATTCGGGAAGCGGAAATGAAGACCCTGGATCTAGTTTCCACCATCCAGGCTGCGAGGAGTTTTGTATTCATTATCTAAGTAGACTAATCATAAACAGATGGCTGCGCCCATACTGTGTCTACAAAAGTCTATGATTATGATGTACTGCAAGATCATTCCTGTATCAGAGTAGTTAGTCAGTTAGTTAAAGTTTTGATCTGAGTATGGGAATGCCTACCTCAGTGATGATATAATCTTGTACATGTATTTTGTGTTGAAATTTGCAGGTTTTGACCAGGCTCTCCACGAGATAATCCTTGAAATGATAAATCGCTTCACCCTTCCTAGATTTACAAAACCCTAATCTATTACAGGCTTCGCACTTTAGGGGGCAATCTGTTACACTAAAAAATGTCACCATGGCTATTTACAGTTAGTATGGCTCTATCAACAGTCATGCTATCCTCCTGGGCAAGTCTTAAGCCTCTGCTCTCCATGTTAAACTCCAAAAAGAGAGAAAGTCTTTATAAATGTATTTATCTCTGGGTACGCAGGTTCTCTCAACCTTACCTGCGGGTACGCACCCAATGTTCACAAAAACTGCGTCCTTGGACGCTCTGTATGTAAAGGGGCAGGTGCGTCCCCCTGTAAAGGTCAAAATTTGCAAGTTTCATCTTTAAAAAGTTACTTGTGGTCATTTCTAGATCATTCTAGAAGGTTGTTCGACGTGTATTGAGCGCCTCCTGTTACACTAAAAAATGTCACCTTGACTACTTACAGTTAGTATGGCTCAAATCAACAGTCATGCTACCCTCTTAGGCAAGTCTCATGCCTCTGTTATCCATCTCAAACTCAAAGAAGAGAGAAAGTCTTGTAAAAACTATGTTTAT
Source organism: Pinus tabuliformis (assembly GCA_031772625.1). Taxonomy (NCBI): domain Eukaryota; kingdom Viridiplantae; phylum Streptophyta; class Pinopsida; order Pinales; family Pinaceae; genus Pinus; species Pinus tabuliformis. The sequence continues at coordinate 653,085,886 of CM062808.1, read as the reverse complement.
CTCTGGGGTCGCAGGTTCTCTCTAGCCTTACCTGCGGGGATGCTGACCATGTTCACAAAATCTGCGTCCATGGACGCTCTGTATGTTAAGGGACAGGTGCGTCCCTCTGTAAAAGGCAAAATGCGCGAGTTTTATCTTGAAAAAGTTACTTGTGGTTACTTCTAGAACATTCTAGAGGTCGGTTTGATGAAATGGATGCGCCTCCAGTTGGTTCATGTATCTCTATTAAGAGGGAACTTATCCCATCAATAAGGGAGCTATCCCACCCAAAGAGGGGGATGATCCCATTGATAGTGGACCTGAATAACCTCTTTACAGCACTATAAATAAAGGCATTGAGCCAGAAGGAGAGGAGGTTGGAGCTATACATTTTCTTTGGGTAAATGCTGCAGGATTTAGGTCTTCCATTAGAGCCTTTGTGAGGAGAGATTGTCTTCACTTGATTCTACTTGGGAGAGGGTGAGCTTTGTCAAAGTAGAGGAAAACCCTTGATGGACCCTGGGAGGAACTTGCACAACACCAAGGCCAGGTTGTAAGAGTTTCTTTGTTTCGTTATTAATACAAACTGGTTTATTTTTCTCAATAGCTTGTGTTAATGAGTTATTTCATGTGTTCCTTGGTCTGCATGTTGAATATATGTTTTATTATATGAAATGCAAGTGCTTGGTAATTGTTTGATTGTTTGTGGTTGCAGGAATTGACTTGAAGGAGGAGCTCATCCGGATCGTCAAGAACGGACTTCAACAACAGTGTTTTGGAATAAGGTAAGCCTAAACACTTGTAGTTTTCATGTTGTAAAAGGTGTATTTAGAGAAAGATCACTCCATTTTGTCTTGTTTGTCATTAGAACGTCTTAGACTTCTAGGAAGGTCAGTTGTGTCCGCACCCTTCCTAGATTTACAAAACCCTAATCTATTACAGGCTTCACACTTTAGGGGGCAATCTGTTACACTAAAAAATGTCACCATGGCTATTTACAGTTAGTATGGCTCTATCAACAGTCATGCTATCCTCCTGGGCAAGTCTTAAGCCTCTGCTCTCCATGTTAAACTCCAAAAAGAGAGAAAGTCTTTATAAATGTATTTATCTCTGGGTACGCAGGTTCTCTCAACCTTACCTGCGGGTACGCACCCAATGTTCACAAAAACTGCGTCCTTGGACGCTCTGTATGTAAAGGGGCAGGTGCGTCCCCCTGTAAAGGTCAAAATTTGCAAGTTTCATCTTTAAAAAGTTACTTGTGGTCATTTCTAGAGCATTCTAGAAGGTTGTTCGACGTGTATTGAGCGCCTCCAGATGGTTCATGTACCCCTACCAAAGAGGAACTTATCCCATCAATAAGGGAGCTATCCCATCCAAAGAGGGGATTATCCCATTGATGGTGGACCTGATTAACCTCCTCTTGAGCACTATAAATACAGGCATTGGGCCAGAAGGAGGAGAGGTTGAAAGCTAAACATTTCTAAGGGTAGATGCTGTAGGAATTAGGACTCCCATTTAGAAGCTTGTGAGGAGAGATTGTCATCTTTACTTGTTCTATTTGGAAGTGGGTGAGCTTTTTCAAAGTAAAGGAGAACTCTTGATGGACCCTGGGAGGGACTTGCACAACACCAAGGCTCAGGTTGTAATTGTTCCTTTTGTTTCCTATTAATGCAAATGAGTCCATTCTTCTCAATAACTTGTTATTTATGAGTTGTTTCATGTACTCCTTGGTCTATGTGTTAAATATGTTTTATTCTATGAGATTATCAAGTGCTATTTAATCGTTTGATTGTTAGTGGATGCAGGTTTCAAAGTGAAGGAGGAGCTCATCCGGATCCGCGGAGCTGGGCTGCTACAACAGCGTTGGACTACAGGTAGGATCTAAACACTTGATTTCTTATATGGTAAATGCATGTTTAGAGAAGGATTGCTCTTGTTTGTCTTGTTTGTCACTAGAGAGTCTTAGGCTCCTAGGGAGGTTGATTTGTGTCCGCACTATCGACTCTTTCCGCCTGACAGTTATGACTTTGAAATCATCTACAAAAAAGGGAAGCAAAATGTGGTGGCAGATGCATTCTCAAGAAAGGATGAGGATGTGGAAGCATTGTTGTGCGCCATTTCTATTATCCAACCAGATTGAATAAATGAAGCAAGGCAGGAATGGAAGAATGACGAAGAAGCATGGGCACTTATTTGAAAGTTACAACAAGATTCCAGTACGTATGATACATTTCGCTGGCAAAATGATTCTTTATGGTACAAAGATCCCTTATACCTCTGTAATAATTCCCAACTAAAACAAAAGATTCTTATGGAATTGCGCACTTCTCCCTTAGGAGGGCACTCAGGATTTTTAAAAACTTACCACAGAGTTAAGAAGGAATTTTTTTGGGATGGCCTTAAATAGGATATTCAAAAATTTGTGGCAGAATGTTTGGTCTGCCAACAAAATAAAGTTGAAACAATTAAGACAACGGGTCTATTACAACATTTATCCATTCCAAGCCAATGTTGGGAAGAGGTTTCAATGGATTTTATCACAGGTTTACCCAAGTCTAATGGAAAGAGTGTCATTATGGTGGTAGTTGACAGACTTACCAAGTATGCACACTTTTGTGCATTATCACATCCATTTAAAGCCAGTACGGTTTCTATTGCAGTTATGGAAACAATTCAAACGCTACATGGAAACCCAAAGATTATTGTAAGTGACAGAGATCCCATTTTCACTGGAAATGTTTGGACAATTATTTTCTTGTCTTGGTACTCAGTTAGCTCATAGCTCATCTTATCATCCTCAATCTGATGGGAAAACTGAGATAGTAAACAAATGTTTGGAAGGATATCTTCGTTGCTTTATATCGGATAAACAGACACAATGGGTCAAATGGTTGCCTCTGGCTGAATGGTGGCATAACACTTCCTTCCATACATCAACAAAAATGACCCCATTTATGGCACTTTATGGATATGAGCCAGCATCCATCACATCATATTTAAGAGAAAATTCTAAGGTTCAAGCAGTGGAACATCACATCGAACATCAACAACAAGTCCTCCAACTCTTAAAAGATAACCTATTATTGGCACAGAATAGAATGAAACAACAGGCAGATCAAGATTGCAACGAAAGAAGTTTTGATGTAGGTGATTGGGTATGCCTACGGCTACAACCATATAAGAAAATGTCCCTCAAGAAAGCTAAGAAGGATGATAAATTATCACCAAAGTATTATTGTCCGTACAAGGTGTTGCAAAAGATTAGTACTATGGCATACAAATTGGAGCTTCCTGCAGCTTCTCGATTGCACCCAGTTTTCCATGTTTCATGTTTAAAGAAGGTTATAGGCGACAAGCTCCCAGTTCAAACAATATTGCTAGAACTTGACGAGGAGGGAAAAATTATATTGGAACCGTAAGCAATCACAGAAACAAGAACTCGACAGCTACGAAATCGATCAATTTCAGAGTATCTTATAAAGTGGAAGAACTTATCCGCTGAAGATTCCACATGGGAGGATGAGAATTTTATACAGAAGCATCCAAAACTACTCAAGTGTTGAGGACAACACTTTTTTTGAAGAAGAGGGGCATCTTGGGTCCTTATAATACTAGTAATTACCCCATTACTATTATAGTTGCATCCCTTATTAATATTGTTGTGCCCCTATCATCCCCATATTGTTATTATTGTGCCCCATAGAATCCCTCTATTGTTATTTTTGTGGCTTTATATTATTATTGTTTGGTCAACTGGGTTATATTGTGACTCCTTAGACTCCTATATATAGAAAGGAAGTTTTGTCATTTGAGTCATGAAAGAATTGTTCATATATGTAATGTAAAGGAGGTTTCCCCCTCGAAGAGGCTAAATTATAAGGTGTTGATCTATATTTTCTTGAGCTAGTTTCATAACAAAGTAACATTCTTGTTTTCATCTTCCTTGATGTACAAGTTAGGATCATTTTTGTTTCTCATAAAACCTTTTTCATAAAAGAAAGAATCAATTTTCACATACCATGATCTTGGTGCTTGTTTCAAACCATATAAAGCTTTCTTTAACCTGCAAACCAAATGCTCCTATCCCTATTTTACAAACCCTTCACGCTGAACTAAATAAACTTCTTCTTTCAACTCACCATTCAAAAATATAGATTTGACATCTAACTAATGCATTTTCCAATTATATTTTGTAGCTAATGCAATCATGATTCTAATTGTGTTCAACTTAGCTACATGTGCAAAAGTATCTTCATAATCAATTCCTTCCTTTTGTGAATATCCTTTTGCAACCAATCTAGATTTATGTTTATCAATACTTCCATGAACATTAAACTTGGATTTATAAAGCCATTTGCATCCTATGGGAACTTTGTTTTTAGGCAATTCTGTGAATTTCCATGTGTCATTCTTCATTGTAGAGTTATATTCTTCATTCATTGCATCTCTCCATACTTCATATTCTTTAGCTTCAAACGATATTTGGAAAGCACTTCAATATCACACATTGCAAGCAGAGTGTTGGCCTCTGCATCACCCATGAAAATTCTCAAACCTCAAGCCTTGCATTATACCTTTACATGACTCAGACCATGGCAATGGCAGAAAAACTACTCATCCGCTTCAGCGAATGCAGCAGTGGCAGAAGAAGAAGTAGAAATAGACCAGAGAAAGCTCCCAGCTGACTACGATCCCGTGACCTTCAACCCCACAGCCAGCACCATATAAATCCTTACTAACTCCTTTTCACTATTAAAAATTTCCAATTTTTTTATTTTTACTTTTCACCACATTAAATACCTTATCACTCCATTATAATCTTTTCATTAAAAACAAACACCCATTTTTAAATTTAATCTCAACACTTGAAATAAAGCAAATCTTTTAAAACTTCTCCCAACAAAATCTTTTAACTCAAATCACTTTCACTAGGCTCCGATCCCAGTGGCCACACCAATATGAATAGCAGTGTACACAATGCTCTCACACAATCAGCAGTGTCTCCAACAAAAGCATCGACCAATTACACAAGCCCAATCTCAAATGACACTGCTCGGCTTTCCAATTACACGACTCGGCTTACATGATAAACTCAACTCACCTCACTATCAGGATGATATCTCCACACATGAAGCGTGGGAATATTACTCCTATCTGCGACACACACCACCGAGCCTCACACAGAGCTTTGATACAATATCAGAGAACAAAAGCACCCAAAAAACTTGATCGGTTCATTATTGAGCTTGGCAATTTATACACATTTCCAGCTACAGATACCCAATAACTGCGCCATATTAGCCGACTACTGAATAGTGATCGGCCCCAACTAAGCAGTGAGCGGCAGCGTTCAAAATTGAACACGTCAGAGCCCTTCAAAGGGCCTCTGACACGTCAGAGAAGTAAGGAGAAATTTTTAAGCGTCAAAAGAAATTTAAAATATGATTTTTGTCATTTGAAAAAAAAAATTGGAATAATATCTTAAATTTTTTTAAGAAGGGCTGTTAAATTTTCAACATTTTTTTAAATTTAATTTTTTCTGAAATTAAAATTTTAGGAATATTGAATTTGTGAATTTCCTTTCATGTTAAAACTTAAATTCCATTTGAGAAACTCCCATTTCAAAAAACACGATTTCTTTTTGGGTTGTTTTTTCTAATTGTGCATATGATGCAAGTTCTTATTACTTATTATGTCAAAATTACCTTTTCATACCATTACATTTGGCAGTTTCTAAGTTGCTCTCATTTAAAAAACAACAGTTTCTTTTTGAGTTGTTTTTTCTAATTGTGCATATGATCCAAGTTCTTATTAATTATTATTTCACAATTACCCTTTGATACCATTTCATTTGGTAGTTTCAATTGAGAGCCACTAGATGTCAATATGGGTCATGTATTGGGTCTGTAATTTTATTGGGTTGTGCCTAAAGGCTGCCCAAAGCAAGGTTTGACAACGATTTATGCTGGAGAGGAGCATAGGTTCATGATTCAGGAAACACCTGTCAGGCAAGGTTTAAGCACAATTTATGCTTGGAGAGGAGCGCATTCCACAGGCTTCCTAACATATTGGATTTTATTTGTTTGCGGATTTCCAACTCCTGGTATGTTTTCATATTCCCAATTTCTGAATGAGTTACTTGTATCAGTGTTAGTAAATGTGCTAGTGACTTGAAGGCAAGATACTAGTAATCAGAGAACAGATTTATCTTTGTTCATAATAATTCTAGATGCCACCGCAAATCTAGAAAGTATGTTACAAAATGCTTGTAGTTTGCTTAACTTATTTTTCTAGAAAACAACAAGTCATCCACAAACATGAGATGTGAAATAGCAGTGGTTTTTATTACCCCGCATCTAGCAATTAGTCCATTTTCTCTAGGCAACATCATATAGTCATCAAAATTAGCCTTAGATCTCAACAACATTATACACAACACCTTGTTAGATTAAGCTAATGATCTGAACCCTCAAATACCCATAAGAAATATCTGAGTGTGGTGTTATGGCCTATAGCCTAACACATAGTTTCCCTATAGCAGCATAAACATTACTCCTGATCTTCCAATGATATCCCAATAGGTTGATCCACTGCTTCTTTTAACTCGGCGTCCTTACGAGAAGGAAACATCCTCACACAGTTGCAAGAGGGAGGCTCAAACCGTCCCTTAACTTATTCCAGTTTCATTCTGTATGATGGCTACTTTGCTGCAGCTAGATGACAACAAATAGAAGCCCTTCTAAATTGCATATTTAGGGTCCTTATTATAGTGTATGGGTTCACTACTGATCAACTCTCCTTCATTGCAAATAGGGCTTCATCATAACTGCGGATTAGGGCATCATCAAACAATAGATTAGTAGGCTTTGTTAGGGCTCCTTTGATAGTGTGTAAGTGTCACCCTTAATTGCAGATTACATCAACCTTGAGGACTGCGGCTAGGGCAGCTTATATAGACTCCTCTTTGACTATGTCTAGGGCTGGTTAAGGCCTCCTCTTCCCAGCGTATAATCATCCTCTTCATGCTAGTAGACAGGTCTCCTTTTGCTGCATGTAGAAGGGAGACTAATCAGGAGTATCCCCACAAACCGACCGGTATACTTTATACTATGTCCATAAAAAAAAATTAAGTGCATCAAAAATGATTTTGTGAACTATATAAATCTATTGCACTCACCTAAAATGATTGTAGCTTTGTCTTTGGGTTTAGGAAAAGGATATGAACCGCCCTTCTTCAGATATATCACGATTGCTCCAAGGACCCTAGCTCGGAGCCATGAGACATGAGCGTGCCACCACAAGGTTCCTTCCTGATCAACATTGATGAATCTGTATGTGTAACTTCCACCCGGTTGAATTGGGCACTGTGTAATATACTTGCGTCCATCGGCCCAACCTGTATGTAATTGGTGTATTCCATGCCTGCCATGATTGAAACATCTATCACTCTCAGCTTTACATTATTTCTTTCATATAGTCAAAGAGGTAGGTTAACATCCCAACAAATTACCCTTTTCCACAAGTTTAAAATACTGAGAGGTTAAGAAGTCGATTTCAAGGGATATACAGCATAAAGTATTCTTGTTTGCTGAAATTATTTTTGTTCATTGAAATTATACGCAAGACTTATTTATGCATAATCTAAGATTGCACATATCAAAGGCAATAGGGACTTCCCAAATGGCTAGATTCATTTTTACTATAAATATCTGCGATTTTAAGAGATGGTAGATTTGAATTGAATCTCATATTCCATGAATCTGTAATGCATATAAGTTAATAGATGGTAGATTTTAATTGAAGTGGATATTCCAGGAATCTGTAATAGTGGTAAATAGTAAATTTGAATTAAATAAAATATTTCAGAAATGTGCAATTAATATAAGAAATTGAATCTCCAAAAATCTTCCCGGTGAATTTGAATTGTGAATTTGAATTAAATTAGCTTCACCAAAGATTGAATCACCATATTCCAACTAAGGGATGTCCAAAAAATGAGAGCAGAGACAAACTAGTGAATAGTGGGTCCCCGTTGCTTGAAAAATAGTTGGTCCTCATAACTGGCCATTTACAATGACTATATCGTGCATCTCGCATAATCTATGAATAGGGGTGATTTTAATCTGTTCCAATAAATTGAGATTGTAACAATATAATGAGACATAGAATTTAGTTCAATTCCTAGTTTGATATATGCCCATTAGTTTATTCATCTCCTTTCACTCAGAAATATTATATAAAATTTTCATAATATATCAATAAGAGTAATTCATTTACTATTGCAGCCTTTGACGTAGTGGTATCTTTTTGTTTGTGAAAAAATAAAAAGAAATTTGAAAAAAATTTACTATTGTCAATTGAATTGCTTTTTTTTTTATGCTTTTCATTATAGAAGTGCGACCTAGATGTGTGCCCTTCTAAATGAAATTAAGAACTACCCTTCAAATTTGATCACTGGTGAGCGGTGCCGTATGTTTGACAAACTTTTTATGTAGAAATTATATATGGGCTGCCCTTGTGCGTCACACATTGGCACAAGTAGCACCCCTGCAATTACTGCAATAACATCAGAAGTTGCACGAATGACCGAATTTAAAACAACACATCGGTTATTATTAGTCTGCATCTTACACCTGTAGCAGTTGTTCTTCACAAGAAAACAAACAATTGCACACAGATATTTTGAGACGATGGAGAGGTGGATTGACTACGATTAGATTTATAGGATTGTTGTTGTTGACAACTCAAGAATTAATGCTGTAACCTTTTCATCTGCTTCTTTGATCATGGCAGGCATATTCATGTATTCAAGTAAAATAACAGTTTCCACGCAACTACATTTCCAGTTGTGCCAGCATGTTCCAGCAATTTTATGCCTGCTATGTGCTCTCTGATTTGAAAGAAGGTAGAAATCACTGGTTCTACCCATCTCATTCTTTTCGCAATCAACTAAGAAGACAACTGTGAAAATTATTCATCCCGATATATTCAGTTGTTTTGGTTTGTCGCCAGTTTTAGAAAATTGTTTACTATTTCGTAATTTTTTAATCAAACTTATGCTCACGCTACTTATATTTGTCCTTGTTCTTTTGGTTTGTTAGTTATTTATTTTTAATCGTGTGTAAATCAGATTTGAATAATATTGATTGAAATTAGAAAAAAAAAAAAAAAAAAACATTGTTTTAATTATTTAATTTCATTTTTATATGGCTTGTTTAATGCATAGTAATTCTTTAAATTATAATTTAAAATTATTAAGTGTGGGTGGTATATAATTTTAAAATAATGCATAGTAATTCTTTAAATTATAATTCAAAATTATTAAGTTTGGGTGGTATATAATTTTAAGATATCAAAATTTGTAGGTGTGGATGGATTTCAATGCTTTGAAGATTCTTAAAAGTTCAAAGTTTTTGTGCGAGGATAAAAAAGATCATTTTAAAGGTTAGTATGACTTAGTTTAGGTGCAGTTTTAAGGCCAAAAATCTTGTGAGAAAATACATAAAAATAAAAACTTTATTAAATCTTGGTGTGCAATTTTTAAGTTATTTTGATCACTTAAATTTCTCACAATGATAAGTAATAATTTTTTTATAGTATCTACTAGTGTCACAAATCAAGACAGATGTAATACAGAAGGCTTTGCTTAATACCTATTTCCTCTTATATAAAATATTAATAATTTTAAATAAACATAATAAAAATAATTGTTATTTTATTGGTAATTTAAAATTTATATAAAATTATATATATGTAAGTATTAAACATATGTATTTAATTAAATACATTTTAATATAATTTCAAGGTGATATAATATTAAAAGATAATATAAAAATTTAGTATATAAAATCTTCATAAACTATTTGTTTGTTTATTTATTTTGTTCAAAATATTAATAAACTTCATAAAATCAATATTTTAAAACTAACTGAAAATCAATATATTTTTACCAAAAATAATTAAAAAACATATAATTTGAAAATTAATATATTATATATCTAATATTGTTTTTAAATAATAAAATTAAATAAATATTTTAGTAAATATTAAAAACTAAATGTGAAAGACCAGATGATTTCCAACTCTTATTTTGAATAATTTGTTTTAAAAAACATAATATTTTCAATGCCAACTACATTATTATTATTTAACCTTACTTATATCTCTGGTTACACTATTCAATCACCTAGTGCAGGTCAACTAACATAATTTTCCATATTTCACTACTATCCAATGACTAACTTTTTCATTGAACTTACCATACTTTATGTAACATAAAGATCTATATCTTAATATTATTCAATTTTTTATTTCAAATTAATTAATCACTTATATATATAAATATAATATATGATATGGTTTAAATTAAAAAAAGAACTTGCTATTTTCAACATTGCTCATAAAGTCTGCACTTGCGAGAATGGTATATTTAGACAGTTTTATTTAGAAGGTTTGTGCTGCATTATGTAGATTTTAATATTATATACATTTTACATATATACATAAACGTAAATAATTATATAATTATTGAAAACTTAATTTCAATTATTATATTATAAAAAATAATATAATGTAATGATAAATTGGGTTAAAAAAAATATAAATATAATATACTAAATAATATATATGAATTTTGTAAAATTGGCTATAAAGCAATTATTAAAAAATCAAAACTTTTAAAAATAAATATTACATTATATTATTTATGTTAACATATTATCAAAATGGTTATTCATGGTATGAAACTAATTATTTCTCTACTAAAATTAATTTATGTACGAATGAATATTTTATATCATGGTTAATGATGAATTTGGAATAGTGATTTGGATAATTATCTGTGAGTAATTTGTGTAAACATTTTCTATCTAGCTTGCACTTTCATGTAAGGTTATGGGATATGTTACACTGAGTTTAAGATATCATTTTCCAATTATGTTGTTATTATTTAACAATATATATCTCTTGTTATACTGTTCAATCATCTCCTTTTCAATGAATTTATAACACTTTATATAATTTTCGACTTAGTCACCGGAGAATCCACAGTAAGAACCATTTTCTGCCAACGTTTCAAATTCCAACCGGGATCCATCATCAGGACAACTTGAATGCTTGATAGAAGAAGAGCTTATTTTAGGGTTTAAATAGTAATGAGGAGAGAAAAGATGAATGTCGGCTCTCAATTTTTGATGAGAAGTCGGCTGACTTTCATTAATTTAATTATTTATTTATTTATTTATTTTAGTCTCATAATAATTAAAGATAATTAGAATAATGAAATTAAATTGATCGAAATTGATGTTAATTTTTTTTTTTTATAGAAAATTGAATTAATATTTAATATTTGATCCATAATATTAATTAATATTGATATTAATTGAAATAATAATTATTATTTATCATAAATTAATATAATAATTAGTAGTAATAATTATAATCATCATAATTATTATTTTTTTCTTTTTTTTGTAAGCTACGGTGTTGCTCTTTTTTCTATTACTTCAAATAAAAAATAGACAGTATGAATAAGGTTGCCTTCAACTCGCCCTCTTGGGGAAACCGAGTATTTTGGCCACCTAAAGTTCTTAATGGCCGACCAAAAATAGAAAATCCATAGTTTGATTATCCAAGCTAAATACACTAACCAGTCTTGCAGGTTTATAATTCTACTTACATGCATATATCTATTTTCCTCTTCTACTACTTGAAACAAACTGAAATTATCTATACTATGCAGTTTCATCAGAATTAATACATATCTATATTTAATCTGCTTCTGCCTCTGGTCGCTGGTTAGTCTCCTTCTTTGCATTCTGATGTCCTTCCCTTATCATTTGCTGAATCTCCTCAATCTTCTTCTCTTGCATCTCCAGTGTTATCTGAATGATTCTCAGCTCCCTCCTGAGGTTGGGGACTCCTTGCGCCAGTTCAGCCATCTCTATTGCAGCTTGTTCCAAAGCTTTAGCCAGCAATCTTTTCATCACCCAACAGATATGTAATGACTTATTGCATAGAGACATTCTACCCCTGGTGTTGCCAGGGTCGTGGAGTAAAAACTCCCAATCCTCCATCTCCGAGTCGGACTGAGCTTGAAGGGCGTCTTCCTCCATATTCTAGATAATTCTCCTAATTCTTGGGTTTGTGTTCTGATTATATGCCTTCTCCGCTTGCTGAATTTTCTTATCCAATGACCGGCTTGTCCTTTTACCCGGTCTCCCTCTCTGCCCCTATCGTCCTCCCCTTTCTCCTCGGTATGTGCTCGTTCCTCTGCCTCTCCTTCTGCTCGGTTCCAGCCCACTTCTCGCACCTCTTCTTCCCCTCTGTCTGCCGCTCTGCCTTGCCTTTCCCTCTCGCTGTCCTAGTTGCTCGTCACTGGTTTGTTGGGTATCGCAGCCTTCTACATTTCTGTTTCGCTCCTTACCCTGCCTGCATTGATCTTGCCGATCCTCTTCATCCTCAGAATCATCGTATATTTCATATATCTCCTCAACAGTCTCTTCCTTCGCTACCGCCTTGCCTTTTCTGTCCCTGTCTCTGTGCTCCGCGGCTTCCAGTTCCTCTACTGCCCTAGCTCTCTTCCTGGTTTCCATAGCGTCCTCAGTGAGTTTTCGGGGCAACTTTGCTCTGAACCAGTTCTCCACCACCTTTCCTCTCCTCACTCTCTGAATTTCTAAGCAGTTTCCTCGTTGTCGATTCCTTCGCTGCCTCCCGTTTATACTCATCCTTGCTCTAATCCGCTTACCTGTCAACTTGTCCTTCCGCTGCCACCTGTTTCTTTGCCCTCTGCCTTTCCTATCAATTATCCGTCTTCCCTCATTTCCATTTATGGATTCTGACATACCGTTTTCCCCTCCTCTCCGATCACTTGCGTTTATTATCTTGCGGTGTGGTGGTTGCCTCTTACCTGTCGTCGCACACTTCTATTGTACTGTAGCTTGCCTGGCCATTATATCTTTTCCCCGCCTTGACTGACACTCATTAAATTTCTGGGATTGCCGATCCATCTCACCTGTCCGTCGCACGAATGTTCTGATTCTCGTTTGCTGCTTGCTCATTATTTTCATTCGTTGCTTGTTCATGGTCATAATTAATAATACCGGCCAATTCCTCCCATTCTCTGTTAGGCCGCAACGTTCTCCACTGATTGTCTATCTTGCCGTTTCGACCTTTGCAACCCCAATTTGCAAGGAAATCTGCCGCTCAGTTTCCATTCCTTTTCACATGATTAAAGATTTTATAGTCAATTCTTTGTAGAAGATCCGCCATTTCTTGAACAATCCCTGCCGTTCGCCAGCTATTGGTGACCTGCTCCCAGTTCTTCCCGTTATTAAGTTTCTTTAGGATTTCGATTGCTATCTGAGAGTCTCCTTCTATTTCCAGGTTTCTATAGCCATTTCGAATCGCAATTCTCAAACCTTGATGAATCGCCCATAATTCGGCCTCATTATTTGTCATCTCCCCACCCCATTCTGCATAGATCCATCTGGTGTTTCTCTGACTGTCTCGGAAAATTCCTCCGAATCCCGCATTGCCTGGGTTTCCCTTCGATGCCCCGTCAAAGTTTAACTTCATAAAATTTTCTTTGGGGTATGCAAACTTGTCATAGCTTTGAGGTCTCGTACTAATTCTGTCAATTTTTTTATTATGCACCATTTCATATTTCAAATTTAGGTACTTTAAAATTTGTTCCTCTCCCTGATCTGCTTTCCAATCATCTGCGTCCCATCTCTCTACCAGAATTGATTCTCTTGTTAAGCTCACTACTCTGTTCCATATTGTTTCCGAGTTTTTTTATTTGTCTTGGAAAACTCTGCGGTTCCTTTCTTTCCATACCATCCAAATCACAAAACCTGTAAGGAGATCCCAGGCCTTTCGGACTACTTTACATTGGAATTTTTCCTTCTGCCAATGAAAAATCACTTCATTTGTTTCTCTCGGGGACCTCTCAAGTTTCTGGAATAGTTTTCCGGTTTCCATCCATAGCTTCCTGGCATATACACACTTGATTAACAGATGATCTTGAGTTTCAGCTTCCTTATTGCACAGATAACATTTTGAAGGCCCACTGAAACCTTTCTTTTGAAGTTTATCCCACGTCAGGATCTTGCCCTTAGCTACTAGCCAAGCGAATAAGGTAATTTTCGGCCACCAGTTTTTACCCCAGATGACCTTCCAATCTTGGTTTTCTTCATTGGTTCCCTGTTGGTCTGCCAGATAGTATGCCTCCTTGACCGTGAAGGATCCTTTCATTGAATTCCCCCATCTGAGGATATCCCTACCCGTTCGAGCTTTTATTTTCCTGGACTCTACCTCTTCCATGAACGCTTCCTGTTGCTCTTGATCTATCTCGATACCCCATTCCTCTGGTGTTGTCCATTTCCGCCAGATTCCATCCAATTCGTCTTCTTTCCAATAATCTTTGACGTATATACGGTTGTCCCCTATTTTTTCCTGTATGTTTTGGATTTTTTGTATTCTGCTCATTTTCCCTCTTTGCTGCCATTTCTCGTCCCAGAATTTGGCCTCCCCTCCTCCTCGAATTTCCCAGAAAGCATTCTTTTCTACTATATCACGATTTTGTCGAGCTAGATCCCAGATTGCCGAGCCTTTCGGGGTTTCCTCCATCCGATACATATCCTCCGTAGTGTCTGGCATATTGTACTTGTGCCTCCATAGTGCCTTCCATAGGTCATTGCCCCCTCTTAGCCATCGCCACCAAAGTTTTGCACCGAGCACCTTGTTGAGTTTATCCGGATCGCGCAGACCCAGGCCTCCTTCCTCCTTTCGTTTCGTCAGGTGTTTCCATGATACTAAGGCCCACTTCTTCTGTTGGGTCGAACCTCCCCAGATGAACTTCCTCAGGATTTCTCTGATCTTGGTGCAAACCCCTTGAGGTACTGCCATGATCGATAGCGGATATATGGGGATTGCCTGCAACACTGATTTCACTAAAACAATCCTTCCAGCAATATTTAGAGTTCTGAAGGCCCAATTAGCCACTCTGTTTTTTAATTTCTCTATTACTCCTTGCCAATTTTTCTGTCTTTTAGAGTTGAAATCCAGTACATTTCCCAAGTATTTCGTTGGGAGTTCCCCTTGCTTAAAAACTAGCATCCTGGTCAAGTGGATTTTGATTGACTCCATGGTATTAAATATAAAGGTGCAAGATTTTTCCTTATTGATTTCCATCCCAGATGCTTCCACGAATAAGTCTAAAACCTTCTTCAGATTTCTCACTTCTTTTACGGTTGGCTCTCCAAATAGCATGATATCATCAATGAATTGCTGATGGGTTATCGGCAGTTCATTCCCCCATAGTCTTAGCCCTTTGATTTTGTTTGCTTTTCTTTCTTTTTTAAGATATCTACCCAGACCCTCTGCTGCTAGAATAAATAGGAAAGGAGATAGGGGATCACCTTGTCTTATTCCCCTAGATGCCTTAAAGGTTTTTGAGGGAGTTCCATTGACTAATATTGAAAAATTTGGGGTTGATATAAGACTGTGAACCCACTTTATCCACCTATTACCAAAACCGAAACTTCCCAAGATTTCTTCCAAGTATTGCCAGTTGATTCTATCATAAGCTTTCGACAAATCCAGTTTGATCATCATTCCTTTTTGCTTCTTTGCCTTCAGTGAATGAATCACTTCTTGAGTAACCACAAGGCCATCTAGAATTTGTCTACCTTCTACGAAACCAGTTTGTTTAGGGGATATTAATCTGTCTAACAGGGGTTTCAGTCTTTTGGCCATCAGTGAAGCAATTATTTTGTAGATAACATTACAAAGGGCAATGGGTCTGAATCCCTTAGCATCCTCTGAATTGTCATTTTTAGGAATCAAAGTGAAAAAGGTAGAGTTAATGGCTGGCCATACCTTTTGATTTATCCGAGATTCTTCTATCAGGTCCAGAATCTCCTTTCCCATAAAGTGCCAGCCCGCTTGATAGAAATCCACCGTAAAGCCGTCCGGTCCTGGTGCTGTGCCCTTCTTCATGTTCATCACCACTTCCTCCACCTCTTCCAAACTAGCTGCTCTCATTAGGGCTCTATTCTGGTCTTCAGTTACAATCCTGGGAATGGCCGTGCAAATTTCCCTTATAGCTTCAGACCTGTCCTTGTGGGGTTCAGTCAATATTCCTTTGTAGTGTTCCATCAACACTTTTTCAATACCTTCCTGATCAACAATCCTCTCTCCACTCTCGTTCTTAATAGAAACTATCCTATTCCTTTGCCTGTGTTGTATCATTGCTTGATGAAAAAATCTTGTGTTCCTTTCCCCTTCCCTAAGCCACTTTATTCTAGATTTCTGTCTCCATAAAACTTCCTCCTGCTTTCTCCTCTCCTCCAGTTTCCGTAGAATTATCCCTTATTCTCTGCTACTTTCCTCTGTTCTCCCTTCAATTATTATCCTTTGTTGCAAAGCTTCCATTTCTTCTTCCAGCTTCTGTTTTTCCTCCATGCTGTTTCCAAATTCTTCCTTGTTCCATTTCTTTATCCTTCCTTTTAACTCCTTAAGTTTAAGTTGGAAGGTATGCATTTTTCCTTTTCCCTGTACTGTGCTTTGCATCCACCATTCTTCCATTTTTTTGATAAATTCCGGGTCTCTAAGCCAAAAAGCTTCAAATCTGAAGGGCTTCTTGCCAAGATTATTCTTAATATCCACTTCCAGTCTAATTGGCCAGTGATCTGAGCCAAGAGATGGCATGATCTTTGCTTCTATGAAAACATCTCTGTTCATAATTGTTTCTGATACTAAAAACCGATCTAATCTGGATGCTATCTGATTCCTTCCCCCTCTCCTATTATTCCATGTATAAACTCCGTTGATAGTTGGTAAATCAACCAAGCTCAGACCATCTATCATGTCATTGAACATTTCCATATATTGATCTATTTTCCTTATACCTCCCTTTTTCTCTTTTAGGGACCGGATTAAATTGAAATCTCCTCCTACAATCCATGCTGTCTCCGGATGTAGTCTTCGAGTTGCTTGCATATTTTTAATAAAATTTTCTCTGTCTCCCGGAGTATGAGAACCATACACCCCTGAGATGATGACCCTTTCCTTCGTCCCCGCTATTCTTCCTGCGCCTGTGAGGATTCTGGTCATACTGGTCCAACTCTTAAAAATTACCTCGTTTGGGTTCCACAATATTGCAATGCCTCCCGTTGATCCGATTGCATCTTGTCCCATGACTTCGTATTGGAGTTTGCTGTTTTTTATTATTCCTTCCATCTGCTGCATGGTGATTTTTGTCTCTTGTAGGATCATAATACTTGGTCTGTCTTTTTTAAGCTTCTCTTTCATATATCTCTACTTACCCTTACTATTCAGACCCCTAATATTCCAACTGATAATAATCATTTTAAACTTTTGGAGGAGTGGAAAAATACCTCTGACAGAGGTATCACTTTACCTGAGTTTATCAATACTTCACCAACTGTTTGGATCGTTTCATTCATTGTTTTCCTCCCTCTTTTCCTGCTGCTTTTTCCAGCCCCGCCTATTCCCATCTGACCTCTTTCCTGTTCTCCTGATGTGGTATCCTGTTTATCCATATTCTCCCCATTTCTTTCTTTATATTTTTGAAATGCATCCTTATATAATTGTTTTTGACTGTCTGGTATAAATCTTTCATCCAAGTTTTTCCATTCTTGAATTAATTGTCTCATAATTCTTTCTTCCTCTTCCTCATTCTCCTTCTGGCTTTTCGTCTCCATTTGGGTTTGGTTATCTAATATTTCTATCTTTTCAGTTGTTTCCCCCTCATTCATTACTCTTTCTCCAGTGTCTTTTTCTCTGGTTTCCTTGATTATTTCCATGGGTTCATTCTCTGGATCTTCTTCCTCTACCACTTTGTCCTCTCCCTCTTCGCTATTTTCCTGGAGGATTTTGAACTTGTTCTGACATTCAATGCTCAGTGATTTCATTTGTGTCTGCGCTCTTAGTCCTTCTTTACCCGCTTTCTTCTTTCTATTAACCTGTTGGAAACCCTTGTCTGTCTCCTCAGTTCTCTCTGCTTCCCTTTGTTGTTCTTCTTTTTTCCTTGTGTATTCTTCCTCCTTGTTTAAAGGGCATTGTCTATATAGGTGACCATATTCATGACATTTTCTGCATCTGAAGGGGTTATGCTCATAATCTAATGGCTGTTGCCATACTTCATCATGGTATTCCAGTTCTATGTATTCCGACAAAGGTTCGGCTATATTCATGTATACACACAATATTGCATAAGATGTATACTTGCCTTTTTTCGTTGCTTCTGCTACCTTGACAAAAGCACCAATTGTGTTGCCTATTCCCTCCATAATATCAGGATCCCAAAATTCCACTGGTAATCCAAACAATCTGACCCAGATCGGGGCTTCCAGCATCTTTTCATTATCAGGATTATATCTTTCTTCCCAGTACTTCATGAGCAGTCCTGCATTGTTCATGAAATATGGCCCTTCCTCAAAAACCCTCTCTTTATCCCCCAGATTCGCAAATATGGCTGTAAAAAACCCTTTTGCTCTTAGTTTCAGCTCAATGTGCCCTTTTGGCCTCCACCTTTGGTAGATCCACCTGTGTAGTTCTTTTTCAGTAGGCCAATACCCAACGAACTTGCAGATCAGTGCATGGTCTTTCATGTAGCTGTTGTATTCCTCCAGCTTGTTGTTGGGTATTACGTATCTAGGTTTTTTCTGAGCCCTAGGTAGGCACTTTCCTCCAGTCTTCATTTGTCAACGCTTGCCCATCACTGGTGCTTCTTCATTATTCTCTCTGGCATCATTCTGCTTGCCGCTGCCGCTTGCCTCTCCTGCAACAATGTTCTTGTAGGAGGGGATCTCTCCCCTCCCTTGTCGATTTTCCATTTTTGCCCTCAGCACGATCTGAAATAAAAGCTTCCGCTCCTGCGCTAGGGTTACTTGCTACCACTTTTGCTCCACCCCGATTTCCCCTTCTCTTTCCCCTGCGCTCGTTTCTCCCAGCCTTCCCTACTGATCCACCTGCAAACCCTAGCCCGTCGTTCGCCTAGTCCCCATTCGCAGTACCGATCGATCGATCTATTTTAACTTCCGTCATCATAATTAAAAAAAATTTAATCTAGGAATACTGTATTAATTTTTATATTTATTATAATATATGTTTGGTACAATTTTATTTATTTATTTATTAAATTTTCGAATAGGTTTTAGCTTAGTAAGGAAATTTTTAAATAATTTCTAATTAAAAATATTATTGTTATTAATAATGATTATTTATTAATCTAATGGTTAATAATAAAAATTAGAATTAATAATATTAAAAATGAACATAATTAGAATTGATTAAATTAATTTAAGAATATTGTATTTAGAATAAAATTGAAACTATTAATCCTAGCACATTGTCTTTATTTTATTAGTCTTATTTTATTATTCTCTAATGACCAGTTTTTCGATGAGCTTGTCACATTTTATGTAACATAAAATGTGTATCCTAATACTATAATAATTATTATTATTCTTTAAATTATTATTTTTTACTTTCATACATATATATATATATATATCATTTGATTTAATTAAAAAAATTCCAGCCTATTTTATCATTGCTCAAAAAGACTAACAAATTAATTTTATTTTGGGAGAATGAAATGGTGTCTTTAGAGTGTTTGTCTAGCATTATGTAATAAATTTTAATACTATATAAATCTATATATAGTAAAATGGTACATAAACGCAAATTTTAGTTTTAATTACAATGTTGTAAGAAAAACAATATAATTCAATGATTGATTTAATAACATAAAAAGTAGAAATGCAAATATAACAAGCAGAATATGTAGCATTCTGGTTGAATACCTGTCTCCTATACAAAAAGTAATTGATAATAAATAATATTAATAATTTCATTGTTTTATATATATATATATATAAAAGATTTTAAATTAATATAATATTTAAAATTAATAAAAAAAATTATTATAATAATGAAAATAAAATATTGATAAAATATGGAATATCAAAATATTTTGATTTTAAAATGAGTTGTGGTTTTTAGACAAGTGTTATTTAAAAAGAAGAGAAAAATATTAAACTAATAACGCAAAATGGTTTGAATAATAAAATATAAAATAAAACCGCCTAATAAAAATAAGAATAAAATAAAAAAAATCATGTATAAAAATGTTAGTAGGAAAACAAAATATAAACTAATTTTTTATTTACCAAATATTAGTAGATATAAAAAGATGAAATTTTATATAATTTGAATTCTAATATCTTAATTTGGGAAAAATAAAAAATAACACAACTAAGAATCAATGCATATAAAATAAAATATGTAAAAAAATTTAAAATACTATAAAATAAAGTATCATAAAATATCATATTAAATTTGTAGAAATATAAAAATAGATATTGAATAATAATTACTGCGTGTTATATGAATATTATATACTTGTATATCAAGAAAAAAAAAAATTATAAATCAATATTTAATTTTTTAAATAAAATATGTAAAATAAAATTAATTAAAAAAATAAAACAAAAAATTATAAATCAATATTTTATTAATATTACTTATATAATAATAATAAATTTATAATATTAATGATAAACAGTAAAATCTGATCACTGAGCTTTGGATTGACGGTGAATGAGTGCACTGTTAAGGCACTTCTTGCTATAAGTTACTGATTCCGATAAATACTTACCTAAAAAAAAATAAACAATAAAAATAAAAAAAACAACGAACAATTTATATAAAAGAAAAAGACCACGATTCTTTCTCCTTTTAGTGGTAACTACTCCCGTACGCCTATTCAGGACGACACATCAAATCAAATTCCAAACTCGATTAAAATATTCTTTAAATATTAATAGTAGAGTTTTATATTTAAATGTATACATTGGACTTTAATTTTATTTTGCTATTTAATGCACCCGGGCACTTTTTTAAATCTCACAAATTAAATTAAAAGACGAAATAATAATATTTTCTTTTTAATATTACTCTATAATTGCTAAATTTACATATTCGGGATTTGAATGATATGCCACATAATGTGTCTTGCAAGTTTTTGAGGAACGGACCGCAAATAACCATAAGATCTACGTACCCTTCGCAAGCTATATTTGTCAAACATCGAGAATGATTGATTGAATACATATGTGGCCAATAATAATAATAAAAATTGATTGAATATATATGTGACCAGCAATAATAAAAAATTGATATTTTGATTTTTTTTAATTAGATTAATGTGTCAAGTACCACTCCTACGGAACAATTTGTAAACATGTTTCATTTTAAAGTAATTTGTATTAATTAATTTTTATTATGTATTTTATATAGATAATCTTGATTAAAATCCCTTGAAAATTGCCAATAAAAAACTAAAAATAATGAATTTCATAAAATATAAAATATATTTTTTATTTAAAAAAATAGAATTAATATAACAAATTTAAAAACTTTACAAAAATTTATTACAAAACAAAAGATCACTGAAAACCATAGCAGGTTGAGTAAAAACCAATTACAATATAACGCCCTTGCATAGCTATAATCAATAATATATATAAATTTTGTCATATTTATTATTAATAATTATTGTTAAAATTTTAAATTTTTTACAAATAAATATTATAGAATAGTTTTGTATTTCAGTATTTCAAATAAATAATGATATCTCATAATATTTTGTTTTTTTTGAGAAAATGAGGTTGTAGTTAAAACAAAACTAATATATATAAATGTAAGAAATGTCATTATAAATTCTTAATACTAGTAATGAGCATTAAATTAATTTTTAATACTAATATATTTAATTTTATCTTTCATGACAATATTATAGTAATTATTAATTGTGAGGACATCTTCAAGTCAATATATCTAGAAATAATATATAGGTCATTAATATTTACTATTTACATTAATGTGAACTTCTAGTTTAGGTAATACATTTGCAAAGCACTATCATAGTTAACTTGAAATCTTGTTTTGGTATATTAGCTTAGGGTTAATTTTTACAAACGATTGATTCTTGACGAGAATCATGAAAGCTAATATGCTATGATAACCTTTAGTGAATTTTGAATCATTTTATTTTATCTTATTTTTTAGTTATCATCTAAAAAAAGCATCCAACAAGAGATATTCTATTATGAACTTCATTTTAATATTATATAGGAATTAGTGGTCATGTATTTTTTTAACTCTTAATATCTTCATTTCCTTAAATATTTTGTGAGTATTAGCAATAAAGCAAATCTCCTTTATTTCATTTGCTAAAGCCTATATGACTTGGAAAATTTGCATGTTCTCTAGAAAACCATGTTCTATGGGATTCCAAGTTATTTGATCATACCCATTCTAGTCCACACCAAACTTTAACATGGATGGAGTTTTAGGCGTCTCCTATTAGGTAACAAAAGGTTTGAAGCCTAGTTTACCATAAGAAACAAGGTGCTTTGAAACCAATGGGAATAGTGGTATATGACTCTAAAGTGAAGGACATGAGATACATTTTCATCCAATTGTATTTACTTGTATGACTATACCTCTTAGGTGGCACCACACATTTGACCACTACCAGAATGTGCCACTGTCGCTCTGTCCTACACTCTAATGGTGAAAAATACCTCAATTTTTCCAATTGGATGTAACCAATTTGGGTGGTATTGAATGAAATCTAAATATCAATATTGAAATATTAATTTCTAAGACAACATGGGATTTACATGGTCATCCTATTCAAAATGGATTTCGACTAGGAAACTAACTACATAATATTTAACCTCAATCTAATGATATGACACAATACAATGTTTCGAATCAAGGAATACTAGAGGGAAAAATGGGTGAATTACTATTTTACAAATTTTATTCTTCTTTAAGTAAATTAAAAATCAAATGTAGTAAAGAAATCAGCAAATTCTAGATCAAATTCAATAAAGAAATCAACAAAGCATCATAGGCATGATGTTTGTCCACAATCCTTTAACATGGACACTGTTTCAAGAGAGAAAATTACAAAAACTTGCCTTATTATTATGTAAATATTAAACCTCTACTTTATATTTCAACATCTTTGTGACCTCCCACTCATTTGAAGCTCGAACGTCATCACATATATAAGAACCAACTTCCTAGAGGCACCAATCTAGTTAAACTAGCAAGATCTATATTTCATATGGTTTTAAACTGAGATCTCTAACATTGTCCTTAATTCCCACTTCTTTGAGTATCATTTCATAATTCTTCAGAAGCGTAATTTCTTAAAATAAATTCGCATCCATACATAGCATAACAAATTCATGTCCATTAAAGTTCAATGTACTCACACATTTTCTATATAGTTGATACACCCTTATTTCTTGGCTACATGTTTTAACCAACTATAAGTATTCATTTGATTTCATTTATAGTTTTCTTCTTTGTCTAAAACTCTTAATTGTAATTGAATAAGTAGCAATTTCAATTCAACAAATTAACCTTTCTAGGTTTCTACAGTTCAAGTTCCATCCGTAATCGAATCCACATGGATTCAATAATTTAATTTGGCATTTTCAATTGTTCTTGATTAAACTATCTATTAAACATATTTTGGTGCTCAACATGCCAAACTTTGTTTGTTCCATGCCATTAACTTTTTGTTCCCGGGTTTTATATATTTGAGAGGTAGAAATATTCTTTAGCACCTAATGCGCTATAACATGACGTGTCATTATCTGGGGGGATTTGTAGATGGTTCTTATACAAAATACCTGGAGGTCTAGATAGCTTTCGATTGTTGAGGCCTTACAAAACAAGCCCCTAGCATGAATCCCAATGTTTTTCCATGTCATCTATTGATGTCATTATTTTCCACATGGCAGTTTCTAAATGGTTCCATGTGTTATTGATATTTTGGACACTTGGCCATCACAAATTCCAAAAACACCTACCATGTGTCACACTCCTAAGCGGCCACATAATCATGCTTTCAGTGACATTGCCATTTATATACCATTTATCACTTTCTTATTTTGCCTTGTTGGTTATGTTTCATATAATCACCAACTATTATCCACCTATCTCAGTAAGGAGCGGGGTTCCAGAATTTATGTTTTTTAGTATATTTCTTTGTTATTCAAAAATTACAAAGGGATCAACTTTCATGTTATATGCAATTTTGGGGATATTTCTGTCTAGTGTCTTTTATATCATAGTGCCATCATCTATCGGTTATAAACCAAAGAAACTTCCATGGTATGACATCAAAACTTAATTCAGTTAATACAAATATTTATGTCTCAGGGAGTTCATCAACTATGGAAAACTTTGAATGTACATCTATTAATCATACTCTCTCTCAACTAGCAATTTGTCTCTCAAATTTTGTCTACCGTGCCTACTCACAAACATGTAAACCATTATAACTTCTTCAACTTAGAACATGACATAAAAAACTAACCTTTTTTCGAGCTATCATCCCATGTCATCACATTGTCATGTATCACCCAATGAGTGGTGCCATTTGTCACCTAGGAAAAGGCCAAATGGACATGCAAAAGTGCCAAATATACATCCCACTATTCCTTGCAATGTCATGCCATTTCATCATCTTCCTAGAATTTATACTAGCAACTTTCCACATAATCTACTAGGTCATCATTATCCTCCAATAACACTCTACCATCTATCATGTTCCACATCACTATCTATATGGAGGAAATGCTCGGGGTCTGTTTTTTTTGCAATTGTTTTCTTTCTTAACAAAAATGGGTAAAGATAATAATTTACATCACTTAAGTGTTGTAAAGGATTTCCTAATGCACCTTATATTAATAATTCCCATTACTAAAAGTCACACAATACTACACTTGCCATAGACATGATTAGATGCTCGTCAACTAATTGCAAATTTTTCATCCTACTGGTTTTGTCATCCATGACTCCCAACTGCACTTCCGCATGCATTCTTTGACCAGAAAATACACATCATACTACTAAATTATGAATCGAATAAGAGGAAAAATATTGTCCCACATCTTCTGTCAACATATACAGCCTTGCGGTGGTATAACCTTAATGAAATTAAAACACAAATAACTTCTAATCCCTTAGGAGTTTCCCAAAATACCATATATCATTGGAAATGCAAGAAGATTCCCTGCATATATTAATGTACTGAAATTAAATGGACTAGATTGTTGGACCAATTACAACAAGTAAGAGTGTTTTGAAATGGATTTATATTGTGAATAGAGATTTTTGTGTCAACCCTGTTGATAATTTTATTGACTCATGAATACCGCAAAAACAACATCATCAACGGTCAGAGCCAGAATGTCAGTGCATGAGACCACTCCTTGACATTTATCCTCTATTTGTGCCTTGAAATTGATGATAGTTTCAGATCCATAGAGTGTCATATTAGGATGTGCGTTCTTTTCTGCAATGTTGTCGTGTGTAAAATTCAAGTGCAATGAGGCATTGCAACCCTGGAGTAGCACCAATTCATATTAGATTAATCATCATTATGGCCCATCTTAAATACCAATATTGATCACATACTATACTGTACTTAAAAATTCAACAATTTGCATATAATAATGTACTTAGAAATTCAACGATTTACATACAATAATCTGTTAGTTTATATACCCTCAGAAACTAATCATGGAAGTGTAGCCTCAAAAGTGAAGTTGCTATTGGGTGATCTATCACTATGTAGTTATTCACCACTTTTCAAACAAATTCCTTAACCCCCAGACAAAATTTCATGTAGAAATTATATATGGGTTTCACTTGTGCCTCAAAGGTTGGAACAAGTATCACTACAACAATAACTACATTTCCCTACATAACAAGAAAAGTTTCATGAATGATTGAATAAAAAACAACATGTAGGCTATTAATGTGCATCTTGCACTCACATCATTTCTTCACAAGAAAAAAAAAATATCACACATAAATTACATCTGTGTGCTATTTATAGACTACGATTATATTTATAACGTTCAAGTTGTTGACATAACAAACAACTCTATATTTAATGGTGTAACCCTCCTTTCTACTTTTTTATTCATAACATGCACTTTCACATTTTCAAGTAAAATAATATTTCACTCACATCTCCTTTTCCAATTGTGCCATCAAGTTCCATTAATTATATGTCTATTAGGTGATTTATACATGGAAAATATAATTCCTACCTGTCTTCAGTGTGCTCATAAATTCTAGAATGTGTATGTCCCTATTAGTTAGGAGTTTGTTGAGGTCTAGTTGCTTGAGAGATTGTATCTAACTAGTTAGCTTCCTAGATTTGTGTGTGGTTGAGATATTCACTCAACCAAGAGATTTTGTGTCCAAGATAGAATAGTTATCTCGAAACATAACCAGATGTGTTTATATTGTATTATTATTTTCATGTGAATACAATGTGTAGTGCATTTAGAAAATATTTGTTGGTCCTGGAGCACCTATGGGCTTGGGCACTTGGCCCCTTCTTGGCTGAGGGAAATAAAGAGATCGGTGAATGTTTGTTTTTCCATTCATTTTTTGGTTTTTCCATTCACTGGGGTCGAACTTGGAAATGTTTGGATGAGTGTTTCCATTATTTAGAAGTCTTTTTTTGACTGTGTTACTATGACTTTGGAAGGTCTGATTAGGGCGGTGGAGTTCTTGCTGAAGCCATGGTTTTCCTTGTTAAGACTAGTTGTGAAACCATATATCTTCTTTGGTAAATGAGGGAAGAGTGGTTTGGCTGCCCTAAATATGGACTTATCTCAAGATGCATTATTTGTTAGAGATTGTCTAGGAAAATAGGTTTAGATGGGAAATTCAAGGGCATTGATCACAACTTTCATATTGGAGCCTTTCATTCCTAATGATGATGAGTATTATCTTTCCATTCTCTCCGAACGTCTTGGTTTTACAATAAGTCTTTCTCCATATGGAGGAATATAAATTTAAGACAAATAGGATAAGTTTAAGACAATATTTATCAGAACAAAGACTTCATTAACATTTAAACTCTTTTCTCTACATCCATGAGATCTACAAAATTTAAGGAGTGGTCAACGTTAGATTGTGTAGTGTTTCGTTTTTCGGTGCAGTGTTTTCTTCAGTGTGGAGGAATCACCGGTTTGCTCCAATGGTCCCATAAGGCTTGCTAGAATGAAACTCCCTAAAGGCATCCTATTTATGCATCACAACTCTTCTAATATCAACTCCCTAACAGGGGCATCCAACATCGCAAAAGATAGTATTCAGCAATTGAAATTAGTTCATGCATGGTTTATTTTCTGGCTAAGGAGGCATGCAAGTTGAACGTTATGGAAACTCATTGTTTAATGTGTGGAGATGCACATCATTTGAATCTTATTATTCCTCGTTAAATTTTTGTTTGATGGGTTCAATCGTTAGGTGGTGTGGGCTCTCAACATTACAATTTGAGCAATGGAGCCATCAGTGGTGCTCATCGTGGGAGCCAATGGAACTATGAACTGTGCAGCTATTGATGGTGCTTGCTAATTAGTGCCCTTGTGCAGAATGAAATTTCTTGTATCATAGAGTGGATATATGCATAAATATTTCCATATAATTGGGCCATATCCATTCTTTATGTACTCTGTTATGAGTATTTTCCATAATTCAATTATGTGCATCTTCTCCTATTCATGAGCTTTTCAATTCTGCATGAGGGACACTACCTGAGATTCAAAATAGGGACAATGCTCAATTGGTTTGTGCTGTGTTTGCTCCATAATTGGTCAAATCCATCTTTTGTTGGAAAATGTTTTGTAGAAGGCCTTTCTTTTTTGGACTGTACCTTATCCATTTTATTGACCCTATAGAAAGTTGTTGACAAACAAAAGTCGTGCCCTTTCCAATGGGAGTTGTGTTGAGGCTACAACTTCTGTAGCTTTGAATATTGTTTCTTCTTGGGGAAAAATATGCCCTAATTGATTTAAAGAATGATTAATTTGATTTGAATATTGTTTTATGAATTGTTCATTTGTCATGCCATACTTATTAAAGAGACATTAGTTTGGTTGACTATTGTCATAAGTCTATGTTGGAATTGTCCATTTCAACAATAGACAAGTTTATTTGCATGACAAGGAAAAAAAAAATGTGAAGATGATATTAGAGAATACAGGTTGGGGAAACATCAATGATTAAAGGATGATATGAAACAAAGTTTGTTTGAGTAGTTTCTTTGATTTTGTAGAATAGACTCATGATTAGGATAATGTATGAGTCACACATTAAAATTATAGAAAATATACATGTCATATATTGCTTTGTAATGGTCCATTGTGGTCCTTGAAATCATTTATGTACCTACTATTTTTTAAGCTTGGAGTATATTGAAAGAGCATATGGTTGTAAGACCCAAAGAGGTGTGCATAACCCTTTATTCCCTAGTGAAATTAAGTTGTGGAAATAACAACCTGGTAAGTATGAGGGTGGTAGGTGTACTCATATCTAATCTTGATATGAAAATAAAAGAATTGAGTCTTCAATTAAGTGGGGGAATTGTGAGATGGAATAATCTTAGAGTGTGAAGGACCAAGTCAAAGAGAATTCATCAAGAAGTTGGATGAACCATGTATGTGAATGACTTCCTACTAGACCAATAGTTGCAGTGGTTAGGAACCCATGCATTCCGATCGATGGTTGTTTCGTTATATGGATGTCAATAATTTGATGGTGTTTTCATGAACAAGGTACAAGGTGTAATTGTCAGATTGGACCATATGTAGATATTGCTGATTGATATAGAGATAAGAAGTCATTAAGGGGCCACTTGGAAAATATAATTCCTACTTGTATTTAGTGTGCTCATCAATAGTAGAATGAGTTTGTTCCTATTAGTTAGGAGTTTGTTGAGGTCTAGTTGGTTGAGAGATTCTCTCCAACTAGTTGGATTCCTAGATTAGTGTGTGGTTGAGATATTCACTCAGCCAAGAGATTGTATGTCCAAGATAGATTAGCTATCTCAAGACATAATGTGATGTATTTATATTGTATTATTATTTTCATGTGAATACAATTTGTTGTGCCTTTAGAAAATATTTGTTGGTATGAGAGGCTGTATGGGGTTGGGGCATTCGCCCCTTCTATGATGAGGGAAATAAAGAGTTTGGTAAATTTTTGGTTGTCCATTCATTAGGGTTAGGGCCGAGCTTGGCGAAATGTGGATGAGTGTTTGCATTGTTTAGAAGTCTTATGTTGACTGTACTACTATGACTTTGGAACATATGATTAGGGTGGTGGAGTTCTTGTTGAAGCCATCTCTTTCCTTGTACTTAAGACTGGTTGTGAAACAAGATATGTTATTCGGAAAATGAGTGAAGAGTGGTTTCGTTTCCCTAAATCTGCACTTACCTGAGGTTGCGTTATTTTCGAGAGATCGTCTAGGAAAAGAGGTTGAGATAGAAAATGCAAAGGCACCGATCATAGCATTCATATTGGAGCCTTTCATTGCTCATGATGACAAGTGTTATCATTCCATTCTCTCTGAATGTATTGGTTTTACAATAAGTATATATGCTTGTGGAGGTATAGAAATTGAAGAGAATTAGGATAAGGTTAAGACAATAGTTATCCCGACAAAGAAGTCATTGACAGCTAAACATTGTGCTCTTCGTGTGTGAGGTCTGTGAAATTTGAGGAACAGTTAGCTTGAGATTGTGCGGTGTTTTTTTTTTTTTTGACACAGTGTTTTCCTTAGTGTGGAGGAATCATTGGTGTGCTCCAATGGTCCTCGAAGGCTTTCTTAAATGAAAATCCATAAAGGGATCATATTTATATATCATAACTCTTCTAAGCACAACTCCCTAATAGGAGCGTCCAATATCTCACAAGATAGTATTCACCGATTTCAAAGAGTTCGTGGGTGGTTTATTTCCTGGTCAAGGAGGCATGCAAGTTGAATGTTGTGGGAGCTCATTGTCTTTTGTGTGTGGAAAAACACACATTTTGAATCTGATTTTTTTTATTCAGGGTTTCTTTCATGGGTTCAAGAGCTTGGAGCAGTGAGCATTCAACATTACAATTTGAGCCATGGTGCCACTAGTGGTGCTCATGGTGTGAGACAACAGAACTGTGAGCCATGGAGCTATTGTTGGTGCTTGAAAACTAGTGCCCTTGTGAAGAACGAACTGTCTTGGATCATAGAGTTGATATATGCATCAATATAGCCATATAATTGGGTCAGATCAATTCTTTATGTGCTTCATTCTGAGCATTTTCCATCATTCAATTCTATGCATCTACTCCTATTTATGATCTTTTCAATTATGCATGATGGCCACTACCTGAGATTCGAAATAGGGGAAATGCTTAATCGATTTGTGTTCCGTTCAGTCCATAATTGGTCATATCCATTTTTTGTTGGGAAAGGTTTTGCAGAAGGCCTTTCTTTTTTGAAATGTAAATCATCCATTTTCTTGACCTGAAAACAAGTTGTTGATAAATGAAATCTGCGCCCTATGAAAAAGGAGGTGTTTTGAGGCTACCACTAATGTAGCTTCAAAGCTCATTTCATCTCAGTGAAAAATATGCTAAAAGTGATTTAAAAAATGATTAATTGGATTTGAATACTATTTTCTGAATTATTAATTTTTCATTCCATAGTTATTGAAGATACATTAGTGTGGCCAACTATTGTCAAAAGTATGTGTTGGAATAAAAAGGCTACAAAAATAGTGAAGGTGACATTAGAAAATATAGGTTGTAGCAACATGGGAGACTAAAGGATGATGGACAACCAAGTTTGTTTGAGTTTCTAGAATAGACTCCTGATTATGATGAAATATGAGAACACATTGTAATTATAGGAAATCTACATGTCGTATATTCCTTTGTAATGGTTTTTTGTGGTCCTTGAAATGTTTTATGTACCTACTATATTTTTACGCTTGGATTATATTAAAAGGGCATATGGTTGAAAGACCTAAAGAGGCATGCATACCACTTTGTTCCCTAGTGACATCAAGTTGTGGAATTAACCACTTAGTTGGTACGAGGGTGGCAAGGCTACTCATATCTAAGCTTGATATGGAAAGTGAAGAATTCATTCTTCGATTAAGTGGGGTAATTTTGAGATGGAATAATTAGAGAGTGTGAAGAACCAAGTAAAATATAGTTCATCAATAAGTTGGTTGAACCACGTATGAAGGACTTCATACTAAACCAACATTTTTAGTATTTAGGTACCCATGAATTTTGGTGGATAGTTGTTCCTTTGTATGGACGTTGAGAATTTGATGATGTTTGCATGAACAAGGTACAAGGTCTAATTTCCAAGTTGGACCAAAAGTACATCTTGTTGATTGAGATAGAGACAAGTAGCGATTAAGAGGGCCACTTGGAAAATATAATTCTTACTTGTCTTTAGTGTGCTCATCAATTCTAGAATGAGTTTGTTCCTATTAGTTAGAAGTTTGTTGAGCTCTAGTTGGTTGCGAGATTCTCTCCAACTATTTATCTTCCAATATTGGTCTGTGGTTGAGATATTCACTCAAGAAAGAGATTGTTTATCCAATATAGACTGGCTATCTCGAGACATAACCTAATGTATTTATATTGTATTACTATTTTCATGTGAATATAATTTATAAGTGAATTTAGAATCTTTGTTTTATGATTCAGGAGAATATAAAAGCCACTGGCTCTGTGCATCTGAGAACCATCTCATTTTTTATCGTGCTTGACTGAGATGAAAATTGTGAAAAATTATCCATACATGTCCAATCAAATGTTTTGGTTCCTCAGCATTTTTAGAAACTTGTTCATTACTTCAACTCTTTTTAATAAAATTGTTCCTTACATTGTAAATTTATATCACATTTGATCTGGAGTTT
Source organism: Pinus tabuliformis (assembly GCA_031772625.1). Lineage (NCBI taxonomy): Eukaryota > Viridiplantae > Streptophyta > Pinopsida > Pinales > Pinaceae > Pinus > Pinus tabuliformis. Next base: position 653,054,072 of record CM062808.1, on the reverse strand, counting down.
ATTTACATTAAATTTATTAAAAGCATATGTTTTAACAAATTTATTTATATTATTAATCAAACTTATTAATCTTGATTTCAAGCATGAATGTATTTCTAATTTCACGTCCAAGATTAAAAAAATTCATGTTAAAAGGTTGGTGTGATTTGGGTTAGGCACAATTTCTATATCAAAACTCTTATGAAATTATACCAATTAAAAATTCATACTAAAAGCTGGTGTGGCCTAGGTTAGGCACAATTTCTAGGTCATTTTAACATTCAAAACTCTCGGGATAAGACTAAAAGAAATATTATGTTAAGAGCATATATTTTAATCTTATAGATAAATTACTCACAAACAAATTATTATAAATAGAAAATATATAATGGAAAGAACATAAAGATATACATAGAGATTTTCTATGAACCCAAAGCCAAGAAAACCACATTGATTTTTCATTATATTCCTTTTAATGTTATAACACCTTATATGCATGCAGAAGCATTCATAAACCCCATTTCATTAACCTTGGCTTAAAACATAATGGTATTTCTCTTGAATCGATACAAAATACCATGAGCCAAAACTCTCATGGCTAAAGTAATGGGAAAAACCCGGGGTAGGTAGGCCCACCATCCATGGGTCCACCCAACAATTATTGGGTGCACATAAAAAATAATAACATTTATGGGGGCACTTTTGAGACCCCCCGAGCGAGGCGGCTACTGGCCCTTGCAAACCCCGTCGTGGGTGGGTTACTCCCCATGAGACAACCCTTGATCCTGGAAATAATATAAAGTATACCCAAAAAAGGATTAGTGTTATCCATATTAGGTGCAATTATTGGTAAATTTTAATGATATAGATACCCCTTAATCGCCATCTAAAGACCCCTCAATTATAGTTTCTTAATTATAATTTCTTATACAATATGCAAATGTTATATATTAAAACACATTAACAAACTAATAAAAATAAATATAATTTAAAAATAAATATATAATAAATAAATATATTTTATATTGAATAAAACATTTCCCTAAACTAATAACACTACTACACCAAGGGTATTTTTAAGACATTTTTTTAAGACAAAATAACTATTTTGTCTTAAAAGGTGAATTTTTATTTTAGTTATTTTACATTAAAATTTAATGTCAATTGAATTGTCTTAAATATAAAATTTAAGACCAAAATACTTTGAGACAAATCTGTTTTAAGACAGAACTTTATATTTAAGAGAAAAATATTTGAAGACAAAACTTTAAATTTAAGACAAAAACAATTTGAAACAAAAATATTTTAAGACAAACCAATTTAAGACAGATATTTTAAGAAAAAACTTTATATTTAAGAAAAAAATAACTTGAGACAAAATTATTTTAAGACAAAACTTTATAATTAAGCAAAAACAATTTGAGATAAAAACAATTTGAGACAAAAATATTTTAAGAAAAAAATAGTTTAGAAGAAAAATATTTTAAGACAAAACTTTATATTTAAGGTATTGGCCACTTAACATGAAGCTCGTTCAAGACAATTAACAATTAAGAAAAAATCATATCAATTTAAGACAATATTATCTAACAACTGCAAAATTGTGTTTGACAGTGCACCCTAAGTTCGCCAACTTGCAAGCTACTACTGTCTCATGCCTATACCGAGGTTGTTTTTCCACTTACCATTCACATTATCATATATAAAGACAACGATGTTATGCTCTTCGTTTTGTGGGGGTAACTAACTCCGAAGAACACGACAACTTTTCCTTGCAAGATTTCCTAGATATCAATTCCACTTTTGTCCCTTCGATCTTTGTTTATATGATTAGAGACAATTTGTTTGTTGTTGCATTGGCCCGTGAGTCACTTTGGTGCTTACTATTGTAGAGCAGTTGATAAACTAACTAAAAATTGGACTCCTTCTCCTAGTTATGTGATTGAGCCTCGAGTTTAAATTTCCCTTAATATGCATCCCCTTAGACATTGGATATATCTCAGGATAATTAGCTGCAAGAAAGATTGCAATGTGGCTGACTTACAATTAGCTGGGGATTTGAAGTCCTTCCATCATTTTTCAATCATCAATAAACATACTGATTGATAAGTGTATATTGCTTATGTGTATTGCCTTATGGAGTGTGATGAATCTTGTTACATTGTGAATGATGTAATATATTGCATGTTTTTATATGTAAATGAATGTCTGAGTTTTAATGCTCATTATGTCTTCGTGATTAGAATTGTGTCATGTATGCATATCAAATTTAAAGTGTGTCGAGAATATGTTACTCATTATTTATTTATTTTGTTAATCTTGGCAGGTCCATTCCATTTTCTATTATATAATAAACAAGTTTACACACAGATTAACTAGGTGGCCTCAACTTGCCTCGAGGGGAAACCGAGTCTGTTGGCAACTGATCAAAATTATAAGCCATCCAAAAGCATAATTGTTTAAATATTTCTAGCCAGGCTAGATACGTCTCTATCTCATGTCTAGACACTATATGACTATAAAAACTGAGATTTGCAACATAAAAATTAAAAGATAACTCCATAGAACAAAATTAAGAATGGGATAAGTCTAGTCCTTCCGTTCCTCTGAGGCAGATGTGATGGGAGCAGGATATTTAGTTGTTGCCCCTGGCATGCCATACAACTCCATAATGTGTGGGATGTGGCAGTCAATTCTATCCATCCTGATATCTTGTTTGTGCAACTGGAAGAGAATTTTCTCAATGTCCTTCTTGTAATTCAGCATTCCCTGAATTATCACCTCTATACCCACATATATCTACTCCATCACCTTGCCGAGTAGACTCTTCATTAACCAGTACAAGTACAAAATTTGCTTGAACTGTGTGATTCTCCCTTGAGTGTCTTCTAGATCTGGAACAAGAGTCCTCCAATTATCCATGTCTTCCTCTGTATCACTTCCTTTGTTTACCTCCTCTTCCCTTTCTTCCATCAACTTGTGAATCCCAACATCTATCCCCTCATGGTAGGCCTCTACTGCTTTAATGATGAGGTACTCTATTGATTTCCAATCCTTGCAAGTTTGCGACGTGCTTGGCCCCTTATTTGTCTAGGAGGCCAGGCCTCTCCTGCTTTGCCCACATCCTCTTGCAGCATAGGCCATGACCTGTTTGGCAGAACAATGTTGACACCTAGAAAGAGTTAGATTCAAATTCAGAATTTTCATAATACACCACCTTGCCCGTGCATGTTTTTCCTCTCCTCCATTTCTCACTACATACGTGCATGGGTAGGCCGAAGCCCTCAGGTCCCAGAGGGAAGGTCTCTGATCCTTACCCCGAGTCCCACCATTGTTCCCTTCCCCCTTACTATGGATTGCATGCAGGTCATTCCACTCCATCTCAAGCCGAGCCCATAAGCCCTCCTTGAATCTGGTAGTATGTCTATAGTGGTTGCGTATCCTTGATCCCTCAGGCCAAAGAGAAATGTATTTGCCTCTTAGGTTCCTCCAGCTAGTTTTCAACTCAAGATTCATGGCCTTGCCATCAATCCCATGTTGTTTCTAGTTATCCCGACGGTCTCTTTACAGACTAGAGTCAGGGTTATGACCCCAGCCCCCTACCATCAACTTTCTCCTGGAACTCTTTACAAACTCTGACCCCTCGTGAATTTTAGTGCCTCTATTTAGTTCCCCTTAGGCCTTAATTATAAAGCAAAAAACCTCACAACCCTGCAATGTGCTTTTGCCACCCCGCAGACATGGTTTTCTACCATTTGGGAGAAAGTATATACATAGAACCAAGCCATGGCAAGAAATTTCCTCCCTCATTTCCACCAACCGCATTCAATTCCCATATATTTTTACTCTTTCCCCTCCTTTCCCCCCAGCATAACCCCAACCAGAACATAGACTCAATGTTGAGAAAAGCTGAATTACATACCTAGTTTCTATAGGCGACCTTCTGTGACTAGGGTTCCTCCCGTTCCGTGGACCTTCTTCTACTCTCTATCACCACCCTTCTCCATAGTTTTTTTCACTCCTGCATTGCACGTCGAATGACTTCACCTACTCCACCACCCTACCTTATTTCTTGTCCCACCACCTTGCCCACTTCCCCAAGAGGCATTCATGCCAAAGGACACCGCACCCCCTGCCTTGAGCATGTGGGGGGTGATGGTAATAGGTGCCCGGGTACTACGCATGGTTCTTCCGAGGCTGGCCTGACTGATGACCTGCATCCCGATTGGGAGAATATTTTATTCATTATTATGTGCATGGTGAATGCACAATTATATATTCATATTCAATCAATTGATTTCAAAATTTATGGGTATACCTAGTTTAACCAATCCCTACACTCGTTATTTTGTCAAAACTAAGAATTTAGGTATCAAGAATTGGGCCACGCGTCTCCTTGAAACTATAGGAGGGTGGGCGCACAACAGTTGTAGCTCTTCTTTATGAACCCAACCTAGGTTTCTCTTTAGGTCATATATGCTATGTTTTCGAGGTCGAGAGGAAGTGGGAGAACATGAGTTTATTAACATGTTAGCAGGTCCAACACCTAGTGGGCACTGGTGGAACCACACCCTAGTGGAACCATGTTGCATGTATAGACACCAATCATAATCCATTGACCTGAGCGATCAAATCCATGGTAAGGGTAGGGTCTATACAGTTGGTCAATTTTTTTTTATTTTTTTTTTTATTTTAGGTGAGAATCCTAAAGGCCAAGAGTGTGCTCCAAGCAGAAATGGGCATGTTGAGAACATTTTTAGCTACCCATCGCTTATATATTTGTATCCTACAACACCCTAAGAGTGTAAAAATTAATATAAATTTTCTACTACTGATATATTCGAACTGAAAACAAGAAATTAAACATTTCCTCTATTATTTTGCGAAATGGAAATCATAATTTACAAACACATGCAATGACATGCAACCATAAAAAAAACACAAGAACACAATTATTTATAGGGAAGCCCAACAGGGAAAAACATTTCCACTTCTTTTCATTAACCATATGAGAATGAGAAACTATGACAATGCCTTTCTTAAATCCAAAAGCACACCCTGTACTGTAAACTAGTTCTCCTATTGATTGTCTTGCTCTAGCTAACCCATCGTCAATTCAATACCCCATCTTTCTCTTATTTCCTTACACGATTCCAGAGGAAATTACCTCCTAAATAATAGGGTAATTCATTATTCCCTTGTGAAAATCCCAAGTAATTGATCACCTGCCTCAATGCCCAACATGTATACTCAACTAGTAGAGAATGAATCATTACAATGTGCCTTTTCCTCCATTTTAGCTTGGAAATTCAAATTCCATGCATCTCTAGGTTATTTTTAGTTGATTGACTAGTTTAACTGAGAAATCATTGAGTGAACATCAATTCCACTATTAAACTGACTCAACTAGTTGCTTGAGCTCAATTAACTAAGTCAAACTAAAAATAACTTAATTATATTGCTAAATTTTAGAAACACTGCATGCACAACTCTACTTCTAGCCTATAACTAGAATTTACTAAGTAAACAAGTAGACAAGGCCATGTCACACAAGTTAACTTCCATCCAAGTCATATTGTTGATTTAGAAAATTGAATTACTAAATTTGACAAGGGAACAAGTCAAATTTAGCCTTTCTACTACATTTTCTAACACTACCTGTTAATAATAAAGGGATTTTGAACCACCCATACCATGCACCTATGGAATTTGAATTTTCCTCTTAGTAATGCCTTTCTCAATATATCCGCATCCCACTTCTCAATTGGAATGTAATGTAACATCATAATTCTCCTCTGCACATAAGTCCACAAGTGATGATACGTGATATCAATGTGCTTGGACCTATCATGAAATACTAGATTCTCAAAGAGTTTGAGACAACTCTGATTATCAAAATTAATCATTGTTAAATGCATTTGTTGACTTAAAATACCCACAAGTATTTTCCTCATCCATATGCCCACACATGCTTCTTATCTTGTAGCCATGTGTTCAGTCTCTGTTGAGTTAAATGCCACATACATCTATTTCCTACCATACCAGGCTATAACTATAGACCCAACACTAATGATGGCACCCAAAGTACTTTTCTTGTCTGATGGACTCCCTACCTAATCTGCATTAGTGAAGCCTTGGAGCTTCACTCCCTTTGTCCTCCTCTACCATACCCTATTCTTAGTTGTACCTATGAGGTACATCAACACACGATTTTTTGCCTTCCAATAAAGCTTGGTGGACTTAACCATGGATTCAATCAACTAATTAGCTACATAACATATGCCAGCCCTTGTGTTCACTAGATACATCAAGGATCCCACAAGTTGTTTTTAGATGGTAGCAACTACTGCCTCTCCTAAAGAAGCACTCTACTTCCTCCAATTTGTAGTTAGAGGTGTGTCCATAAGCTTGTAGTTCTGCATGTAAAATCTATAAAGTATTCATATGCATAGTTACCTTGACTCACAAACATCTCACTATCACCTTGCCATACTTCCATACCAAGGAAGTAATGTATCAATCCCATGTCCTTTATCTATGAATCACTATTCATCTCCTCCAAGTATCAAGTCATCAATATACACTACCAAGATAATCAACTTGACATATGCCACAATGTGATAGAGGTTGGCATCTACTCCACTTTTGGTGAATCCCAATCAACTGATATATGTATAAATTCAAGTATGTCATGCTCAAGGTGCTTTTTTGACACCATACATGGCTCTTTTGAGTCTACACACATCTCCCAATCATATGTCTCAAATCTCTCTGGTTGCTCTATGTAAATTTCTTCCTCAAAAACATCATCGAGAAAGGTGGTATTCACATCCAACAAGTGGATCCTCCACCCCATCTGTGTAGTTAATGCTATAATGGTTATGATCGAGGAATGTCTTTCGATTGGCGCAAACGTTCCTCCTAGTCAACTACCTCTACCTTAGAGAAGCCTTCGGCCACAAATCTAGCCTTTTACTTCTTGATGCTCCCATGAGCTACATGCTTCACTTTGTAGATCCATATGGAACCAACTACTAACTTTCTCTCTTGCCTCGGCACCACCTCCCATACATTTTTCTTCATGATGGATTCATTCTCCTCCACCATGGCATCGACCCCAACTGGCTGAGAGATTTATTCCTCAAATGAAGAAGGTTCTAATTCAATGAGCTTTGTAATGATATACATATACCCAATGTATCTATCTGGTGACATCATCTTCCTATGCTAAGATGAAGGAGCTTCCACATGCTCCTAAGAATCTTGTATCAATTTGTCAGCTTATCTAGTTCTCTTCCTCCCCTCAACAAACGATTCTAGTTGAGTGGGTGCCTCCACTCAACCTCTTGTCTACTTTACTTGTGGCTGCTCTAAAACCTCCTAAATATTTGCATAAGGCTCCTCCTTAGGAACTATTAGCTCCTCCTATGACGGGATACTCAACTCTCACTCTAGAGAGCATCTCATAGCCTTTTCCTCATCAAATTTGACATCTCTCCTCATTACTATCACGTTGGGTGACGACAAATACACCCTATATTTATGTGATGTCTCTATGTATCCTACAAAGACTACCAACTCAGTTGTTGGGTCAATTTTCTTCCTGCCATCCTTGGAGACATGGAAATACATAGTAGCTCTGACAATTTTCAAATGAGATACAACTGGCTTCCTCCCATAGAAAGCTTCGGGTCTGATCATTCCAAGTATTCTATGAGGACTCTAGTTCTACAAGTAGACTGTGTTGTTGCATGCTTATTCCCATAGGTAATGGCGTACCCTGATCATGCAACATGGCTCTTGCTACTCCCACTATTCTTTTGTTCTTCCTTTCAACTACCCCATTTTGTTGTAGGTTATGGTGTGGTATCAATTCTCTTCTAATACCATATTTGGTACAAAAGTAATTAAAGGTGATAGATACATATTCTCCTCCATTATTGCTTCTCAGTGCTATCAGTTTCTGATGAGTATCCTTTTAAACCAATGCTTTGAATTCAGAAAATTTTGAGAAAACCTCATCCTTCTTCTGCATGAAGAAGATCCCACATTTTGTTGAAAAGTCATGAACAAAAATAACATAATGTTTTTGTTATGTTGTAGAGGTTGTAGAAAATGGTCAACATACATAGAGTGGACTCACTCCAATATTACTCCATTTATGTTATACTGACCCTAGAAGGTGGATTTGACATATTTCCCCAATGTGCATCCCTTGCAGACATCATGTTGGTCAAGGGTGCATTTTGGGTGACCAGTGGTAATCTATTGCATGATTTTTAGCGCCCCATCGTGTAAGTCTCACATGTGTCTATCCCATTTTTCTCCCACATCCTAACTTTGCACTTCTCCTACCTTGCTACTTAGTGCAACACAAGCTTCCACCTCAAGTTTGTATAGGTTGTTCATAGAAAATTCAATTTGTTTCGCTTGCCCGATAGCTATATGTCTCAGAAAGGATTTCCCCTTACTAAAAACAATATCATAGCCATGATGCTCTGATGAAAGGAGATTTTAGGGTATAGCCAAACTCCCCTTTCATATCAAATTTCGATCATGAGGCCTATGGGTTATGGGCCCACAAACCTATCGGAAGTGTTAATTGGAGGCTTTAAGCCTTAAAACCCAACCACAACACTTTATTGGGTTTTCCTTTAAAAACCCGTGGAATTCAAATCTATCACAATACACAGAAAACATGGGAAAAATCCATAGCCAAACCATAAGCCAAATCTCAAATATTATCCACCCGCATCTATAACTTCATCGGGTCCAACTCATAAAACCACCTCTATGTGCTACTCCTTCGAACTACGATCTCTGAAACGTTGATACCTTTGATCGATGATCATCACATATCAGCGATAACTCTTCATCGGCCCTCAGTACATCGCATGTTGGAGTTTCAACATATCGTATAATCGCATATCGGCATATCCACTGTCCTTCGCGCTTGGCCTTTGTGACTAGCGATCAACGATTAGATCGCGACTATCGATCCCCACTCTGATTCGACGGTCCTCATTTAATCGCAAAATCGCTATTGCAACATCACTTTGGCCCATTCCAATATCATTCCAATGGTTTCACCGATGCAATAATAATAGATCTTTTCTCCTCTACGATTCCATATAGGTTGTTGATATGCCAGATCTAACGATTCCTATGCATCAATTATTCATTTCCTCTTGGACTTGATTCTGCTTCGATTTGATGGATTTATGCGATTAAAACACACTTCTCTGCCACGCTCTATTATGGCACGCACAACACTCAGGCAACAATTAGCTCTGTTTAATATTGGATCACCATCAATCCTTACAGTGATCGATGGTCGATCAATAATCTACAGATGAGAATTTAAACCATCAATGCATATATACACGACATAATTCAAAAATGCATAAACACTGATACGCATAAGTCACATAACACACATATATTCGTTATACAATATTAGAGTACAGACTAAGGCATTTTAGCCTTAGAACGAGTACTCTCTCAATTACATTTTCCTCACTCGGGTTTTCGTAAAGCTCTATCTATCACTTTTTATTCCTCTGTCTCCTATTGAACATGCAAACTCATAATATATATAAAGAAACATTGGATCAGATCACTGGAAGGATCCAATCAAATCCACTCCTTGATTTCCTCTAACAACTCCTAATCTTTCTACATATGTGCAAATTACATTTAATTAAGTCTTCGAGAGACTTATAACTTCCATCAAAGTAGCTCTGTTTATAATAGAATTTCCCTTGTTTTGCTCCGATCGTCCATGTCGTCCTTGCTCTCCACTTTGGGTTCCTCTTTTCATTAAGGGGGGTCAGATGCTCCTACATCAGACTCCCAAGGGACAAAAATTTATGACTTCCTGGTCATATGCTTCTCCTTATCCTTAGCAATTCTACCCACTTCTCCGTGGAACTACCTTCATGATCTTCTGTGAGCTGCAACCAACCTCTGCAGTAACAGTCTTCCTCTGCTACACTATACCTCACCAATCTTTCTCCTCTGAGCTTAGTCTTTTGGCATCCTTCTGGTTCTCTCCTCTGGAACCAATTGAGCACTCCTTGCTCTAGGTTGCTGCAAGTCTTCTCACCTTCCATTGCCACTATCTGCATGATAGTAAAGACCATAAACTCACCATACCTCAACAACTATACCTCTTCTCCTCTTGCTTGCAAACTCTTCCTCCTTCTCGCGGGAAATCTTCTTCTGTTTCCCTGATATGATACCAAATGATGAAAGGAGATTTTAGGGTATAGCCAAACTCCCTTTCATATCAAATTTCGATCCTGAGCCCTGTGGGTTATGGGCCCACAAACCTATCAAAAGCATTCATTTGAGGCCTTAAGCCTTAAAACCCAACCACAAAACTTTATTGGGTTTTCCTTTAAAAACCTCTGCACTTCAAATCTATCGCAATACATAGAAAAAACGGGAAAAACCCATAGCCAAACATAATCCGGATCTCAAATATTATCCACCTGCATCTATAACTTCATCAAGTCTGGCTCATCAAACCACCTCCGCGCGCTACTCCTCTGAACTTCGATCTCTGAAACACCAACACCTCTGATCGCTGATCATCACATATCGGTGATATCGCTTCATCAGCCCTCGGTCTATCACAATATCACATGTCAGAGTTTCAGCATATCGGATAATTACATATTGGCATATCCACTATCCTTCATGCATGGCCTCTACAACTAGCGATCAATGATTAGATCGCGATCGTTGATCTCGACTCCATTCCGACGGTCCTCTTCCAATCGCAAAATTGCTAGCGCAACATCACTTCGGCCCATTCCAACATAGTTCCAATGGTTTTGCCGATGTGATAATAATAGATCTCTGCTCCTCTGCAATTCCATCCGGGCCGTTGATATTCCAGATCTAACAGTTCCTGTGCATCAATTCTTCATTTCCTCTTGGACTTGATTCCTCTTCGATTTGATGGATTTATACATTTAAAACACAGTTCTCTGCCATGCTCTATTATGACATGCACAACACTCAGGCAACAATTAACTCTGTTTAATATTCGATCGTCATGGATCCTTATAGTGATCGATGGTCGATCAACAATCTACAAACGAGAATTTAAACCATCATTGAATATATACATGACATAAATCGAAAAAGCATAAACACTGATAGACAGAAGTCACATAACATAGATATATTCATTATACAATATTAGAGTACAAACTAAGGCATTTCAACTTTAGAACGAGTTCTTTCTCGATTACATTTTCCTCTCTTGGGTTTTCATAAAATTGTATCTATCACCTGATATTCCTCTCTCTCCTATTGAACACGCAGGCTCATAATATATATAATGAAACATTGGATCAGACCACTAGAAGGATCCGATCAAATCCACTCCCTGATTTCCTCTAAAACCCCTAATCTTTCTACATATGTGGTAAATTACATTTAATTAAGTCTTCGAGAGACTTATCACTTCCATCAAACTAGCCCTGTTTATAATAGAATTTCCCCTATTTTTCTCCAATGCTCCACATCGTCCTTGCTCTCCACTTTGGATTCCTATTTTGATTAAGGGGAATTAGATGCTCGTGCACCATGCTCCAATACAACTATAGAGATCAAGTTCTTCTTCATCCAAGTACATACATGACATATTTAAAATGAAGATGAGAGCCTAACAACCTCTTAAAGGATACAATACCAATTCCTTTGATATTGTACCACTCATCATCCCCAATTTTTATGTGTATCTAGAGATTCTTCTCCTCTAGGCTACTAGAAGTTGTAGAAAATGGTCCATATATATTAGAGTGGACTCACTCCAAGATTACTCCAGTTATGTTATCTCAGACCTAGAAGGTGGATATGACATATATCCCCAATGTGCATCCCTTGCAGACATCATGTTGGTTAAGGGTGCATTTTAGGAGACTGGTGGTAATCTACTGCATGATTTTTAAGGCCCCATGGTGTAAGTCTCCCATGTGTCTGTGCCAGAGTTCTCCAACATCCCAGCTCTGCACTTCTCCTACCTTGCTACTTAGTGCAATGCAAGCTTCCACCTCAAGTTTGTTTAGGTTGTTCACAAAAAATCCAATTTGTTTCACTTGCCCGATAGCTATATGTCTCGGAAAGGCTTTCCCCTTATTGAAAATAACATCATAGCCATGATGCTTCGATACAACTATAGAGATCAAGTTCTTCTTCATCCAAGTAAATACATGAAATATTTCAAATAAAGATGGGAGCTTGACTCCCTCTTAAAGGTTACAATACCAGTTCCTTTGGTATTTTACCACCCATCATTCCCAATTTTTATGTGCATCTAGAGATCCTTCTCGTTTAGGCTACTAAAGAATTATTTACATCATGTCATATGGAACTAGGGACCTGAATATAGATACCACACAGTCCCCATTATAGTGTTTTCCATACATGCAATTGGGGTGAAGTCTAGTTCAAATTTTGAGGCAAGTGCTTCATCTCTTGTTCCTCTTGAAGGATTCTTTTTATACTTCTTATGCGAACACTTTGTTGCATAGTTCCCAAACTGATTGCAACGGAAACATTTAATCTTGCTCAAGTCCTTCTTCTTGCCATTATTCTAGCTAATCTATGGTTTTCTTTGGGCATTCTTTCCCTTTCCCTTATTTCCATTTCCAACCAAGGAAAAATTATCTTCCTCCTCAAATTTAGATGTTACTCCATCTCTATTCTTCCATTGAATTTCTTCTTGCACTAAATCGGATCGAAGTCTATCCCAATTTGGTAATTTGTCCCTTCCATTTACAGAGTCCCAATAGTTGTGCTAAGATTTTAGAAGGCCTTGGAGGGATAAGATCATTAGTTTTGGAGCGGGAATATGTTCTTCAACTTGTCCAAGCTCATCTCAACACTGAGTGAACCCAAAGAGTAATGTGGAATGGTTTCTCCTTTCCATAATCAGATATTTTTGATCTTGCCCCTCAATGCCAATCCTATTGATTTGTTAGGATTCAATTAACTTTTTCATCCCCTAATATTATTTTCTAACTTGAGGAGTTGGAGGATTTTGACGATGGCATATTATGTTCTTCTAAGCAATGTGAGTAGGCCTTTTACTTAGATGTTCTAGGTAAAACAATTTGTTCATATGTTGTTAGATACGATCATCTTTTTAAAATATAAATATTTCAAGTTTTGTTCAGTTATGATTTTATGACTTATTTTTAAATAGATAAACTATAGTAATAGTAAAGATAATTTCATTTTCATAATTTGTAACTCGAGAAGGAAAAAAAAATAGTTAGTTAAAATAACTCTATCCATGTATTATATATTTCAACATAACTTAGTAATATAATGGTCATAGCTTCTGAATGAAGAGTGAAAAAATTATAATGATTTATAAAGTCAAAACACCTCCATCTATTTGTATTTGTTCCAATTTTTCTTCTACTGCTTTTATCTATATGTCCATTTTTTCTGATCTTCCGTTACCTTTTTCATGTTGCAATCACTCAAAATTATATCTCATTCTCAAAACTCCCTATTGAATAGAGTTGAATGGGTTTTTTTTTTTAATAAGATCAGAATACTTCACACATTGGGATTTATTATGAATATGATGGGAAGACACTCCCCTACAATTTGAATTTATATAGAAATGGGAAAGAGATGGAAATACCCCAAACCTCACCCATTGACTTAAGCTCAAAGATTCCTTGGTAATCACCTTTGTTTCCATAAAACTATCTAAGCATTTTGATATCATTATAATACCCATCATGTTTTGAGAACAAGGGACATCCACATGAAAATTGTGTAAATTTTTTTGAAAAGACTTTAATCATCATTTTAAGGAAAATTATCAACATAAGAAATCACTTAAACATGCTATAAAAGATGTTCATTATTTTAAATACTCAATAAAATTTGTAGTTACCATATTTTTTTAGAAAGCATGAAAAAAATTCAATTTTAAAATACACACAAATATTTTTTTTTAATATTTAATAAAAATATGTCAATTTTTCAATTGAGATATTGATTAAAATTAAAATTAAAATTAGAATTAAAATTATAGCAATACAAAAAACTAGAAATAAATCGACATTAATATCCTTATTCAAGGTTTTTACATTTTTTTTAAATTATTTTAATAAATAAAACAATTGAAATTTATGCCTTAGTATTCATACAAGTAAGATTATAGATATAGGTACGAAAAAAACATAAACATTTTTCACATATGATCATTTTCTTCTTAGCTCAGGAATCTATGATAAAAATATGTATATCGAAATTTACATGTGAGAGCAGCCACCTCCAATACATCTTAATAAATTTTAATTTAAACCGAATGCAAGACTTCAATATGTCTCTAGTCTGAGCATCATCGTGTTAAAAATCAAAATCAAACAGAAGATTTTACTATTGAAAACAGAAAATCCATCACAATATTTTGAAATTCGAAAAATGAATGAGATTAAGCTAAAAACCCTCCTAGAATTAGATTGAATTTTGGCACCTAAATCCACATCATTGATGTGGAAGTTACATAATCAAGAGAGGTTGACATGGTATGCAGGAGTTTGATCAAGGTTGAAGAGCCCAAAGTGACGCTCCATCTCATACCCCACTTTGTTGTCTTCTTTGTCAAGAGTGAAGATATAGGTCTCCATTCCCAATCCCGTCCTCTTCGATGTCGCTTCATTCGATAGTACATACTGAATGAGTTGTAAGTCTGAGCATTCTCAATTGTGGTCGTCTCGTCGCCAATAGAACGCCATCCACTTTCAGTAACAATAAGTGTGATGTTGGGATATATGAAGGCTTGAATGGTAGACAAAATAAAATCCACCATGGCTTCGAATAAGTTGCGATAACAACGACCTACATCTTGCACCACCAAAGTCGCGTACTAAAACAATGCATAATCTTGAGAGATGCTTTTGTCATCGAAATCACTGAAGTATGGATACACATTTGCAATGAAGGGAGCCCCAATATTTGACATAAATTTGAGCATAAAACTCATGGCATCCTTCAAGCCATCTCTGAAAGCACCCTGAGAAGGTGGGAAGGAGGGTTTTTTGAGGTTCTTTTCTAAAGGATTTTGTTGCAGATGTTGCTCAAGGATTCGTGGAGTATATGCAGGTTTTGTTGTTCGGTTCTTGAGGTATTTTTTATAAAGGATTTTGTTGCAGAGGGTGCGGGCATGGAGATAGTCGAGTAGCTGGACTTCGATGGCTTTAAAGGCGTGAGGAAGCCACAAACATTTTCGGTAAGGAAGCCCAGATCGGGAGGATCCCATGTAATGTTTCTCAATGAGTACGAGCATTCGTCACCATCGGATTCCCCACTCTAAGATCCTCAAAGTGCTGGAAATCTTGATAAGGGTTTGAATTAAGAACCTGGTAAATATTCTAATCCTCATTCTCATGGTAATGATTACAGGGGAAGGCTAGGGATTAATAATAGCAAGGGTAAACCTGAGATGGGGAAGGATGATTTGGGTAAAAGTAATAAGTCGGCTAGTCACAAAAGGTCTGGTGGAGATGATGAGTGGTTTCCCGAGGGGTGTGAAATGAAGAGGCTTTGGAGGGATGTTGCAGACCATAATGGCAAACATTCAGGCAGGAGCCCAGATAATGATAGGAATCATGAGAGGAAGTATGATAGGGGGTATGAGCGGAGTAAGAGGCCCGAAAAGTGTTTTAGGGAGAAAAGTCACAGGGATGGATTTCATTATGAGATGGATTTCAAGTATTATTCAATTAGGAAGAAGGTCGAGAAGGAAAATAGTAGATTAGTGAAACATTTAAGCAGAAACAACACTCCGATGATTTAGATCCTGGAAGTCATTTGGTGATGGTGGGATGGACAGGAAGGATTCTAATGACAGGAATGGTTTTCATGACAGATTAGACTGTGATCATGTAAGGGACTAGGATAGGAATAGGGATCGAGATGTGCAGGGTAATGTGAAAAGTAGCGAAGGCGGATAAGGCCCCAGTCATTATCTGAATAGGGGATTGGGTGCAGGTGGGTCTTTAGGGGACTGTTGTAATTCTGACGGGCACAAAGTGACAGAGAGAAGATCCTTAGATTCCAATAATCTGAGTCAACTAAAGGGAGGAGCAGACTCTGAGCATAGTAGAATGACAGATGGAGGTAGGAGGGTAGAAGGGCTGAGTATGGATAGTAGTCGTCATCCAGCAAAATTAAAAATCAGCTGGGAAGGGAAAAATGGGGGACAAGTCAAAACACCGGTTGATGGAAGAACCTCTCATAATAGGGATTTCAAATGAATTCTTTGGATAAATCAGTCCCACGGCAAGATGATCCGCCTTCTTAAGAGGGTTGGTTGAAAAAGGTGAAGCTTAGGGTAGGTGGAGTTACTCATACTATTCATGCAAATTCCATTAGCAATCTAGGAGGAACCAAATAGAAGGGTTTGGAAGCCTCTTCTATCTACATCTAAATCTAGGAGGAACCAAACAGAGGGTTTGGAAGCCTCATCTGCATCTGGAATCCTCCAAAAGTTAACTGAAGGT